>JARFJB010002082.1:965000-1350000 GCA_036346205.1 Vesta saturnalis
GGGGTTAAAACGGCGCCGTGGGTTGAAAATGGCCCCCGAAAAGAAACCGACCCCAACCCGTCCCACCAGTTTTTATGCTGGGCCCATTTTGCTTATGTCGGACAGGTAAAATCCTGCGCGCGCGGTATTCTTTATCATCTGATTTTCAAGAATCGACATAAATGTAAGAGTTATAAGTTCTTATCTGTTGCGTTTTTAAAGGATAGACAACAGGTTTTGTTACACATCCAAACCGCACTAGGCGTCGTGTATGCTTACTACTGTAAGCGGGTTGCCAAGTCAGCTAACAGGGAGATGGGCGTGGTCGAAATAAGAAGTAAAATGAATGATTAATACGCTCAAACACCTTACACCTATATTCAAACAGCTCAGTCCGGGAAAATATGTCTCCAGGCGCCACCACAATCGAAACTTTGCTAAAATAATTGTCTTAAGCTGGGTGTTAATTAACCCTACTTGATCGTGGAAAGTAGGATTGTGCTTACTCAGTAAACTCTTACACGAGGGTCCTACAACAAACACTCGTCCCAAACAATCCAACTCAAACTCAAGTATATTTAGTACTACCCAGGTTATTAGAAACTTTTTGAAAGCACCTCGTAAACCAAAATTTCCAAAACAAAATTTATCACTCAAATTTAACTGCATTCACGTAACCAACAGTTATCAAAAAAAAAATACACGGGTCGTCACAAACTTCCTGATTGTACCCCGTACATCCAGAATACCAAAGTTATAACACGTTAACTGAATATTTTCTACGTATCCCTCGTATACATATAAAGTTAAATCTCTACTTATTAATGCATAAAATAGTTCTTCATTCAATGGTCGATAATTAATTTTTAAAATTCCTAACCAAAAGAAAATCAATGTCGTCGGCTTAATAATTGTTCCTTCAATATAATAGTGATAAAGTACTGCAAAGCAACCAAACGAGAATAATCTTTGAAGGTTTAATGTTTCTAACATGAACGATATCTTTTAAATTTAGTTTTTTTTTTTTCTCTTTATGATACCTCTGAATCGCATGGGACATTCGTAAGTATGTAAGTTCTCAAAACTCCATCTCTTAGTTATGCTTAATGAAATTTTTAAATCAACAGCTGATCCGCCATTAGTGTATTGCGTTAAACGAAACTAACATGAAGATTTTTTTTTCCTCTTTTTAAAATTAACCTGGCAAATATAACCTTTCCGGTTGTTCATTAACCTTAAAACCAAAATATGCAAAGTCTACATTTAAATTGTCGAAAACTAGGTCACCAATTAAGTAAACGTCACAAATGTGTCTCATAACTGGCTAAATAAACAACAGAATAAAAGTTAACGATAAATATATATTGTCCTGCACAAAATAATAATAAAAAAACAAATGTTTACATACACTACAACAGCGTGGTTGAGAAACCAAACCACCACATCACTGTCAATACAAATTTGCGTTTCTGCAAAAATTCTTACTACTAAAACAGCCAATACAACATAACTCGAGACCGATTACCTTTTTCCTTCAACACTAATTAATTTAAAAAAAAAAAATTACACAACCCGCAAATAAAATTAACCAAAAAGATAATCGTGCTCAACTGAGTTTTCAAAGTTCTTAAATGTAATTCTTACTTAAAGACTGTCCATTCATCCTTCGCTTTTCTTTCTTTTCTCTTCCCGTAAACCAATTATTTGTAGTCCATGTGTACCCTTAGATTGCCTGAAGGCACATAACAAGTACTCCACAATTCCACCAACACTTATTCCTTTCGGTACTCGCGAATAGTCCAACTATACGAGGTTATTACTCCAATAACCCGTAATAATCTGTACAAATCCCATATATGTACATGTATTCTCAAAACTGAGTGCACAACATTACGAGAACTTTCTATAATCAACAATTAAACATACCAAATCTTTCTCTACCTATTTCCTAAAACATTCTATACTTATACATTCACATCTTCCGGCCAAGATTACTCCTTTATCCTCCAACATTCCATTCCTTACCCAGTAGTCAACAGTAGCAAAACATTATCGTCCCATCGACACATTTCTCTTCATATTTACATTCATCAGAATCGATTTATTCCAACACCAATGTTTCTATAACATTCAAATACACGTATCTGCATACTGAATGATATTTCTCCTAAATTGCCAGTGGCGTATCATCCACCCACATACATTATGCATATACACAAAAAAAATTTTTTTTTCGTTCAAACTCAATACCCCCGTACTCAAAACACGTAATACACGTCATTATACCATCTTACATACAGGGTGCGTCAACACAACCTTACAGTTTTTAGAATAACGAAATAATATATATTTTTTGAATAGTCCATAATACAACAGCTGGCACTTTAGATAATAGAATGGTAATTGAAGATGCATCACCAATTACTGAATCAAATGAAATTCTGATTTGGCCTATAACATAACCTCTGTAAATTCCCTTTATCTTGTGTTTTTCGTATTACATTGGATCAAAAATGTCCGACGTACTAAGCATTCTATACAAATCAGTAATCTTCCTACTGCTGTGTATCCAAAGTATACATATGTATCTTTTTAAGTTTAAGAAAACTTGTTCTTCAATATATTCCTAAATAAAATATGTCTCAAACAATATGCATTCTGACACTCAAAATTCCGCCCTTAAAATTTGCCGCCCGTTGCAGAGGCACCGGTTGCACCGGCCTATCGCTGGCCATGTTAACGCTATTATTAAACCAAACTACAGTACACACTTACGAAACTACTACAATAATAGTAGCAGTAACGATTATAACTACTTAAAAATATTTACACCTACCCTAAACTAATGAATGAAAAGCTACAACAAGAAATCTTACAGTTATACCTGAATCTTGTAACAAAAGAATATTAACAAAATATTATATTAAATATTAAAAAGGACAAAGAAGATTAAAAGTCGTAAAGAAAAATCGTTATTATGGAGATGTGTATACCTTCGCGTTATAAACAGCAATAGTAATATACAGGGTTTGAAGGATGCACGCTTACCTTTAGCTTCAATTTATCTAAAAATTTTCATCTCCTATTCTAGTCCGACAAGTTGAATTTATGACGTCACATTCATATATCCAATTCTCAAAACTACTAACAAAGCAATAAATTTTGCTACATAAGAATTTATTGTCTCATTTTACGCAGTTTTATGCAGAAAATATTCGCTGAATGCAATGTTATTTTTGTAAGTGTATACCATTAGACATTATTTATAATTATGGTAATTGTAGTGTTTATATTGCACTAACAACTAATATCTAAAATGCTGCCTTTCGATGTGCCGTTTTCGCGGTCGCTACGCGCATATAGTACGCTCCTAGCCTGCATTGTAAATAACGTTTTATACATTAGTGTTCAACCATTATTTTATATTATTTTGAGTAATGAAGATTTTTATTTTGATCAATTGTATATCACATTTACCGAAAAGGTAAAATTTCGCTTTTGAGACATTTACTGGTTAACTTCACACGTCTCAGTGAACTGCCGAAACCCTGACATGGACTGAGAAATGCTTAACGTCTCTGGTCTAGAACCCACCATAACTTACTATGACTAGCAGTAAAAGATAAGGATTTAGTTTTAAACTGCATTTTTGTTTAATAGAAGCACAAGTATATTTTTAATCCTTTATCTTTTACATTTGTGCTCGGATGTAAGTAAATTACTACATTTACATATGTGATTTGGGGTAAGATGTACTTATGTGTATAGATTTACAATAGCATTAGTGTTAATTCTTGCTTTAAGTAAAATACAATGTACTTTCATATTGTTAAGTGTTTGATTTTTGTCTGAAAATAATAAACGATTAAAAAATTGTTTCTTATGAATAATGGTAGCAAGGATGTATTTCAAATCAGTAAAATTCATTTGTATAAATGGTCAACGGGAATTAAACGTACAATAAACAACATATTTTAAAAAAATTGATTGCAATGATGTCGCTTTAGTAACTAGTGTTTAGCGCTCTTCTTAAATGGAAGATAATATTACAGGGCGAAGGCGAAGGTATTCTGCTTAGTAGACTATAGTGAGCTCTTTTAGCGGTATTTCTAAACTAGTTCAATCAAAGGGGGACTCTTCTTTGTAATGGTTGATGATCATGGTTTTGAGTCAGTTCAAGCGACACACAACATGCTGATATTTAGTAATAGGAGAGCATAACCTATGAACGGTACAGAAGTATCAATTCTGCATGAAAGTATTATTTACTTAAATTATTAGTCTCATACTTCAATAACGTATTGTTCCCAGATTTTATCAATCAAGTTTTTTATCACTTTTTTACGCATTACCTTACTCATTGGATATATCTTGGATAGCTAACAAATGTGAGGGCGTCTTAATCTAAAAATGCTTAAGGTTGTTAAGGTTATTTGTAATATTTGATACGCAGATCACAAATCAAATTTTATATCAACCACTCATTATTTACGAGTTTGTGTGAAGCAAATCGTTTTATTGCTTTGGCAAGGTTTAAGCTTTATGTTCTTTTATTCCATTCGACCAAATTTTGTCTATTATGTGTGTAATCTAAACAAGGCAAATGTCTGTGTAATTGAAATTGAGATAATATTTAGGAATGTAATAAACATTTATATCCTACACAACAAAATAAGTAGTTTATGACTTTACATTAATTTAATTTAAGCCTGTACTTTCGACTCCCACCATTTTCTTCAAACTTCCATTCTATTAAAAAATCACTAAATTTTTTTGTGTGAGATTGAAATTCATTGTGCGCTTTCTAAAAATCTTAATTGCACTTTCTAATACGTTCACTGCGGTGGCAATTTTTGATACTATGTTGATTCGGTCATTACCAGACCACCATACAAGCGTCTAGCCTCTGGGAAAGTAACATTTATTCCCAGTGGTGGGTCCGCGCTCACGACCACGCCAAAACACAATATGTGTGTTCATATATCCACTCCCTTTCTGTCTCTCTTTCTAATAGTATTTATCGCATGCCATCTTCCTTTAATACTTTCCGGTGGTATATTCATGTATCAAAACAAACTCAATCTTTAATTTAATTTAATAAATTAAAATCATAATAGCATTGTAATACTTGAGTTTTCAAATTATTTATTAGAATAAAAAATATGGTGTATGCAATAAATTATTTATTAAAATAAAAAAATGTGGTTTACATAAAAAATTATTTAATTAATAAAGCCGCTGTTATATTTTCAATTTCCTCCCAATTAGGTTTCTTACAAGTATTCCTTTTAGAGTTTTTCTTCTTTCTTGTTGAAATAAAATTTTCTCTGCTTATCAATATTTTTATTATGAGGTAGTTTGAAGGAAGTTCTTACTTCTAGAGAGACTGATGAAGATGAAGAACTTATGATGCATTGTGCTTGATCACGATTACTGTTTTTAGCAAATATTAAATTTCCATCCTCATTTGTTTCATCTGTAATTATGCTAAATGTTTAGTAGAAGGTACTGCATAATATGTCATATAAATTACCTAACCACCAGATTCGTGCAGTAACATTCTTAAGGATGTACTCAATTAAAAAATCATGTTTGGAAATTATTACCGAAACCAAATCCATATTTTTGTGTCAGTCGTTTCCTTTGAACGCACCAGCAAATTTTTTCAATTTAATTTGGGGTTCATGAACTAGTGGTTGATGAAGAACCATTTTGCTTGCAAAAACAAAGGAAAATATGTATAATCGATAATCAACTTGAATAACAACAAAAAATATAAAAACTGCCAATATCACAAATCTTAAAATAAAAATAGAAATACCCTTTAATCAAGAATAATTTAGTGAATTCGTCTCTCTGTATTGCCTGTACAAGAAAAAACACTTACTAGTAGTACACCGGCACCTTAACCACTTTTACTCTACTACAGTAGCACCTTTCACTTTTTTACACACTCACGTGTGAGACAGGATTTTCCACCCTTATTTTTACACGCCCACGTGTAGGACGTATTTTTCCACCCTTATTTTTGCACGATCACGTGTGAGCCCTGATTTTCACCCCTATTTTTTACACACTCACGTGTGAGACCGTATTTTCAACCCTAATTATATCGCTTACGTGAAGGACCGTATTATCCTTATTTTTATTATTTCTTTTGGGGTTAAACCTTATGGCAGTATTAAGGACCTTTTGACAGCCAGGGCTTTTGCTAACGTGAGGGTGGTATTTAGGACTAGGGGTTGAACTGGGGGCTCGGCATGGCTTAGAGCGGGGCTAGAGGTTGGTGTTGTGTTTAGGGCCAGAGCTGGAGCTGTATTTAGAGTTAGGGTTATCTTGTAGATCATTTTTCTTGTTGCGTCAGCTCGGAGCATTGAATTAGTAATTAGGTCTTTTCAATGATACCGCAGACCATAAAAATGTATATTTGAGTTTACATGCATTCATCATGCTAAGAAAAAATTTATTAAAAATATTTCAATTAATACGAAATTACAATAGCATACTTATTTTACCTTGAGAAACAGTATTGAGCGTGTTATACATGCAATTTTAATGGAATTTATACAAACTTTTTCAGTGTCATTATTAACAAGTATTAATATCTACCTAATACTATAATTCTGATATGGATGGTTGTTTTAAATGTAATTTGTAATAAGAATTTTATTATAAAACGAATTAGCTTTAAATTGTTTTTTTACACCTCCTATTAATCACCGGTTTTAACCTTCTACATGCATAAACTTTCAACTTATACACGAGGTAATAATGACCTTCATGGGATTTATATAATCATTGTACTGCATTTTATTTAACTCGAGCTCATATCAACTTATTAACACTTCATTTGGTGGCATTATCAACGAGTTAGGGTTATCTTGTAGATCATTTTTTCTTGTTGCGTCAGCTCGGGCCTTGAATTAGTGATTAGTGATTAGGTCTTTTCAATGACACCGCAGACCATAAAAAATGTATATTTGAGTTTACATGCATTCATCATGCTAAGAAAAAATGTATTAAAAATATTTCAATTAATACATTGATACGAGATTACAATAGCATACTTATTTTACCTTGAGAAACAGTATTGAGCGTGTTATATATGTAATTTTAACGGAGTTTATACAAACTTTTTCAGTACCATTATTAACAGATATTAATGTTTACCTAATACTATAATTCTGATATGGATGGTTGTTTTAAATGTAATTTGTAATAAGAATTTTATTATAAACGAATTAGCTTTAAATTGTTTTTTACACTTCCTTTTAATCACTGGTTTTAACCTTCTACTTGCATAAACTTTCAACTTATACACGAAGTAATAATGACCTTCACAAGGTTTATATAATCATTGTACTGCATTTTATTTAACTCGAGCTCATGTAAAGTTATAAACGCTTTATTTTAATGGAATTATCAGCTGTTCCTAAATGCAAGGTCATGAAAACACACCGAGGTAGTATTTCGAAATGTTTATCTAGTGGACTTCTGTAAATGCATCATACAATTAAAAGAAAGCAACGCCCTTGATATTAACAAGATGATTAACACCTCTGATTTAAAACGTAATTATGAGAATCACACCGGTCAGAATAGGCTTTTGATAGTAATCTTTAAATACATTTTTTATTGTTATATTTCAGAATTTATATGAGTATAGTTAAAATTGTTTTTCCAATGAAGTTAAACGACTGATCTAGTTTAACAATAAATGTTTTACACCGTAATGAATAAACGCTTAGGTAAAATAAAAATAAGGTTATTACATTTTCATTAAGGATGATTTTCTGGTACAAACTGTTATTACCTAACTTTACCTTCAGGTCATTCGAGGATAAAATATCATACTTATTTTACCTTGAGAAACAAGTTGGCGTTGGGGTTAGCCTTTGAGCTAGTCATTGGTTTTGAAGGCGACCTTGAAGTCGGCTGTAAGTCCATTTTGAAGTTAGCCTTGAAGCTAGTTATGAAACTTACTTTACAACAGCATACTTATTCTACATTGAGGGAGACCTATGAGCAACAAGTTGGCCTTGAAGTTAATTAGTCATAAGTTTTGAAGACTGCCGTGAAGTTATCCTTGTGAATTTTAATGGCTTAATTTGACCTTTGACCCTGTAAAATACTATAAAAGCGTACGCTTGGTTTAGTTAATTTAGTTCTGTTTTTGAAGAGCATAGCTATGGAATCTTTCTCAGTTAATCATATTTTGAGATTATTCAGTGCTGGTGTGTTAACCGACGAGGGTTTGAAAAACGCGTATAATATCATCACTTATAAAATGTTGTGTGAAAATGACACTATCGATTCGATAGATGTTTATAATGATTTTGTTGAAGCTGTACAACAAGCGGTTGGAGTGTAAGTATATATTTTGTTTTTATTTTAAAGATTTTTAATTATTATTTTTTATAGACCTGCTCAGATAAATCTAGAGGAGGTGTTTGATGAGAATATGGAAACTTCCGCTGTGGAGGATCTGATAACGGTATGTCTTTTTTTTTAATTTTTATTGTATTACTGAACGAGTACATTACAGCAGAACCAATCGGGCTCAGGTTCCCAGCAACAGGCCGTACCACCCTCAAGGTTCAACCATATTAATATAATTGGGGAATCAAATAGTAAGTTTATTAAAAAATTCAATACCACATGTAAAACGCTACGGTTTAACTTCAATGACGAGACGTGCAAGGATAATCCCCTAACGTGGCTACAGGTAAAATATACCATTTATTAAAAATTTATCTAATACACATTTTTTACAGAATGCATTCCAAGAACTGTACTCATATATTGTAAAGGATGCGGCTCCTTCAGACCGTGTAGGGATAACACTAAGGAACCCGAACTTCCCCGATAAACCAGTTGGCATTTCGTTCAGAAGAGTGGACCAGTTGTCGGTGAAAGTGATAATGTCGCTACTGGAAAAGGTAATGCAGAGTAACGCTAGTTTTTTCTCAAGTGACTTATTAGTGTTAAACGTTGATAGAGTGGTTGTGCCGGTTGGCTATGGACGCAAAAACCTGACGGGTTTAAAATTTGCAGACTTTTGTAAATCTAAAAAACAGGGTATTATTGTTGTACCATCGACAATTAACGATAATAACTGTTTAGCTCGCGCGCTAGTCATAGCTATTGCGTTTAGAAATAACGATCCGATGCGTTATGGTATGGAAATGGGGCGCCCCTTACTTCAAGAACGAACTATACAGCTTTGCCTAGATAGTGGGGTAGATCTTAGTCAGGGTGGTAGTTACGAGCACATCCAAGCATTTCAAAATCATTTAGATTCATACACCATTGTAGTTTATAATTCGCGTATAGGTGATTCAGTTTATTTTGAAGGCCCTAGGGAACCAGCTAGAGTAGTTTTAAATTTAATATTAGAAGACGAGCACTATAACGTCATCACCAGCCTAACTTCAGCATTTACTTGCAGTTATTACTGTGAACAATGCAAAAACGGTATAATAACAAGAAAGAGCATGTAAAATGTATGTACCAGTGCCCCGCGTGTCATCAAAACCACCTTGTTCTATTGAAAACCCAAAATTACTTGCAATGATTGCAAGAGATTTTTACGGTCAGGAATGTATTAAAACCACAAGGACGCTAAAATATGTGAAAAACTGCGCAGATGTTTAAAATGTCTTAAAACAACTGAAGTAAAGGGTAAACATAGATGCGGATACAGTCGCTGCCCCACATGCATGAGCGAGAAACCTATCGGTCATCTTTGCTACATGGCCATTAACAAAGCTCGACGTGACAGCGGTAATGGTAAACCATCTATGTTTATCTTTTACGATTTGGAGTGTATGCAAGAAAAAGTGTGTGAGGGTACGAATGATAGGTTTCTGCATGAGCCCAATCTATGCGTGGCCGCGAATGTTTGCTCTGTCTGTATCAAACATGCTGACAATTTAGATGAGCAATGCTCAGTATGTAGTAAAAGAGTGCACATTTTCAGGGAAAACCCAGTTGAATCCTTCTTGTCATATGTTGCCGAACGAGCAAGAAAATTTAAAGTTACATGCATCGCACATAACATGAAGGGGTATGACGGGTGTTTTGTGCTCAGATGCATGTTAACTAATAATAATCAGTGGAGACCTAATGTCATCTGCAACGGCTTAAAATTAATTTCTATCCAGTGTGACGATATTAGGTTCATTGACTCCCCCTTAATTTCATTTCCGTCACCGCTCTCGGCATTTCCGAAAACCTTCAATTTCACCGAGGCCAAAGGTTATTTCCCATATCTTTTCAATACATCCGTGAACCAGAATTACGAGGGTCCATTGCCAGCACTGGAATACTATTGTGCAGATCAGATGTCAGCGGGTGATCGACAAAAACTCTTAGACTGGCACACGACCCAGAGTAATTATGTTTTTAAGATGAGTGAGGAGATTGAGAGATATTGCCTGATGGACGTTAAGATCCTCGTTAAAGGTTGCATTAGTTTCTGGTCCACCTTCACGACCCAAAATAAAGTCGATCCGTTCGAGGAGGCGACCACTATTGCTAGCGCTTGCAATAAGGTGTTTCGCAGACGTTTCCTTAAAGAAAACACTATAGGACTTATTCCGAAAGGCGGTTATAGACGTGCCGACAATCAATCCAAAATAGCAATACAATGGTTACGTTGGGTGGAACATTCTCAGCAAGTAACCATACAGCACGCAGGAAAAGCTCGCGAGTTTAGAATACCTGAAGGTATTAAGGTCGACGGCTATTGTGCTGAGTCAAACACCGTTTTTTGAATTTCTTGGGTGTTACTGGCACGGTTGCGAGGAATGTTTCCCCAATCAGGCCAACATGGACCCTAAACTGGGTGTAAATACCTCTATGCTTGCACGGAATGAGAACACGGTGGCGCGCTCCCAGTTTCTACGCGAGCGCGGGTATAATCTTGTGAAGATGCGCGAATGCGATTTTAAAAAACAAATACTCGTTAACGACGAATTGAGAACGTTTATTCAAGGTTTAGGTCATCAAGATGACGAGCCCTTAAACCCGCGTGACGCGTTTTACGGAGGCCGCACTAATGCTAGCAAGCTTTATCACGAATGTGACGGTATTACTGAGAAAATAATGTATTACGACGTGTGCTCATTATATCCTTTTGTAAATAAATATTGTAAATATCCCATAGGTCATCCGAAAATTCATGTAGGGTTAGAATGTAAGAGCATTTCATTAGACACGGTGGAGGGTTTAGTTAAATGCAGAGTACTACCACCCTCTAATCTCTACCATCCTGTTCTACCTTTAAAAATGCACGGCAAACTGATGTTTGTGTTATGTAGGACGTGCGGTGTTGAATTAAATCAGGGAGTGTGTGGACATAGTGAAGCCGAGCGCAGTTTCGTTGGAACATTTGTAGCTGATGAGCTGCGTAAAGCTATCTCTAAAAACTATAAAGTCCTTGATGTTTTTGAAGTTTGGGAATACGAGGTAACCACGTATGACAGAGCAACTAAACAGGGTGGGTTATTTAGCGGTTACATAGATAATTTCTTAAAACTAAAACAGGAATGTTCAGGGTGGCCTAACCACTGCCGTCAGAAATCGAAAAACGCAGTACGTGACAGAGTATTATGAGAAAGAGGGATTCAGTTAGACGCGAATAATATTAAGAAAAACCCCGGTTTAAGGTACCTGGCCAAACTTATGCTGAATTCTTTTGGGGTAAGTTTGGTCAGCGCAGAATTTAACGCAGTGTAGTATTGTATCTGAACCAAAGGACTTTTCAAATTACTCACAGATCCATTGGTTCAGGTACAATCTATAATACCTATTAACGATAACGTTGTAATGGTGAATTGGGATAGACCGGAGGAGAGGGTGAGCCACAAAAACAATTAATGTGTCCATAGCCGCATACACAACTGCTCATGCCCGTTTAGAGCTATACAGTTACTTGGAGAAACTAGACCGCCGCGTTCTGTATTACGACACAGACAGTGTGATATTTGTCGCAAAACCCGGCGACTGGAACCCAGGATGTGGGGATTTCCTTGGCCAAATGACCGACGAGCTGGAGACGTACGGTGATGGGAGCTATATAGCCGAATTTGTTAGTGCCGGACCAAAAAACTATAGTTATAATGTGTTTTCTACCAGTGACAAAACAATTAAATCTGTGTGTAAAGTAAAAGGCATTACCTTAAACTATAAAAACTCGCGCATTATAAACTTTGATGCGATGAAAGATATGGTGCTTAGTAATAGTAAAGACTCTTTGTTTGTATACAATGACAGAAAAATTGTTAGAGATAGTTGTTATAATGTATTAAGTAGACCGGAATCTAAGCAGTATAGGATAAGTTATTCTAAGCGACGTAGAATAGAAAATTTTGATACTCTTCCATTTGGATATAAAGAATAAAAACAGATAAAATTATTTTATTAATAAACCCCAATACCCTATCTTGATTTGTTTTTGTGTTTTTGTTTTGTGTGTTTGAGTATTGAGTGTCCGTGCTTATGTGAAGCGAGAGAACGAGAAAGAACGAGAGAGAACGAGAGAGAACGAGAGAGAACGAGAGAGAACGAGAGAGAACGAGAGAGAACGAGAGAGAGAACGAGAGAGAACGAGAGAACGAGAGAGAACGAGAGAGAACGAGAGAGAACGGAGAGAGAACGAGAGAGAACGAGAGAGAACGAGAGATAACGAGAGAGAACGAGAGAACGGAGAGAACGAGAGAGAACGAGAGAGAACGAGAGAGAACGAGGAGAACGAAGAGAGAACGAGAGAGAAGAGAGAACGAGAGAGAACGAGAGAGAACGAGGAGAGAACGAGAGAGAGAGAGAACGAGAGAGAACGAGAGAACGAGAGAGAACGAGAGAGAACGAGAGAGAAGAGAGAGAACGAGAGAACGAGAGAGAACGAGAGAGAACGAGGAGAGAACGAGAGAGAACGAGAGAGAACGAGGAAGGAGAACGAGAGAACGAGAGAAGAAGAAGAGAGAACGAGAGAGAACGAGAGAGAACGAGAGAGAACGAGAGAGAACGAGAGAGAACGAGAGAGAACGAGAGAGAACGAGAGAGAACGAGAGAGAACGAGAGAGAACGAGGAGAACGAGAGAGAACGAGAGAGAACGAGAGAGAACGAGAGAGAACGAGAGGAACGAAGAGAGAACGAGAGAGAACGAGAGAGAGAGAGAGAACGAGAGAGAACGAGAGAGAACGAGAGAGAACGAGAGAGAACGAGAGACGAGAGAGACGAGAGAGAACGAGAGAGAACGAGAGAGAACGAGAGAGAACGAGAGAGAACAGAGAGAACGAGAGAGAACAGAGACGAGAGAACGAGAGAGAACGAGAGAGAACGAGAGAGAACGAGAGAGAACGAGAGAACGAGAGAGAACGAGAGAACGAGAGAGAACGAGAGAGAGAGAGAGAACGAGAGAGAACGAGAGAACGAGAGAACGAGAGAGAACGAGAGAGAAGAGAGAGACGAGAGATGAACGAGAGAACGGAACGAGAGAGAAGAGAGCAGAACGAGAGAACGAGAGAGAACGAGAGAACGGCTAGAGACACGAGAAGAGAACGAGAGAGAACAGAGAACGAGAGCAACGAGAGCTCAACCGAGAGAACGAGTAGACGAACAAGCAACCCACTCGAGGAGTAACGAGAGAGAGCAGAGAGCAAATTCTTAAGAACAGTTTGAGCACATTGCTGACCCAGGTTAACCAACAGAAGAGCTTAATACACCAAATAACCAAGGATTAACCTAGACAGCCACTAATCAACCTAAAACAGTTTAAGCCAATGCCTCCCACCTCCAGGTTACAAAAGTCCTAGGTGTCAAAAGGTTCTTAATACTGCCAATAAGGTTTAACCCCAACAAGCCACTAATCAATAAAAATAAGGATAATACGGTCCTTCACGTAAGCGATATAATTAGGGTTGAAAATACGGTCTCACACGTGAGTGTGTAAAAAATAGGGGTGAAAATCAGGGCTCACACGTGATCGTGCAAAAATAAGGGTGGAAAAATACGTCCTACACGTGGGCGTGTAAAAATAAGGGTGGAAAATCCTGTCTCACACGTGAGTGTGTAAAAAAAGTGAAAGGTGCTACTGTAGTAGAGTAAAAGTGGTTAAGGTGCCGGTGTACTACTCTTACTCATTAACACTGGAACTGTGGCAGGATCTGTAACAATCAAAATACGGGTTTCGATAGCTACGCTACGGTGTTTTTTAATTTTGTGTGGTACGTGGGTGTATTTTGATTGTTACTTACTCATTTAATCAATATAAACATTGAATTAAGGATAAGGTTCATAGTATGATGGTTAATAATTAAAGATTTAAACAAAATTAGTTCTTTTAAGTCAGAAGTTAAATGGGGCCAGCATGGGACAAAATAGAGTGGGGGTAAGCCACGCTCGCAAAGGATGGGGGTAGGACCGGGGATGTGGGTGGGGGGACTGAGTGGGGGTGAGTTGTCGAATTAAATAGTCTCTTAAATTGAGATCACGGTTAAAAACGAGCCATTATGGCCATAATGCATCAAAAGACTAATAACTTTAAACAAAGTAAAACAATCTTCGAAACTGTCAGCAATTTGATCTAGACGTAAAACTAGCATTAGACTGACATTAGACTCAAACTTGCTAACTTCTTGTGAAAATGGTAGAAATGTGGCATTCCAAAAAAAAAAAAAAAAAAAACTGATGTATATTCAATTCGTCAAATGAAAGATCACTGTGAGAGTCTACTGGTTTGCACTGATTGTAACTATTGTTTGCATAAGTACCTTTGTTCTTGTCTCGATTCCTCTATCAAATGCAAACATTTTTATCTTTTGTGTACGTCACTAACAAATGGAGTGCAGCCTCAACTATCAGGTAATTATTATCTGACACTAGATTGGGGCCAGCATAAGACAAAATAAAGCGGGGGTCAGCCACGCCTACAACGTGGTGGGAGTGGGAGAGGGGGAGTGGGTGGAGGCCTGAGTGGGGGTGAGGGTGGGATCGGCTTCTTTTCGGGGACCATTTAAAACCCGTTGATGGTGATTGTCAACCCCTTGAAGGCATTTTCACCCCTAATTAGTGACATTTTGGCTGTATTAGGACCCTTTTTGGCAGTTATGCCCCTGGAGGGTAGCAACCGCAGTCACCCGCGCGCGCGTGGAGAGTTCTGTTTTGTCGAACATTCCTGTTCTGGCGGTCATTTTGTTTCGCAGGCCATTGTATCGCCCATGGCGGGAAATTTAAAATAGTATTCTAATAAGGAGCTCATAAGACAGGTATGGGACGCCGTACGTCCCCTGGTTTCTGATTGGTGGCTGTCATTTTATTTTTAATTATGAAGCCATTTTGTTTTTTGGCAGGAGTAGTATAGAAATAAATTCAAGATGTTGATCTGAAATCGTGTTCTATCAAATCACCTTGGTTATTGCCGGTAATAAAGATAAAAGGTTTTTAATAATTTATTATATGTAACACTATTTTTAAGATTATATCTCGTGTGTCATCAGCATGTCAATCTCAGTATCACATAACATAGTAATTATAATACCGTTTTCTAATTGAATATTAAATTGGATGTTTTGCTTGTTGATCATAAAGAACGCATTGAAACATCTCTACTCTTCAGCCGTTCGTTAAATTGGTGTGTACGCTGGTCCTCGACCTGGAAAATATAGAAATGCTCGGGTACTATGCATTTAAATTCCGTCAGCTCCATAACTACCCTTTCGCCGTACTGTATTGCTGTGAGTCCAAGATTGAGTATGTTGTATTCAACCCCAGTCTCCAATTACTTAACATTTTTAAAGGGTTTAAAGCATGTTGGTGCATTTTGGGTAGATAAATCCATAGCTGTAATTATAACAGCATTAAAAAAGCTGCACAGGTAATTAAATAAAGTAAAGGTTAAAACCACTTACCAGTGTTGTATTGAAAGAACGTCTTGGGAGGTTAACACATGAATGAATAACTGTTGTTTTTTTTTGTTTTTAAGATTACATCTCATGCATCAGCAGCATCCTCCTTATCTGCTAGATCTCCAGTAACCGTTTTCTTCTCAGTGAACTTCTCGTTTCTGTACTAACGTTAACTTTGACGCTGCTCTCATTTTCTCTACCTTCCTCGACGATTGCATCATCAGGTGTCGTTATACAGTAATAATTTACCCCTAAATCCTCAAAATCTCGAATATTTTCGATTGTGGGTTCATAATACGGCGAGTTCATTTTATGTTCACAGGTTGAAAGCTACTGACGTAAAAGCAATGATGTGTTTTACTGAATACTGTAATTTTTTCAAAGCAATGTATTTTGTAATGATACGCTAAGATTACACGCAGACACACACCCGCGTGCGCACACACACATACCGCATTAAAATCATCGAGTTACAAGATAAACAAAAGGGTAAGGGACAGGAATGGCTGCTTACGGGATTTTTAAAGCTAGAAACTAAGACTGGGGCTAGACCGTAAAGCTACAGGCGACCACGTAACCGTAGGGAGGAGTGTCATAACCATTCCCTTTTCAGCGACATTTACTGTACTGCACCTGGTAAATCTTGCTCCCTCGCTTTTAAGAATTTTACGGTCAGTGTGTGTGTACAAAGATTCGATGCCATCCAATACTAGCGACTTTAATGTGTCGAAGTTAACTACTTGGGAATTTTTATAGTTTAGGGTGATTCCCTTAGCTTTACACACCGTGATGTATTAATATTTACGTGTAGAAAACACCTTGTACGCATAATTCTTAGGACCCCCACTCACGAAACCCATGATTCTACTACCGACTCCGTAGGCCTCCACCTCCTAGATTACATCGCTAAGGAGATCACTGACAGGTGGATCCAACTCACCGGGAATTTGCGTAAAAATCACAGAATCTGTATCAAAATACAGAACCCATTCGGCAAGTATTTCCAGGTAACTGTACAGCACCAGGTGAGCATTGGCGGTTGTATAAGATGCCAAGACGACATTGACAGTATTGAGTGGTTCGACCCCATCATCGGGTCTACGCTAGTTTACGTTCATAACCTCCTCATTAACGTTTAAAATGGACTGGACCTCCTTGGAAGGATCGATCATAATTTTGAAAAACTCGTAAGGTTCGGTGATAATAGCAGTTTGCGTTAAATTATCCCTCTGCCCAAACTTACCCCAAAATGAATTTAAAAATAATTTTGAAATATATCTAAGGCCTGGATTCGTGCAAATGTTGTCTTTGTCCAACTGCACACCCTCCCGTTCCAAATAATTGCGGATGTGTCGATCCTTCGATTCGTCGTCGCCGTTACCCCGTAAAGGCCAGTCCGAACATGTTTCTCGATTTTAAACAAGTTATCTAAAACTCGATACCCTAATTCTATGGCCTTTCGAAGTTCGTCCGCAACGCAAGTTCCGGTAAATTTACGTTGGTCCTGTGTATGGGTGCAATCATGCTGGAACATAGTTTCAGCACAGATTCTACACAAGACGAACATTAGCTTACCGTGCATCTTAAGAGGCAGGACTGGATGGTACAAGTCTGATGGTGGAACCACGCTATATTTCACAAGGCCCTCGACAGTGCGCAAGGAGGTTTAAGCAGGCGGCACCAATGTGTAGTGTAGGATGCCCACCAGATACTTGGCGTATTTGTTCACATAAGGGTATACCGAACAAACATCTAAATACCTGATTTACACATCTTCCTTTGCCTTATAATACAACTTAGCCGCATTAGTACGAGGTGACTGATTCAGCACGTTGTTTGAGCTAACAAAGTCTCTTGCGGATTTTAAAAATGACCTGAATTCACATTCCCAAATTTCTATTAAACAATAGTTAAAAGAACATTTCCTGTGTGACGTTTTCTCACGGCGCAAAAACACTGTACTCTATTCGCGTTTACTAACACCAGCTTGATCGGAGTAATACCTTTCACAACCGTGGAAATAGCAAATAATTGAGCCATTTGGTCACAAATAAATAACAGCAAGTCCGGTGAGTGGCGTGAGAGCCAGGAATCGCATAGGGAGCAATCTGATAGAAACGTGACGTAATTGAAGGGTATGTAAGTGAAAGTAACCAGTCTACTCGCTATAGTATCACTCAAGAGAACAATACAATTGCCTTGAATCGAGCTGGATACAAGGGGCAGCGTTGCAAGAAATGAATGGCGAGTCGTTACGTGGAATGTTAGAGGTGTACATGGTAAGGAATTTGAAAATGCGAATGTAATGTACGAAAGGCACCTTGATATTCTGTGTATCGGAGACAAAGCGCAAAGGAAAGGATGCTGTGGAGATGGAGGATGGCAGCCTAGCACTATGGCCAGGAGTTGAGACTGAAGTGCATGGCGCAAAAGGAGTTTGGGTGAACGTAAGTGAAAGAGCGAAAAGATTTGTTAAACAGTACGAATTGGTATCTCCCCGGGTAATGTGGGTTAGATTGATAGTGGAGTTTCGAAGAATTCTTCTTATTGCATGCTATGCACCGGTGAATCGAGAAAGACACCAGGAGTGTGAGAAGTTCTGGAATGAAGTAGAGAACGTGTTGAACGTATGTAAGCCAAAGAGTGATGATAGTGGGGGATATGAACGGATTGGTTGGTGGACAGAAAGAACATACTGAACGCGTTCTAGGAAAGTTCAGCGATAAAAGAGTCAATGAGAATGGTGAGCGCCTGGTGAACATCTGTGTGGAGAGAAGCCTGTTTGCATCTAATACGTGGTTTAAACATAAAAACGTGCGTATGTATACACGGCAAATGGGGGAATCTAAAAGTATGATTGACTTGATAGTGTATGATGAACGACTTAGCAACCTGATGGTAGACACAAAAGTAATACGCGGATCGGAGTGTATATCGGACCACTTTTTGGTTGTGTCGAGAGTGTGTTTAGGGCTAAAGTGAATCTGGAGAAGGAAAGCAAGGCTAGTGGATAATGGCGCGAGAATGAAATGCGCAGATGCTGTGAGTAAAGAGTTGAATGCGGATGAAACAGTGTGGAATGAACAAATAAAAGACACTGACGTTGAAAGTACATGGATCAGCTTTAAAAATTGTGTTGTCAATTGTGCCGTGTGGATGTGTAAGGGCGACTGTAGGTAGACAGAAAAAATGTGCTTGGTGGAATGGATCAGTGAAGAAAGTAGTATTTAAGAAAAAAAATGCGTACATGGCAATGATTGCGGCAAAATTGAGACTGAGAAAAAGCGAGTGTATGAGGTGTACAAATTAAGAAACAATGAATCGAAGGAGGCAGTGAGAATAAGTAAAGAGTAAGCGATGGCTGTGGAAGAAGAGACCATGCAGAATGATTTTGAGGGAAACAAAATGGGTCAAAAATACAAAACGTGGCCCAAAACAGAACGCTGCAGGAGTTATGAATATGAGCAACGAAATAGCATGGGACGATTTTGTGAAGTGTGGAAATGCTGGCAAGAATATTTCGGAAAGCTGTGCACTAGTGAGAAAAGTAAGACTGAAGGGTTAAATAAGGAGAATGTAGAAGGAATGGTGAATAAAACTGAGAACGATATTGGGATAAGTGAGGTAGCTAAAACGACAGCAAGGTTCAAAAACGACAAAGGAGTTGGCGTAGTTGAAATCACTAGTGGAATGCTAAAGTATACAGGTGCAAAGCTTATACGAAGATTGTGTGAATTATTCAATGTATGTCTTATGTGTGGAAAAGTGCCGAGAGATTTGAAGAGGGCGATCATTGTATAAGGGTGAGGGGAACAAGAGTGGTTGCAAGAACTACAGAGAAATGAGTTTGCTCAGCTTGCCTGGTAAAGTATTTGGAAGAATACTGATTGATGAGTACGTTAACCTACACAAAATAACATTTCGGATGTGCACGGTGACTTCATGTCAGAGATTGGACGTGTCGATCAGATGGTCGCTCTCGAGGACGTGATAGAAAAGTGTTTAAGTGTAATAAGAAAGCTGTACATCTGTAGAAAGCATACGACAGAGTGAATAGGGAGAAACTGTGGGAAATATTAAATGAATATGGCGTAAATAAAGGTCTAATAAATGGAAAAAGGGCAGTATACAACGGTAGTCCGGCATGTGTTAGGGAGAGAGGAGGTGTGAGTAAATATTTTAATATTAAGCAAAGAGCGCGACAAGGCTGTGTGATGTCACCGTGGTTGTTCAATGTATACATGGGTAAATGTGTTAGACAAGCATGTACCGATACTAATGGTGTAATGTTTGGCGACGTAAATGTACGACTTCTGGTGTATGCAGATGACACAGTCTTATTAAGTGACAGTGAGGATGAGCTACAAACTGTTCTGAGGATGTTTGATACAGTCTGTGAAAGCATGCACCTAAAGCTAAACGTGAACAAAGCTAAGATGGTGGTGTTCAATCGGGAAGGTGGAAAGGAGAGTAGAGTATTTACTCTGCAAGATGAAATTGTGGAGCAAGTGGACGTGCTGGTATATCGGAGTAGAATGTTTACTGCAGATGTTACAATGGAAGGCGAGATTGGACGAAGGGTCAACGACGGAAGGAAAGTGATTGGAGGTATGTGCAAAACGAACAATCTATAATGGCATGTTTGTCACGTTAGTACTGTATGGAAGTCATACATGGATAAGAAAAGCACAAAAGAAAAATAAATCTAGTGGGCATGAGATTTCTGAGAAGCGCATGTGGTAAAATGAGAAGGGACAAGATAAAGAATGAGTGCATAGTAACGGAGTCTGGCGAGGAAAAGACAATGATGAATAGATATAAAAGTAGTACATTACGTTGGTTTGATCACATTGAGAGAATAAACAACGCAAGATTAACGAAGAAGATATATGTGGGTGAGGTAAGGCCGTGTTTGGTACGCACGTAAAACTTGGCTGAATGTAGTAGAATGTATGATAAAGGGCAGAAAGATAAGGAGTTTTAATAATAAAAGGGCATGTCAATGTATGAACCTTGCGGATGTTAGGTAGGTATGCGGAGATAGGAAAGCATGGAGAAAGATTGTGTATGAAAAATAAATAAGAGGCAGGGATTTTTTTGCCTAGCCCGCAAGGAAATGGCGTGAACGTTAAGTTAAGTTAATTTAAGGAAATAGCAACCGTGAAACTGGTATACAGTGCTTGTGTCGTGATAAAACCCATCAACCAGGATCCCTTCCCTTAACCGTACTTTATGCGCGTTCTCGGCATCTGAATACGTCTACCTTCAGAATACTCAAGCCAGAGAGGCCATTGCATAGAAATCCCCGACTGATTGTCGCCTATTCTGTATCCGCCGTTTAGGATGAGGCCAATAGTATTCTCGCAAATGAAATTTCTGCGGAAAACAAGTCTATAGGCACCAGCGATCGTGCAGCATTCCCTAAAGGGGTCGACCTTGTTTTCAGCGACAAATCTCTTCCAAAACTCGAGACATGCTTTCCTAAGGATACTCACGCCTTGCATTCAACACAGTTTCGTTTTTGAAATTGAAACGAGTGCCCTTAGCAATTTCGTCATTGCAGCACTTTATAAAGTCTGCTCGAGCGTGGGAAGACATTTTGTCGACACCTTAAAGGTGTATGGCGGGTAAAGAGCCTTCATAATCTTGGTTTTTCACAGTATTAAAGAGGCGAGGGATGTGGCCTTTTGAGCCGGGGACATTAACGGTTTTAGGGAGTTTGGATAGGGCCATGGGTAAGAAGTTAAGCTGTCTATGAATTTAACGTTGCTATTGCAGGTGAGTGACATGATTTTAGTACTGTTAGAAACTATTTTAGTATTATTTAGGATTCTTTAGCATTTCATTAAGGGTGAGTTGACAGTCACAGGACTTGGAGTTGTGAGCTAGGGCTATGATGGATGCTTGTTTCTTATAGAGTGAGGAGATGTAGGAAAGGAGTTCGGACACAGATGAGGAGAAAATATGTTGGCGTTGACCGCAACGTTTGCAACTCTGCTCAATACCGAGATCAGTATTAATGCAGTGGTTGCAGACGTGCTGGGCAACGCACGACGTGTGAGTGTGGATGTAGGTGTTAGCAGTGTTAGTAGGTGTATCTTGGCGGCACTCGAACTCGTAAATGACAAAAATGAAGTCTTTTGCGAATTTTTTCGTGTCCGCCGTGTTCTTGGACATGTAACAAAAATGCCGAACGGGTTTTTCGGATTTACACATGGTACAATGTGCATAACCGCATTTATGAGGGTTCTTACCCTTCCATGCACTCGCTAAACAATTACAGCAACGTTGGAGTTTGCCGCAAAGACCGCTAAGTTTATGCTGATGTAGACATTGGTTCCACGGAAATCCCTATTACACTCACCACAAACGGTGGAGTCAGCAGAATGGCAAGGAGGAATGGCGGATGTTACGTTATTGCTTCTATACCTACAGAATTCGCAAAAATACTCTGTTGAAAAGGCACCGGTTAAGCTCGTGATTACGCTATAATGTGCGTCTTCAAAAAGTAAATTCAAAACTTTACTTCCTGTCGCTTCAAAATAAACTGTCTCCCCTACTCTCTGGTTATACACAACTACGGTGTAATTAACTAAATTATCTTGAAATACTTGAATATGTTCGATATTGCCCCCGTTATTTAAATCAACATTAGTGCCAGCACATAACTCCTGCGTCCTCCGATCCAAAATAGCTCAACCTCTCTCAAGGTATGTCCATTGAGGATCATCCTCGGCTACAGCAATGGCCACCGCCTAAACATAAATTATCTTTTTTATTGATTGTTTACGACCGCAAAACTGCAAAACTGACACCTGTCATTCTTTGGCGAGCTGGACCAGCATACCCCACAGGCATAATAACTGTATACTTGCAAATTCAACGTATCATTATTGAAGAAACTTAGATGGCTTTGTAATTTTTTTCTAACGTTGCCATCATCACGGTGGAGATCAGCTGATCTACACGGGTTTCTCCGGGAAATTGGGATTAGTTAGTACCATCCCAACCCTGTCTGCAGGATTAAACCCTGCACACGCTTTTGACAGCAATTCGTCTAGAGCGCTCTGCAACAAAAATCAAATTTTAGTAAACCTTACTACAAAAGGAATTTATTACTGCTTACTTTAAGCCATGTAACTGGTGATTGATCGACATCAATATCTTTAAATTTTCGCCCGTAGATACCGTTTTAAAATATTGATTATCCTCTAAGTTAATTCCGGCACCACCACCATATAAGGCCTCTGTTGTACCTTGTAATTAAAAAATACAGATTAAGATGCGAAAAATATAAGTACTATTTTTAAATACTAGCAGTGAACTTCAAAAACGTGTGTTTGTAGTTACGCCTTCGCGTGTAGAGAGCGGTTGAATATTGGCATCATCAGTGGTTGTAGATGTGAACGGCATCTAAAACAATACATCGATTAATATCTCTCGGTAATATTTAAAATATGATGGCACGTACACCAAACAATACAGTACTATTATAAAAATTATTTCAACTTACAGCGGCAGTGTTTTCCAAAGATGATAATGCTATGTTATATTTACAGCTATCGATTTATCTACCCTAAATGCATCACATGCTTTAAACCTTTTAAAAATGTTAAGGAGTTGGGGCCTGGGGTTGAATACAAGATACTCACAGCAACAAAGTACAGCGAGAGGGTAGTTATGGAGGTCGAGGACCAGCCAATTTAACGAACGGCTGAAGAGTAGATAGGTTTCAATGCGTTCTTTAGGATCAAGACGCAAAACAACCAACTTTATATTCAATTAGAAAACGGTATTATAATTACTATGGTATGTGTTACTGAGATTGACATGCTGCTGATACATGAGATGTAATCTTAAAAATAGTATTAACTATAATAAATTATTAAAACCCCTTTACCTTTCTATTGCTGGTAATAACTAAGGTGATTTGATAGAACACGATTTCAGATCAACATCTTATTTCTATATCACTCTCGCCAAAAAACAAAATGGCCTAGGGCATTGATTATGACGTTATAATTAAAAACAAAATGGCGGAGGACTTTGATTATGTCTCATAATTAAAAACAAACTGACCGCCATCAATCAGAAACCAGGGGACGTACGGTGTCCAATACCTGTCTTATGAGCCCCTTATCAGAAACCAGGGAGCGGAGTCAAGGACCAATCAGAAACTAGGCGACGTGGCCTTCCCCAGTCTCAGCAATCAGAACATTCCATATGCGCGCAGGTTGACTGCGGTTGCCTACCCTCCAAGGGCTGAACTGTCAAAAAGGATCTTAATATAGCCAAAAGGTCACTGCGTCCTGCACCCCCTGGACAAATGAGGCTCAGGCGAATATTGCGTTTTGAAGAGGAAGTTTTAGAGCCTGTAGCAGAAAATATATCCACCAGCACTCGTGCCGTGGCTCAAGATATGTGTGTTTTTCACATATCGGTTTGGAGAGTTTTACATTAAGGCGGATAGCATTCGTTTAAAAAGCAGAAAGTTCAATCACTAGATGAAGTAGACTGCTTGTAGAACATAATTCTGTCGCTGGTTTTTGGCAAGATCTGCAGTTGTGCCTTCTTTTGGTATGTTCAATACATACAACAGCCATATCTGGAGTCACAGGAGTCCTCACCCCACCGTCGTACGTGGTCACCAACAACGGTTCTCAGTTAATGTCTGGGTTGCGATCATTCATAACTTTTTGATTCTACCTTTTATTTTACCTCCCAACGTTATCGGTCAAGTTTATCTTGAATTCATAACGAATTCTCTTTTGG
The DNA here is from genome assembly GCA_036346205.1 of Vesta saturnalis. Classification (NCBI taxonomy): domain Eukaryota; kingdom Metazoa; phylum Arthropoda; class Insecta; order Coleoptera; family Lampyridae; genus Vesta; species Vesta saturnalis. Next base: position 989,661 of record JARFJB010002082.1, read on the forward strand.
GATTGTGGGATGCTATTCTCCTATATATTTGGAATAGACTGATATTCCAGCATGATGAAGCATCGCCTCATTTTTCTGCCCAAGTCCGAAATTATTGAAATAACACATATCCAGATCGGTGGATTGAACTTGGTGGTCCCTTCTCCTGGCCTCCTAGATCTCCCGATTTAACGCTCATTGAGTTATTCCTTTAGGGATATGTGAAATCTAAAATTCATGCCACTCCTGTTGATGATCGCGATGGCTTGGTAAACAGAATTTTTGCCGCCTTCCATGGATTACGAGAAATGCCAGGCATCTTCGGCAGGGTCGCAATTCAATGTTAAGACGATGTCAAGCCTGTATAGATGCGGAAGGTCGACAGTTTGAACATTTATTACAAAAAATAATAAATTTAGTTTTGGATACAAAACTAATTTTTTTTATTAAAAAACGTTATTTAAAAAAATATTGTTTAAATAATTATCTTTTAAAATTATTTAAAAAATGTTATTGTTCTTATCTTGTTGTATTTAATCTTTAATCTTTGATCTGTAATAAAAAAATTACAACTATTTTTCCTGTTTTAATGCCCATGGACCGTCAACAAAACGAAATACTTCTAAGATGTCTCTGTAAATAAACTTCTAATCAAAATGTCTCTAAATTAAACTTAAAAACACTTTTAGATTACAATCGCGTTAAGGATAGGGAGGGAAAAGTGACGCGAACCCTAAATATCTACTCCACTGGAAGACATTTACAAAACAACGAATAGCCAAATTAAAGATTTTTGTTTGTTTATTGTCCATGCCAAGTTTTATCAAAATCGGTTTAAATTTACACTATAACCAAAAACTGTTATATTTTTTTAAACTTTGACACCCTGTATCTCTGTATCTTTTAAACGAAAAGTCATTTTGAGTTGAAATATATTTCTTCAACTTATATTTAAGATAGGAACTACTCCTTTAAATTTGGCCCAGCATCATTGAAACATCTGCTACACTATAGCTTGGAATAAAAACCGACCATTTAGATAATAAATTAAAAAAAAAAGGGAAAGGCCACGAATTTTATTTTCTCCCCAAGGGGGAGGGCGGACTGCTCGAGCTTTCCGAGCTTCTTCAGTAATAAATAGATATTGTTACCCGGTTTACAGTCGTTTTTCTTTTTGTTAAATTGTTTCGCCATGTTCGATCGACATGCCAACTACATAATAACCTAAAAGAACAGCACAAATTTAGAGTAATACATAACTAAAACAACAAATTTACATTTGCTTCGGAACAGACAGTACTTCTTCCAAGCATTAAAAAAGGCGTCCGCCATATCTGACATGAAAACATCACAGGCAATATCACCCTCAATTGGAGTTTTAATACAGATGAAAAACGGTGACAAAACGTATTTGTCAGATCGATTTGATATCAAAAATCCACAAGGAAACTGTTCTCGCACATTATCTACTACTAATAATGTAGTAAGCTCGAAATTGTAGCTGTTAGCTCCATGGGTTCCATCGATGCAAATACCCCTATTCTTGCAAAATTTGTTATCCTGTGTGTAAATTTTAAGGATCATACGGTAGATAATTTGTTTTGGTCTGCTTTTTTAAATGTCGAACATAAAAGAGTTTAAAATTTTATGAGCTTTTATTTGGTCACATTTTTTTTTGGTTTTGAGACATTTATAAATGTCATTTTTATTTGTAAAATTACGTTTCACTCACAGGTGATACTGGCGTTTACGATTAGAGTTTTGTGTACATAAATTTTCTCGTTATTTAAGTTTTAGGAATTTAATTTAGTTAGTTAGGTTTTTTTAAGAACTAAAAAATTGACGCATTGTATTGAAGATAGATTTCTTAAATAAAATTCCAGAGAGTTGAAATTGTAATCGTATAACTTTGCAATTGTAGCATTTGGTAATTTCTTTCTCTCGATTATTTTAGTATTGAGGATTGTTTTTACCGAGCTTAAAGTTAAGCAATTTTTTTATGGTAGGCTAATTTACAGTTAAGTAAGATGGGAAGGGTTAGTATGGAAGATGGCGAATTCAGAATAAGGTAGTAGTTAGTTCTGTTAGAGATGCCGCATTGAGCAGGACTCACGTTTTCTGTTTGTTTGCGGTGATGCCAACATATGCGAGAGGGGTAGTTATGGGATGGAATAAGTTATTACATATTGGGGGTGTATCAAATTACCGTGGAGTAAGTGATCTCCGTTTCCAATAAAAGGGATAATATATTGGTTTACCTCATTCCCGAGTTATTTTCGGTTGTGTATGGTTTGTCTAGGCTGACAAGATTTGGACATAGAAAGGGGTGTTCGTGTTTTTCGAAGTGCTTAACCTTTGTTCTATGGACCTGCTATATCGCATTTTTTTGTGCGGATTAATTAAACGAATTACTGTTGAAGAGGTAGTTTTACGTACGTTGCGCTGTTCAAACAAACAAAACACAAACTCGCTGTAAATATAAAAGCTTCTCGTTCATTTGATAAATTTAAATTAATAAGTGATGGTCGGTATTGGATATAGTAGAGTACTCAAGGTTTATGGAAGTTTAAGTAATAGTGTTACGTACAACCAATTGTAAGATTAATCAAAACGTATTGAAAGGAAAAGTACTCACGAGTTAACTCATATTTGGAGTTCGAGTTTCTACATCGATTATATTGCCGCCACCGTCGAGGTCATCGCCTGTATCTTAGGTGTCTGTATAACAAAGTGTCTGTTCCGAATACAAGGAAACTTTTTTGTGTATTTTGTTTACAGTGGTTGACAACTTTCAATAAATTCCTGTGTATTATATTTTGTTGTATACACATTCAGGTTTGATTTTTGTATCGATTAACCCTTAGTGCATGCGTATTCATTCGTATTATGAGTCTAAATGCAACTCTGTGTTTTATTTCTTATACTTGTATTGAAATTACATATGGTTATGCGTCTCGCACTATTTTTGTCATGATCTTTTGTTATTTTGGTATTTAGTACATATATATGTATGTATCTTTAGGTTAATGTAAAATGGAGCCGTTTTAAAGTGTTATCAGAAATAGAATTGCATATTTCATCTGGACTGTCATCAAATGGAATTTTAGGTGCTATTTTTCCAGCTAGGTGTTTTCGTTCTGTATGAGTTAAGTGACCAATTTCATTTTCATGACCTACATGTGTCTCTAGTGCATGCATTTCACATACTCCACAGTCAAACTTTTGTTTTAAAGGTAATGGCTGCAGGGCATACTGCATTAATCTTGTTGCTCCCCTAAGTTTTCAAACGCCTAAACCTAAAATCAAACATAAATTACTATTTTCAAACATAAAATAGAAAGGATAATAGGTCATACCATTGCTTTCAGAAACATAAAGACTTAAACGATGGCAAATAAATCGGATGGGTTTGTGAATCTTACACGTTTTAGAAGTTTATCTTACTTACTGTTAGAGTTGTTCTCAAATTTTCTTTTCCAAGCATAAAATTCGGCAAATTTGCTTAGTTCAAATGAATGTTCTCACTGTCAAATGTGTGTCAAATGCCCTCGTGCACCGTTCCGCACAAAGAACCCCCACCTTCGAGAATGAAAATTCTTTTCCCGGGGCTGGACGCTTGTGACCGCAGGTCTGGTAAGAGCAGTTATCGTTCTGACGCATATGTCTGGTAGAGTGACTTGTATAAATTTAAAATTTTAAACTGTAGTTTCATAATTAAATTAAATCTAAAGCTAGGAACTGATATAATACATCTTACTCCATATACAACAGCCACCGTAGTGTGTTTCAAGTTCCGGTAAAAGATTTATACCTAAATAAAGAATTAGATGTTTTATTTAAAGAAAAAACTTAAGATACAAAATTGTTTTGTTAATTTACTAACAAGAAAGAGAATAAAATGTCTTTTGAATTATATTAATATATTATATTATCGCTGGTGCCTCAAATTAAAACAGTTTAAATATAAAACTAGTTTATGGTTACACTCATCGCAACATATGTTAACGTTTGTAGCCACCTTGTCGGTTTTCTAGGTTTTCATTGTTTGCCTAAGTTATTTGTACCAGTCCACACAATTCCTATGATGTTTCCTTCCTGGGCGTCCTTCTATTTTAAGAGAATGAATCTTCTTTGGCTGGACACCAGGTTCAGATGGTAGAGGATATAGATTTTGTGATAATAAGAATGCTAGCTTTTCACGATGGGAGTTTATTATGGGGGTTTATTTCAGTATGAGCTATACAGGCATTGACTACAGCAGCATCAAATATTAACTCAAATGCTACATTGCAGTACCATTTGAGCCCTTTTCTCAAGGAACAATAATAGAAGGACATTTGATCACTATAGTATAAAATATCCGTTCCCGGTTCACCATTCTCATTCGGTCTAACTTTTTTTCCAGTTCTACATAAATTTATGGAATGTTAGGTTTACTTGATAACATGACAGATCTTTTGTCTTGTTATCGGATAATTTTTATAGCAAACTGATTTTCCAATCCAGATATCTCATTTTTCTTTAGTTTCGTGGAAACGATTTCTCTTGGTAGACCCTCCTTTTCTACCCGAGTTTGCCACAATACTGTGTTTTTCGATCTAACAACTCGTTTACTGGAGGAATACCAGTTATTGTCAGCGTATAATTTTCGACCACTGTCTAGCAATTTCGACATTAATTTCAACACCACATTGTGTGAATGATCCTGACTTCCTATTGAATCCTCCTTTTCACAATATATTCTCACATTGTAAGTGAAACCTGTCACGGTACAGAGTTTATCCAATTTGACGTCGTACCTGTGGTGTTTATTTTTAATGTATTGCCGCCTCCTCACATGACGACGCCAAGGCACCATACTATCGTCTATCACGACGTCCTTTCCAGAAGTCATTACAGTCATAAATCTCTCATTAATATCATCTAATAGGGGCCTGATTTGATATAACCGATCACTCTTTTTCAGAACATTGTCATTGTTATTGAAATGTAAGTGTTGAAATAATGACAAAAATTTTTCTCTGGGCATTATGGGTGCAATAGACTGAACATAGTGCATACTGTTTTTTGACCAGTACATATTAATATTGGGAACTTTAACCAAGCCCATGCAGGTTATTATGCTGAAAAATCTGTTCATTTCGTCCTTTTTTGTTGGAGTCCAAGTATTTTCTCTTGATTTCGGTGTTCTATGCTGCATACATAGTGTAGCGTATCTGCTGGTCTCTACTACAATATTTTGTAGAATCGCATCTGTAAGGACCAACAAAAATATAACCATTGGAGATAAATTATTCTGATTTTTAACGTTGATCCTACATTCGATACGATGGTTAATAATATTCTACTGTGTATTATGTATTGCGACTACCCAAGTTAGAATAACGTGGACAATCCAACTCAAAATTTAGCAACCAATCGGAACAGTCTGTTTTTTGAATTAGAGCCAATTAGGATCTGATTACTCTTGCAATCTTTCCATACTAAGGGCCCAGTTCTTAAGCGATAATACAGGTGAAAATAAAGGTAAAAAATGCACAACTATTCGTGATCTGGCTGACAAAAGTTACCCGCAAAATTCCTACCACTTGTTGTTTAAATACGAAAATTTTTTATTAATAATCTTAGGAGAGAATGGTATTTTTTCTGCACACTATGAACCTAAAATAAAACCATTAAATATAATTTTTTTTCGGTCACATATGAGTTTTGCGAAAAATGCAGAAATTTTTTAAACAATAATTTTTCTAAAATTTGCAAGAAAAAAGTTTTCCGTTTAGTTCCAACTTAATGGGCACACTGTGTATTAATGTATAATGTATATTTTAGTATTTATACATAATAACCATATATACTATATTTAGTATATGTATTAGTGTAATATATATTGATATAAAATTAATCGAATGAACTGTAAACATACCGTTTATGTTGCAACTTTCTTCTCCTGAATCGCCATTTTAGCATCATCTTTTGAATTAGGATCTTCAGACATAGATTCCCCATCAGAACTGGAAGGTTTTCCAACGTGATCGCTGGGAAAATAGTCTTGGCCTTCATTTGAAGAGTTAGCGAATGGATCAACTTCAGTCTCAGTGTCACTTGAGAGCTGAATATGTTTACTATTATTCCACCCGAAGTACTAGGAATATTACTGTTATTTGAGTATTCTTGTCGAGTAAAAACATTTTCTATAATTTCCTCATTCGGAAAATTAGATTCCACATTTTCGTTTAACTGAATTTCTTGTACAGAAATAAATTGGTGATCATTCCTATTTTCAGTTTCCAGAGTTACAGCTACCAAAGTACAAGGAACATAACTACAATTTACATTTTGAATTTCATCGACAATGTTATTTCTGTTGTAAGGTCCTCCTGGCTCTAAATTATTATCAGCTTCTATTCCTCGTAAATTCTTTTACTGTTCGTATACTAGCTGCGCCATTTTTTTTTACCTCAAGAAGTCATTTCTTTTCACGTTTAAGCACTGAGAAGGTTTTGTAAATTCACACAATGATCTTACCAGATACGCGCGTCTAGTAAGTTACTTAATGACTAATTATCTCTCCATTACATTACCGGACAGTGGTATCTGGTAATAGTAAGTTGATCTAACTGAAAACCTAGATCATAAGAATCACATATAACTAATAAACGTTTTGTGGCTCCCGTCAGATGGACGAGAATCACAAATGTCGGTGTCGGTACAACGGAAAGTCACAAGTTACATGTGACTGGCAACGCAGTGAACGTACTAATAATCTTAATTGTTTCTATTATGACTCAGGGTCACTTGAGAGATCAGTATATTTAATATTATTCCTGACACCAGCACCGGAAGTACTAGGAATATTACTGTTATTTGAGCATTCTTGTCGATCAAAGACATTTTCTATAATTTCCTCATTCGGCAAATTAGATTCCAACATTTTCATTGAACTGAATTTCATCTGCAGAAATAAATTGATGATCGTTTCTATTTTCGGTTGCCAGAGTTACAGCTACTAAAGTACAAGGAACATAACCACAATTTACATCTTACATTTCATCGAGAATGTTATTTTTGTTGTAAGGTCCTCCTGGCTCCAAATTATTTCCGTTCCTCGTAAATTCTTTTGCGGTTCGTATACTAGCTGCACCATTTTTTTTTACCTCAAGAGGTCATTGGTTTTCACGTTTAAGCACTGAGAAGGTTTTGTAAATTCACACAATAATCTTACCAGATACGCTTGCCTAGTAAGTTACTGAATTAATAATGATCTCTCCATTGCGTTACCGGACACTGGTGTCTGGTAATACAAAGTTGATCAAACAGAAAACTTAGATCATAAGAATCACATATAACCAATGAACATGTTGTGGCTTCCGTCAGATGGACGAGAATCACAAATTTCCGTGTCGGTACAACGGAAAGCCACAAGTTACGTGACTAATTTTTTTTACGATACAGTTATTTAATGTATTATTAATGAGTTCAGGAGTTTCCCCCTTCCAACTAGAAAGAGCGGAAAATCAGTTTTTTGTCAATTCCTCGCTTTTCCTTCAATTTTACGAAACAAGTGGTCCAGTCCAAACGAAATTAGAATTTTCTAGAAAAGCGTTCCTTCAAGTAATTAATGCCTCCTAACAGTTGGGTTAAATAACTTGACCGTTAAATTCTCTCTCTCTCTCTCTCTCTCTCTCTATATATATATATATATATATATATATATATATATATATATATATATATAAATTTATGTGACAGTCCCTTCAAAGCAGATATGTCTATTAATCTATTCATCCATCTAAAAATATACACAGTACCTTACTTTATTTTAATGCTGCTGGCCATTTCTTATATGCAAAGTCCCCTCAACTTTATTTTCAACGAAAACGATTACTAATCCGATCGTAACTGAAAGTTACTTCGCTATCAGACGTTCTAATAAGTTTTCTAGTGGTATTTGGGAAGATTTCACAAATGTGTAAACGCTCATGAGGTCCACGAAATTTAAGGGAGATGGATTATCTCACTGTCGATGAGGTTTCATTTGTTACTACTGGTCAGCATGTAGATTACAGATCATCACGATTCACCAGAGATCCAGAAGAATTGGGAAAGTTTGTTAAATTAGTGAGGAAATAAAGTAAAATAAAATATTTATTTTTTTATTCCTGGTACAACAAAATTTACAGAAATATTTTCACTAGGAACTAACTCCTTATCCATTCAGGTTTATTGGTGAAGAAGGGATGCGAAAAACAAGAAAATCCTTTTTATACGAAAGTTTCGTCGATTGAGTTAAATAACTTTGTACAAGTGAAAAACTTTCTTCTGTATTGTGTAGTTGGGCGGCAACACGCAATACGTTGAATTTGTCAAAAAATACTTCCGAGCTGACACTGTAATTGTTTTCGACAAGACTTAACAATAGCTGCACAAAATCGGCCAAACTTAACCTTGGATTACAGAGATATACTTGTAGTGTTTGATGACTGGATGATAGTTACCATGTCACATGAAAAAATTCTTACTAATGCGAAAAATAAGAATTGGTTTATCTAAATGTTGTTCGAAAAGCAGAACGTCTCAGGATTTAATGAAATGTAAACTTTCTTGTATTTTTGACAGAGCTGATTCTATCCATATCTATTACTGATTTTAAGATTAATTCCAATTACTACATTCATTGTCCATGATTCAAAAGAGCTCTATCTTCAAATTTACTGCACAAAATTAACGGGCTTGCAATTGCAGGAAAGTTGAGATTTTTTGTTCCTAAATTTGTGGAAGTTGTCGATGCCGATCATATACCAAAAGTTATATTGGCTTATATTGACTATGACGAGCCAATAGAAGTTGAAGTCTAAAATCTTACGTGGAAAACGACGCCTTTAAAGATGAGCAAACTGATCCAACCTAGATTGATACGTAAACAAAATCCTCAACTCCTCAAGGACCACTTGTAGAACGTGCAATGATGCCCAAAAGTCTTAATTAACTTCAATTAAAATAATAAATATTTTTGATAAAGATCCTATCAAGTACTTGCTATTTTTTGCTTGTATACATATTTTTTTTATAAGCTTTAATTTTACTTCTCTTCTCCTTCCTATGAGGGTGAACTCACTAATAATGTCTTAAGCAACTGTTTCATAGAAAAATCTTAGGTCTACACTAATAATGCTTGGCGCACGCCCTATTAAAAGGTAACTCGATTATTTTTTTTTAGTACTAAATTTAGTTTCTCTTACGTTCGAAAAAAAAACGAATTAAAATAAGAAAGAGAAATTTTAAAATTTACAACTTTATTCAATTCATTTACAATTACATAAATTTTATTATAATTTAGAATTCTGTTTCGTCCTACACTTTGTTAAAGATAAAGTTCAATAATTTTTAATAATTTAACAAAAAAAATACAAATGTTCAACTTTCATAAGAACTACAATTTTAACAAGAGTTATGTTACCGACTTTGATATAGGTGAAATCCAAATTTGAAATAACTGTTTCAAATACAATCCTTGACATTAAAAACCAGTTAAAATGTGCAAAACTGCAAAATATGTTTCCTTTAGGCCGTTTATAAAAAAAATTGTTAATAAAGTTAAAAATAAGATCCAGGCACAAAATCTTACCTTTGTACAAATGTTGATAACAGCAATTCCTTAATGTTAATGAATAGAAAATGCTATGTTAAATAAGTTTAGAATTTTCCCGTTCTGATGACTTTAGATTACCAAATTTTCAACTTAAACTATTTTACTGGACTCCATTGTCCTTCGTCTTTATGTTTCACCCAATATCGACAAATACAACAATGAGACCGATTGTTTCCTTTACGCACACCCCTATCTCAAAATTCTCCACAATTTGGATAACACTCATTTATTTTAACACTTCTGATTTGTCCAACACCACTTCGAAATTTTTAGTCAATAACGAAATTTGACACGCCTAAAGTTTCATTATGATCAACAATAAACTTTATATTCAAAAGACCGGTTTGCCCAATTTCCGAATTGTTCCTTTCTAACTTATAAATGCATCGCATTTTCAAAAATTATTTCATAACTAATCATTTTATCTTTTATAGGAGATACGTTGATGGTATCTTAGTTGTCTTTAAAGGAAGCTAAGGTGATTTAACTTGTGCCTTAATACCCAAAATTCTTTTAACAAAACAATTATAAAACTAGTTTCTTAGATTTGGGTATAAGTCGATTCATCACTAGTATATACAAATACTACCTACCACTACTGATCATTGTAATCCCTTAGAATTCTTCCCACCTCATGTCACATAAACTTGCAGCTTTCAGTCCTCTTTTCCATCACTTTGTTAACACCTCTCAGAAAACATAATTTTAATAACGAATTACATATTATTTATGAAATAACCCAACTTAATCGTTAATATTCACACTATTAAGAAACGTTATAATAAAATATTTCACAAATTAACTTGTTTCCAACACACCACTTTTAACTACTATTTCCATGAAACCAAGATTTTCATTCACTCCGCTATATTGGGCCTGCCTGGTATATTTTCAAAAACACGTTTAAGCGTTTTAGAACAAATATTTCTTTTTTTATTTATAACTTACAATCTGTCATAACTTGACATTTAGTAATCGTTTTAACAATTGTTATTACAGGACATGATGAAAACATTCCATCGAACCTTTTTCCAAAATATACGTTAGACTGTATCGAGATATTAACACTGCATTTCACTTTACGCGAATCGTGTTGGTAAGTCGAGTGGCTTGAATCTCTTAACCCTAGGCTCTTCGTCGTCGGGGTCCAATAAGTGTTCTACTAATGCGTTTGGATGAGGACTAAGTTTGTCATGACAACGAACACTACACTTATGTATTTCTTCATTCACTGTTGATAGTCCTATGTCTTGCCCTCTTACTTCATTTGGTATAAACCATGGGGAGTTTACTAAGGATCGCAATACTTTTGACTGAAACCGCTTTATAATATCGATGTTTGATCTACTAGCTATTCCCCAGAGCTGTATTCTAAATGACCAAATTGGTTGGATAATTGTCTTATATAGAAATATTTTACTCTCGTTTGACAACTGTGATTTCCGCCCCAAGAGCCAATACATTTTCAGGAATCTTAAACGCAATTGTTTACGTTTTGTACATATATGCTTTCTCCATGTTAGGCATTTTCCCAGATGCATTCCCAGATACTTTACAGGCTTGTTCTGTGGTACTTGTTTGTCATTTAGGATTACAGTTGGGCAAGTTCCTCTTCTAGTTGTAAACGTTACTTTCTCAGTGGTTCCAACACACTTCCCTGTGGGACGCCGACTTTGATAGGGAATAACGAAGTGTAGGCGTCTCCGCACCTAACTAGAAAATGTCTGTTGATGAGATATGACTTCAGTATTTCATAATAGTCTGGGGTAATGCCTTCTTGATTTTAAATAACAAGCCGTTGTATCAGACTTTATTGAAGGCTTGCACGGCATCGAAACATTTCTGTGGCGTTGGTTGCCAAGCCGCTATTTATATTGTTAGGATAAAAGAGTTTAGTGCTGAAACTAGTCCTTCATTGGAATTCAGAGGTATTTCGAGTGTTAACGAATCTTCAACTATTTCTCTGAAGTGGTTCGTGCATCTATTACTGAGGCTAGGAGGACTACTTCTGAGTAATACTTGAATACCTATTGTTACTATTATTGGGGAATGATCAGAGGAAAGGTGTAAGCACGATTCTGCGGTAAAGTAATTTGAATGAATGCCTTTTGAAATACAGAAGTCCAATAGATCGAGTGTTTTAGTTAAATCTGAGGGCCAATAAATAGATTCTCCTGTAGATAAGGAGTAAAGCCCGTTGCTGGTGACTATCTTCATCAGTTCTCTGCCTTTGGTAGTAGTTATTCTTGACTCCCTGTGCTCATGTTTGCTGGGGTAATCTCCACCTGATATAATCCTGCTTCTGAGTGTCTGGAAACAATATTCGAAATGATTCTGTTTAATGTTGTGCCTTGGGAGGCAGTTACTGCTGATATGTTGAGAGGTAGTAGTGGTAGACCGAAGATGTTGTGGGCTGTGTTCGTAGTGTTTATCTTAGTTTTGACTGTAATTGCTGATCCAGCCTGCGCTTTACCATCAAGGTGTTGTATAGCATAAATAGTATAGTGTGAAATTTTTAAGTTGCTCCTGTCTGCATAGTGGGATTCAGATATTAACATAACGTCTGTAAGGAAAATGGTTAATTTATCTTTGTGGTTTGTCTTTGTCAGTCCGTTGGCATTCCATACTGCTAATTTAAGCTGTAGAGCCATGGTTGATCTTCGTGACGAGAGTAGTTAAAAGATTTTAGCATCGTTTTGAACATTTTCTTAAGTTTATCAAGGCCGTTTCATTTGTTTTGTGGTGATAGTGGGCGTTGGGACGATATGTTATTATTATTTTGATTATAATTGCCGTTGACTAACTGAGTATATGTGATGTTTTGTTGTATTTGTTGTGCTGGTCTTACTGCAATTGCTGGCTGTTTATTTCTTAAAGGGGGAAACATCTTTTGGTGTAACTCTTTATTAACATGGTTGTAACAACTCTTTTTGAGTTGTATTAAAATATACCATAATTTAAGGTCTTTCGTTCATTTAGTTGCAAATATAAGAAAATTTATTTATTAATGATTTGTAGCTATGAGGTAGGCAACTTAATTTGCATTTTGGTGTAACTTAAGTGCATATCTTCTTAAGGGTATATATTTCTTAAAGGGTTATACTCCCACTTCAAATTATTTTTCTGATCATTTTACTCGCGCAACGCGTCATTGTTGACTTATGCTGCGCAAATCCTTTCGCGCACAACTACCTCGTCTAATTTGAAAGCATCCATTTTTTTCACTTCCTGATAAAGGTTGTGAGAAGCAGAAAGCTTTTTTTGAGTTGTTCACCTAAATTTTGTGCAAGTGCCATTAATTTGATTCTATGCATTAAACGGATTATTCAATTTCAAGAAGATAAATTTATAAGAAATAAAATTCCATTTTATGGGTGTGGTTGACAACATAAAAGCATTGTTATTGCAATATATTGCGCAACATTACACAAGGATTACGTCATCTTGGTTTGCATTTTCGCATTATTTTTTATAACACCAGGGATTCTCAAGAAGATTTTGTATATTTAGTAACAGGTATTTAATGTTTAATGATTTTTTTAGTAATTTAAGGTTTTTACAATTAGTTTTTAAGATATATTTTATTTAACCATATCATACTAACTGTTAATAAACATAGTTGTATATTTTTTATTTTTTACGTTTTGATAAAATTTTTAGTGTGGAACTCGGTTTAGTTATTCCGAGCATTATTAAAAATAACTTGGCGTCCGAGATCATTTTATTAGTGTTACATTTCAATTTTTTATATTTATGTTTAAGTGGTAATCAAGCAAATCAAAAGACTAGCCCTATGTTAATCTACCGATTTGAGTCAAAGGCATTATTTGTGGTGAATGGTTAGTATCTCCAGTTAGTTTAACGATTTGTGTTTTTGGAGAACTTTTTACTCTTATTACTTTATTATATTAAAACACTTTTTATAATTTATACGATTACCAGTTCGACCACATTATTATACTGGCGCATCGAGCATGGGACTTGATTTGCTTTCATTACCATTATTGCTGGTTATTTCCGCTTTTATTTGTTTCAGTTTCGATTGTTAGAGTTGACCATTTTAAAGGTATTGTAACCATTTATTATTACGATTGAATATTTTTATTGTGTTTACGATTAGTGAAATTTTATTGTTTGTGTTTATATAATATTTTTTACCATGTCAAATTTAAATTATTTAGTAGATGTTTTACGTAGTGACGAGTTATTCGTAGAGTTAAATTTAAGAAATGTTAATGGTGCGGAAAAGTTACCTGTTAATGAGAAACGTAAATTACTAAGATGTAAATTAAATTTAGAAAGGATTAATCCAAATTTATTTGATTCATACAAGAAATTTGAAATATACCAAACCCTTGAATTGGAATTATTAAAAGAAAAACTTCATAACATTTAATCTTTGATTAATTTATTCAAACATAAGCCTTCGAGAGTAGAATACCTTAGACTTCACACTCGTTTATTGCATATTTTGAAACGTTTGAATTATACCACTTTTGATAATGAATTTTTGTATTTACACGATCAATTGTTAACTTTATGTAACGAATCTTTAGAGTTAATTGAAACTATTAACGAAAGCATTGAATTAAACAATGAGTTACCATATTTAGACACTTCTAATATTCCCATGTCACCTAACGACAATGTTAATACTTCAGTTAGTATTCCTGCTGAAGATTTTTCCAAATTAATTCAAAATTTACAAATTTCTAAAAGTTCTGTTCCTGTTTATAAATTAAATTTAAAATTTAATGGTAGTGAGAAAGAAGTTTTTACATTTATTCAAAGATGTGAGGAGTTGATGATTGCACGAAACATTTCGAAGTCGGAGATGCTTTTATCTGGTGTTGATTTATTTTCAGGGAAAGGTTTAATATGGTTCAGAGCGATTAAGCCCTTAATTCATACGTGGGATCAACTTATTTCTAAATCAAAAAGTGACTTTTTACCCGAAGGACATGACGAAGTTTTGTCAAATGAAATTAAAAATAGAAAACAGGCTTTTGATGAAATTCCAACCCTCTTTATTTCCGAAATGGTTAATTTATTTTCACAATTAGATGTTCCTCCTTCTGAGTGTGATCAATTAAAAATTATTATGAGAAATTTACAACCTTGGTTCGCTACTCAGTTAGCTCTTGTTAATGTTACTGATATTTTCCATTTAGTCGAGTTGTGTAAAAAATTACAGCAAGTAAAAGTTCAGAATTCAAAATTCAAATTTAATTCTTGTTCAGATTCACAAAGACAATCTGAATACAAACATAAATCTTCTACATCAAGTCAAAATATTAAACCTAAAGTCAATTTTACTGGTACTGAACCAAAAAATTTAAATTCAACTTTTAATAATTCAAATATTAATACAGCTAAGTCTTCAACAACATGTTTTAAGTGTAAACAGTTGGGTCATACCTATCACACCTGTGACAAGGGTGATGATAAAATCTTTTGCTTTAAATATGGTTACTTTTACTAATTGTCCGAAGTGTAAATTTTCAAAAAACTTGTAACTGGGAAGTTAGTCGACACATTCCTTATGATTCTTCAGAGGCTGACAAGCATGTTTTCCTAGAATGGTTGATTACAGTTAAGAAATTTTATGGAACTCCAAAAATTTGTTCCAAATTTGTTGAAAAAAAGAATGATATTAGACCTTTTATTAATGTCAAGATTTTTAATGAAAATTTTGTTGCTTTATTAGATAGTGGAGCTACCGTTACAATTTTAGGTGCTTTGTATTTAATTTGATAAATATGATTTAAAATTAAATAGGAATTCACCTTTTTCATCATTGATTATTGCTGATGGTACTTTACAATCCATTTTGGGAAGTGTTGATTTATCTTTGACTGCTAATGGTATTACTAAAACTATTTCTGTTGTTGTTTCTGAATCTATTACTACTGCGATTACTTTGGGAGTAGATTTTTGTCATTTATTTGAAATTAAAGCTGATTTTAGTGAACATTCTTTTGTTGCAAATTCTGCGGATACAAATTTTTCAATGATTAAGGGTATTGATGATCTTAATAATGGTCAAGTTTTTGAATTAAATCGTTATTGACCTTTTTAAAACCTTATCAAATTCAAAATTAGGTAAAACAAATAAAGTTTTTCATTCAATACTGGTGATGCAGTACCAATTAAACAACGTTATTTTCCATTATCTCCTGCTATGTTGGAGCATGCGAACAGAGAAATTGATGACATGTTGGAGCAAGGAATTATTAAACCCAGTTCTTCTCCTTGGAATTCTCCAATGGTTTTGGTTAGAAAGAAGTCAGGTGAATTTAGAGTTTGTTTTGATGCGAAGAAATTAAACTCTATTACTAAAAAAGATGCTTTTAAATGATATTTTGGATAAATTAAGAGATGCTCGTTATTTAACTTCAATTGATTTAAAGAAAGCTTTTTGGCAAATTCCTTTGGACCCTGAGAGTTGTGAAAAAACTGCTTTTACTGTTCCACGTAGAGGATTATTTGAGTATACTGTTACGCCCATGGAACTTACCAACGCACCCAGTACTTTACAACGATTTATGGATTCAATTTTAGGCCATGCTTTATCCCAATCAATTTTTTGTTTATGTGGACGATATCATTATATTTTCAAGTACATTTAAGGAACACATTGCTATTTTAAAAGAAGTTTTATGGCTTTATGATTAAAGGGTTATATACTCCCACTTCAAATTATTTTTCTGATCATTTTATTCGCGCAACGCGTCATCGTGGACTTATGCTGCGCAAATCCTTTCGCGCACGACTACCTCGTCTAATTTGAAAGCATCCATTTTTTTCACTTCCTGATGAAGGTTGTGAGAAGCAGAAAACTTTTTTTGGGTTTTTCACTTAAATTTTGTGCAAGTGCCATTAATTTGATGGCTCTTTTATTTCACTTTTACTTTGATTTACACTATTATTATAACTTAAGTACGCATTTAATTTTACTGTTGCGTACGCTTTCATTTTATGATTGCAATTTTTATTGGAAAATTTCAAGATAATGCATTAAACGGATTATTTAATTTCAAGAAGATAAATTTATAAGAAATAAAATTCCATTTTATGGGTGTGGTTGACAATATAAAAGATTACGTCATATTGGTTTGCATTTTGGCATTATTTTTTATAATACCAGGGATTCTCAAGAAGATTTTGTATATTTAGTAAAAGGTATTTAATGTTCAATGATTTTTTTAGTAATTTAAGGTTTTTACAATTAGTTTTTAAGATATATTTTATTTAACCATATCATATTAACAGCTGTATATTTTTTATTTTTTACATTCTGATAAAATTTTTAGTGTAGAACTCGGTTTAGTTATTCCGAGCATTATTAAAAATAACTTGGCGTCCGAGATTATTTTATTAGTGTTACATTTCAATTTTTTATATTTATATTTAAGTGGTAATCAATCAAATCAAAAGACTGGCCCTATATTAATCTACCGATTTGAGTCAAAGGCATTATTTGTGGTGAATGGTTAGTATCTCCAGTTAGTTTAACGATTTGTGTTTTTGGAGAACTTTTCACTCTTATTACTTTATTATATTAAAACACTTTTTATAATTTATACGATTACCAGTTCGACCACTTCTTTATATGGTAACCTGTATAGTTGGCAGGGTGGTTGCCATTACAGTTTACACACTTAACTTCATTTCATTCCTTGCGTGGGCATTGAGATGTCGAGTGGATGCCAGTACCATTACACATATCGTAGACTCCTGTTGCAGAAGTTTATGGTATTTATCTTTTTCCTTTTGGCGATTCAAATTTAATAATTGAATGGACTAGTTTAGTTATGTCATAAACATCTTTATTATTATCAGCCGTTTTTAATTTTATGAAAAATGGTGGTAGTGGTATTTTCGTGGTTCTTTGTCGGATATTTGCGATATTCGTAACCGTGTGGCTTAGAGTCCCTTATTTGCTTTAAACCTACTCACCTAAATATGTAGGTTTCTGAAGACCACTCTAAAATTTCTCTCCTCTTTTCTTTTGTGTGTATGAAACTCGGTGCGTTTTGATTGTAAAGCTTTAACAATACTACTGTATTTTTCTGACGTTTTCGGTAAGATTTTGACTCATCGTTATTCAGTGTTTTTATTTCATAATTATCTTTGGTTGTCGTTTCTAATAATCCGACTAACGGCTGGACTCCCGAGATAAACACCATCGGGGGTTTGGGTCTCTTGATGTCAACTTCTTCTGCTGACCCTCTATCGTTTAGTGCTTCATACCTACTTGTGGGGTTGGGCCAGTGGGTTGTGTTTTTGATTTGTATGGCTTGACTTTGTAGCTTATCATTATTCTGCTACTTTTTTTTGATTTCAACTACTTGCTTCTCTGTGGCATTGGTTATATCGGTTGATTGTGATTGTTGATATACTGAATTATCTTGATTAGAGGAGCTTACCATTTGTGATTGTAGAATATTATTTCTTGGAAAGTTTGGGTATAAATTATTTATAGGCTGTTTGAAATCAAATAAATTATTAAACATCACCATTCAAGACCAAAATCATCGCCGAACAAAATTCTCAGTTTAAACTTAAATCAACTAATTGGATTAACATCACATTATTTTTTTCTTCCTTTGTATATTTTATATTGAGTTAGTCTAGGTGGGGAGATGCAATATCAAGAAAAGAAAGAGTATCCTCTCCGCCTTATTGGTATGATATTTCTGTTTAGTCGTACTAGTAATCGTTATATTAGTAGCAGTTGTACTTATGAGCGGAGATACATTTAATTATTTATCACACTTCATATACTTATTAATACAGTAATACAGTTACAGTAATAGCATCATGCCTTCTTTATTATCCTAGGCATTTCATTTTTCACCAATCATAATTAAAAACAACCGCTGCATTTTTTAACAACCCCAAACGGTGATCCCGCAAACTAATCCAACTGTCACATTAACTAATAAATCAAATTTTGACAAATGTTTTGATTAAATGTATATTTTTCAACCTTACTTCATGGAAAATATATAAGTAAATAACAAACAAGCAGTTATGGTAACCAATTATTAAGGTAAACCAGCATACTTAAAGTAAATTATGATTATATTTTTTAAAATATCTGTTAAAGGTAAGTCTATAGGATCAAACTGTTTTGGAAGCATTCGAAATTTATAATCATAAATAGAAAGTACCTTTAATGAACTCGTTAAGAATGAGATTGGTAACGAGACGTCACCTCGATATTTCAACAAAGAGAAACGTCAAAAATGTAGGGATATTTCAAAAATTGTGCAAGAATGAATAAAATAGTGTATAAACCAAGGTAGAGTAGACTTTCTTTGCCTAGTTTCCTTATTTCCTTCGATACTCCGCATCTTTGGGTGTAATAAAGTTCGGCTTGGATAATTGTCTTCTTTACCATGGAATATATTATACCGTTCTACTCGTATTCGGTTAAAACGCCAAAACCAAAATCATGAACTGCAAATGCAAATGCATTATGACATAACAATAAATTAAATTCTAGCTAAATCAATGCCAATGGGAGAAAAATCATGTCATCTCACAATTAATCATGGAGGATGTTATTTTAAAATAGATTTTTTTAATTTAATTAAGTATATCGCACAAGAAAAATATCTGGTGTGGAACAACACACGACCTTCCAACCTCCAAAATGCAAATTAAAAGAAATTAATGAATCGTTTACTATTTAGCTATGAAAATTCTAACTATATCACTACCGGAGATACTCCATTTCTTCTTATTTAGATAGAAAACTAAGACTAGGTTAGATATGTTAAATGTTAGAAACTATGAGAATAGGAATGTTTTCTTATAACGAGAAAACAACACTCAAAAAAGACATAGGGGACAGGAGACCGAAGCCCAAATAAAAAGACTTGGGCAAAAAGAAATATGCTGTAGGTGAAAAGGTATATTTAATTGGACCCTTTAATGAGAGCGCTGTATCGATAAGACGTTCGATGGAAACAGGAGTAAAGCTTGAACAAGAGGTTGCATACAGTTTAACTCAATATGTATCAGTAGCTGGTATCATTTGAAAACGATAGTTTCAATGAAAGTAAACCAACCGTCAGAGGTTGAATTAAAAGACAAAGAGAAGGATTCCACAAGAGAATGTTTTTTTTTTGTGTGTACATAATGTAAATTGTTGTAAATGCTACTCCGCTGGAATTTTAGTAAAGCGTTGAGCATCATGTAAAAGAGTACTTAAACGTTGTGTACAGATTTGTAAGTTGCATGCATTAAATTTGAATCAGAAATAATATTTTAGTAACACTCCTATTGAGACGATAATGAATAAATGATATTGTATTTGGCTACTGTATTTTGAGGAATATGAGTTTAAAATTTCTGTAAATGGATAGCGTCTAAATTTATATGTGGATATTGTGTTAAAGTGTAGGGGAAGGATATGCATGTATATTTTTGCTTGTATAAATGACATAATAATGCACAATGAAAAAATTTTATGCACGCACAAGGACAAATGGTGTTAGAATTTAATAAATTTGTGGCAGGAAAGTTTGCGTACATATGGGACTTTCATGAAAAGTTGAGTCTAGATCTGAATAGTATGTGGAACGAGTTTGAATGCCAAATTAGAATGTTTCAAAGCATTATTAATATTCGTGTAAAAATTTTGAGATGGCAGCGATTTTGTAGTTTCGATTGCATGTCCGGCAAAGGCGCGCATTAGATACTCTTCTGGGATAGGTTGTTTTGGTTTGAGCATGATAAATATGTTGACCTTTTGCAAAATGACCGTATAAGTGAAAGAGTGGCAGGGTATGTCAAGAGACATTCGTGCTCAGAGTTATACTTAAGAGGGTGGTCGGGCGACGGCGGTATTGGAAGCCGGTTGAAGGCCGCTTATCAGTGACGAGTGTGCATACATGGTAAGGATTAATTAACGCAAATCGACATTACACCTGACAAGGGACTACGGAATTTATATATGTATGAGCAATTTTAGATTTTTCAATAATGGAGTTTGATTATTTTTAGAGATGTTATTGTTTACATTGTTAATTTACTCAGGCATTAAGGATAATCAATCTCCAGTACTTGTTATTATATGTTTAGATTATAAGATTTAGGAATCTTTATCTATAAAAATTGTTTTTTTTTTGCATGTGTAGCTTCTCGGTACCAATAGATGTAAATGTTTTTGCAAAATTGGTCAATAGAGTTCGATTAGACAATTTTTTTTTGTTTCATTTGTGATGGATCTTTCTCACAGTTGAAATTTTCAAAGAGAACCAACATTATATTATTAGATTTTATTCTTTTCTTTGTGTGTGAAGCTACATAAAGGATTACACCGTTTAAAAATAATCAACCTTTGGATATTTTGGTTATATGATTGATCTGAACATTGTTTATTTTGAGTCAGATTGATGTCAAAATGTAATTATTTTTTAATCAATAAGTCATTGAATACAGAATCACGATTTATTTTTTAAGCAGATATTTCAGATTTGAATTACAGCGATTCATACATGCTTGGATACAGTTTAATGATAAAAATTCAAACAGTATTTGATAGAAAATATATGATTCACAAACGACGCACTGATCGTTACGTTTCTCGCTTTTTAAGATACGAGTTAACGTTTTTGTGGTTAAAAATAAAATTTTTCCAAATTGGTAGATATTGATTTCACAATTTTTATGACAGTTATAAATATTAGTTTATGCATACACGATGTTACATTAGAAAGCATCTAAATAGCGTCTTATTACTCTCATTTTATGAATATACAGGGTGTAATCAATAAGGTTACGATAACGTGTATGTTCCAAATTTTTATTAAGATTTGGATAAATTCGTCACTGAGAGGAAATTTAACGTACTGCTTTAAAGTAAAAGGGTGTACGAATTGAATATTTGAACTTGAACCGTGGAAATCTACCTTGTAACACAGCAAGTTTCCATATTGATTACTTTGTTAACTTAAACTTCTTAGTTAATGGATACTCCACAAACATATACAACAGTTTTAACCCCTTCCTATTATTGTAAGTCAATGTGAGTTTGGCAAATACTGAAGTTTATTTCTTTTGTAATGCTGTAGTGTTATTAATAGGAAGTTATAGCTAGTAAATTCTCCCACCAAATTACTCGTGTAAGCAGAGTAATTTTGTTTATTTCTTTAGACATCATACAAAGCAATCCATCATAAAATACAGTTGTACATCATACAGTTAGTAATTATAAGCAAACAACTTGAAACAAAAAATATTTGTTTTAAGTAAAATTTTTCCAACCAGCTGAATGCTTCCATGTATATAGTATACATTGTATTTTATTCGTCCAGGTATACATAAATACAATATAGCAAACTTATAATATGTAAAGATACGTTTCCTAAAATGTCAGTTGTAACATTAAACATGATTTAACGCCATTATACATCTTAAAATCCCTTGTATACATAAATTAACTAGAAGACTTAACAAAATATCCTTTAGCACACGCCATCTTATAATTTAGACAAACACGGATTATTTATTTCTGTAAATGTCTTTTAACATTTTAAAGCTAAAATATATTTTTTTAAGATGTAGCCACATTTTTATAATTACATTTTGTATGGGATAATGAAGAGATTAAACCAAACAGTTTAATGTTTGTCTCTTCTTTACTTTATGTTAAATTAGAGTAATACGAGGGTTTCGTAGCGATTTCATTCGTTTTCATTAAATTTACTTTTTGTGCTTTTTATATGACCTTTCAAGGTAAGTTAAAACGTTTAACAGATATTTTCAACAATTTCTCTATTTATTTCATTAAATCAGATCTGCAAGCATTATAACGATATATTGTTTTTGTAAAATCAAGATTTGTTATCCGACATTTCTGGTATTGTAAGAAATTGGTATGTGAAGCAACTTCCGTGAAAATTTGAAACCCAATATAAAACTGATTTTATGGAATATAGCCTAGAAATGTTATCTCGATTTATTATCGTAAAATTGGACTTATGGAGCGTTTTAACGTAAAATTTTCATTCCACACGCTCCATTTAAATTGTGCTCGGCTTACTAGTAGTACATCCAATTATTGTGCAATGATACTGCACTCAACAAGTATTAATAGGAAATTGAATGTAAAGAACTATATTTAACTTTTAATGAAATGTCAAAATTATCTTTCATCAATTTATGTACAAACTTAATTCTGAGAGGATGGCATAAATATATGTAAATGTAAGTTAAGATTGATTTTCTTTTCTGACATTTACACGTTATGCAGAGAAACACAATAATCTTCCTTGACCGAGCTTCACATAAATTGGTTTTAGAAGGTTCATTGAGATAATTTATAATAAAATTTTACAATAAACGTTATGCGTTAAATGATACTTAATTTTAGTGTAAATTTGCGCAATTTTCATTACCAAAATAGTACAACACATACCAAAGTAGAACGTACCAAGGTAAATAAGTATATTTGTTACTCAATAGTAAACATGCATTAACCTAACTAAACAGGGTTGATTTTATGGTTCATTTCAATTCCCACATTAAAAGTTAGAAATTGAAACTAAAACAAGTAGAACTAGTGACGCAACTGGTTTTGTTAGTTACCTACAAATTAGACATTATTTACGATTCGTGATGATATGAAGCCTAATTGATTCAATTGAATTAACCGAAGTGATTGTTCTAAAGTAATGTTAAACTTAAAGTACTAATTATATATATATATATATATATATATATATATATATATATATATATATATATATATATATATATTGAGATGATTCAAATTACGTGCAAGTAGCTATGTAAGTCGCATAGCGAAGTTTTTCTTTAGTTTGGTACGAAATGGTACATATCAGTATATAATTCTAGATAAGAATGATTAATAAACATTGAGATGTTTGTAAATTTTAAATATTTCTTAATATAATTTTAATATAAGTAATCGACAGCACAGTACATTGAAGTATAGGGTATGTTTGTTATCGTTATGATTTAATTCAAGTTTTTATCTAGTTTAGGAAGTTTATTTTAAACAATATTCCCTGACTACATGTGATACAGGTTGTAGTTGACAGAAATAATGTTAAAACTAGATTTAGACTGGTATCAATGTCGCAATTCACATGTACGCAGCCAAAATTATTGAAAACATTCGTATTAGTGCGTTAAACTCATATTAGTGCAAAAATTATGAAAAAACAGAACAAGCACATTAGTGAGTGACTATAAAACATGAATCAAGCAGCAGCTCTGGGATTATTGTGTTTAATCAACAGTTTATGACCTTAAACTAGTGATTGACAACATTCCGACATTAGTAGTAGAAGAACTATTGAACCTACGAAAGTGGTAAAATAAATTAATTTGTGACTTGCACATTAAGTTTAAACACTTACATTAACAGTTATTGTGTTTAAAAGTGTGAAATTTAACATTAAAATTATATAAACAATATGAGGTTATGTTATATCCTCGCATAAAAATTTTTGTAAAAAGTATTTTAAATTGAGACAATTTATATAAAATAAATTAGTAGAGGCAAAAATAGTAAGGTAGCCACAATTTTATGTTATAATTCCTTATATTTACGTCCATTTTTGTTAATTTTAGTTTTTAAGAGTATTGGTAGAATTTAAATAATTTTCCTCTCAAATTGGCCGTAGGCATGTTTAAGATGAATATTTGGGTGTAGTAGCATCCCCTATTCATGTAGAGGTCATTTCCAGGCCTGTAAAATTCATAGAATTAGTGTAAATTCAATAAATAAGTGTAAAAATTAACGTAGTTATTAAGTGTAGGAATTAGCTCGTGTTTGATTTCAAATTATAGATAAAATTATGTAGATTATGGAAATGTTTTTAGCTTTAAGAAATGTTAAAGGGGGCGAAAGTTATAGGGCTTTAAAGAAATATCGTAATGTAAAAATTACAGTAGCCAATCAGAATTCAGGAAATATTCTTCGTAACTATAGAAAACATTCGAATATTTGGTCGTCGACCAAAATCATATAAATACAAGTGCTTTAGGTTCACAAACTCTCTTAATTTTCATCTTTTTCAACAACTTGCCAAAGTAAGCTGTTGCCAAATTTTTTTTGAAAATAATTTTTAAACAAAACAACGTCACTTCGGTAAATTAACAAAGTGCGATTTAGTATCGGAAGTGTTTACGAAACAAGTGATAGTCTTTTGTCGGGAAATAATTAAATTAAGGTTAGTTTACCTTTTTAAATTTCAAATCGGAGGTTTTCGATAAGTTATAAAAATATTTCCGCAGTTTCGACTTTGTTTGTTTTTAAATTTATATTGTTTATGTTGGTATGGATATTTAATTGTGTTGTCTTCGTGTTTTTATCATTATACACCTTGTTTATCAAAAGTGTGTTTAATTTACAACAACCTTCAACGATCCATGCTTTTCAAAACTTGTTTTGAAATTAATTTAAAAAGAAGTGATGAGCCTAAAAATAAAGATTCGTCAATATTCTAATAACAATAGTGAAACTTACCTAAGAGAATAAGCTGTTTTTAAAAAAGAAAATTTGGATGTTCGAGGAGCAGAGTTGCAGTTCGCAGGAGCTGTTGTCTTCAACCAACTTCAGCAGCAGTAACCCACAAAAGGAGGACATTTTATGTGAGTACTTTATTGTTGACATTGATACGTTATTGTTATGTTCATCATTTCTATCCTTTGTAATAATCATGATGTGCAACAACAGGTATGCATGTCCCAAGGGAATATTATTTGTTCTAAAAATTTAAATGTTTTATATTAATATTGTAGTAACGTAGTTATACTTACTTGTATGTCGAATTTCACTTTTTGTTATAGTCAAATCACATGTTTGCGTATTCACAGCGCATGCCCACGTATACTTTTAGAAGAATTTTGTTATGTACAGGGTGTAACACAGGTATTAATGCGAATTAAAATTTATAATTCAATTTACTTGATCAATTTATATACGATAAAAATAATAGGACATTAACTCAATGTGCTTTAATCATATTAACTATGATTATTGTATTCAAACAATCAATATAATTCAAAGTAATAATCATTTATTTTATAATTTTTAAAGTAGAGTTTCTTCTAAATTTTGATCCCTATCCCCTTTTGATGAGTCTCATGTTCTACCGACAGTATATTTTTTTAATATTTACAGTTTTAGCCGATAATAAATAAATAATTAATATTAAACAAAATAATTATATAATATTAAAATATAATTATAAAAATAAAATAGGTAAATAATTATTGGTGGGGGTTTTAAATCAGTACAGTATATATACTATATATATATATATATATATATATATATATATATATATATATATATATATATATATATATATATATATATATATATATATATATACATGTATATCATATTTATCCTAATCCTAATCATAAATGGGACTTTCAAATTTTTCACTCTCTAAATAAATCCTATACTAAATTGTAGTTGCAGTTGATTCTTTATTAAGCACAATGATTGTCTCCTACTTTTTATGACACACATTTGCTTTAAAAGTCAGCGGATCACTAACTGCATTGATTGCGGGAGAAGGAATACTGCAGGTAAAAATGACCTAAATATAATGAATATCTTGTTACATTACAACTAAAAAATGTTAGATATGCATTATTTAGTAAATACTGCGAATGTAGTACCTAACTCATTTTTATTAAGTTAGTTTTACTTCAATTAATAAAAGAAAAATTTGCAAAAACAGTATATAATGAACAATAATTACAGTAATTCATCCAAGCATGTAGAATTTGCCTATTGTCATATTTTCAAAATAACCAAAGTCATAAGCTAAATGAACTTGTTTTAACACATTGATAGATTAGATCATATGCATAGTTATCATCTAATAACCTAGTTTTTATTAACTATATAACCGACTAAATAAACTGCAAGAAAATGCACGCAATGCATCAATGCATTAATATTAAGATCTAGTGCTAATCAAGTGAGTTGTAATATATTGGCAATCGATATTATTTTATAATTTTGATAAAGGTAGTAAAGACAAACTACCGAAACGTAGATTATTTATAACAAAGTGTTACTTTAATACACGGGTTGACATCCTGAAATGTGATCACACTCAAAAATTTCAGGATGTCAAATATATATATATATATATATATATATATATATATATATATATATATATATATTACACTACGATACTACTTAATTAGTACTTTAAGTTTAACATTACTTTAGAACAATAACTTATGTTAATTCAACTTAATCAATTAGGCTTCAAATCATCATGAATCACAAATAATGTTTAATTAATTTGTTTAGTTTGAAGGTAACTAAGAAAACCAGTTGCGTCACTAATTCTACTTGGTTTTAACTCTAACTTTTAATGTGGGAATATTGTCAATCGATATTATCTTATAATCTTGATAAATGTAGTAACAAACTATCGAAACGTAGATTAGAATTAATACTCGAGGAAGCCTAAATGACAACATATATATATATATATATATATATATATATATATATATATATATATATATATATATGTATATAGGGTGATTTATAAGTAATGGGCCAAATTGTAACTACACGTTCAGAAGGCAAAAATAATAATGTTGTGCTTAACAACAATGGGTTTAAGTCTGCTCCTTATTGAGATACAGGATGTTAAAGTGAACAAAATAAAATAGATTATTGTTAATAGATCAGCTATTTTTCTAGATAATGACTTGAAAATTGTGTATGAAGTAGTTTTAGTAAGGGCAAATAAGATTATGTGAGAGTATTTGAGTTAACTGGTAGATGTCGCCACATACGCCATATTGAATAGATGAATTCAGCTACAAATTTTTTGTCACTCATTAATTTATAACTTACTTATTTAATTTGGATAGCTTCATCATTTCAGTATAAAACAGGTATGCCTTGTTGATCTACAAAATATTAACCGTTTTCGAGATATTTGAATTTTACTAATTCACCGGATGGGCCCCCTCCCCCTGGTTGTACTTTACATTTACTTAACCGTAATTGATAATTGATAATAATATTAAAATGAAATGATACAAAAATTAAAGTAATAAAACAAACTTATTTTTATAAAATATTATACGATAGTTAATAAAAAGAAAGACAACATTAGAACAAATTTGAACTAGAACCACTTACGAGAACTCTTTTACCTAAAACCTACACCATAATCTTAAAGTTTTGTGTAATTAAGTTTATTAAATAAATTTAAGCTTAATGACTACCTACTGCAAAATGTTTTCAACATGACCACCACCAGCACTTATACACGCATTTAACCGTTTAGTTATGGATTGTCTGACTTTAAAAAATATGGCACGATTATTTCGTATTGAATTGGCTGCATCTTGAACTCTATTCCATAACTCGTCTCGTGTATTTATAGGTTCAGCATAAACCATTGATTTCTAGTAACCGCACACATGAAAATCAATTGGATTAAAATCTGGACTGCAGAGTGGCAACTGATATTCACTACCACGTCCAATCCAACGGTGATGAACAGATGATCGCGCACAGCAAGTGGAAAATATGGAGGAGCACCGTCTTCCATGAACCACATCTTTCTTCTTGTAACGGAAGATCTCCTAAGAGGTCGGCTAAGTCATTATTTAAAAAATTAAAATACGACTCTCCACTTAAATTAGGAGGTAATTCCACTGAGCCCAGTAACGTATTGCCTAGTACACCACACCACACATTTAACTTAAACTCGCGCTGGAAATGTCTACCTCTTTTAAACGAGGGTTTTCACTTTCCTAGGTATGACTATTTCCCCAATTAAAAACTCCGCGTGTGGTAAATGTTGCTTCAGCCGTGTAAAGAATGGCATTCAGAAATGTTGAATTATTATTCAATTTCCCCTTTAGCCACTGACAAAATTCAACTCTGGAACGATAATCTGTTGGAAGTAAATTTGGCACAGGTGTAAAATGATAGGGATATAAATTTTCCTTGTGCAAAATTCTAGTCACGGACGGTTGGCTTATTCCAGTAGCTGTAGATAATCGACGAGTGCTTATTTCAGGATTTTCCGCAACTCTTACCAAAATTTCGTCTTCTTCTTGCGGGGTAATAATGTTGGGGCGTTCTGTATGATATTTTGGGCGAAATGAACCTGTTTCACAAAATCGATTATAAAGATTTTGAAATATCTTACGGTTTGACTGTCTTCTGTTAGGGTACATTTCACGATATTTCTGGATGCTACATGCCCAGAAAAACTTTCTCTTGCGTAAACGCAAATCATGTCTCTCATTTCTTCGTTTGAAAAGTGGCATTTTTACTTATGTTAGAACAATAATTAATCAGTTTACCTAACAATAAAATGTTTCAATCTGTTCAATAAACATAAGTAGAAAAGGACTTTCCATTAAATCTAATGAATACAATAAACTTGAAAATAAAAGCAATTATTAAATTGTTAAGGTTTCGATTTATTCTAAAATCATCGTCTGAACTTAACATATGTGCAAAAGACAAAAAGTAAAATTAAAACGAATTTATAAAACACATCAAAGTTGAAATAAAATTATATGACAACAATGACGTGACCTGACTGTCAGTTTTAGAAAAATTATATTATCTAAATAATTCCAAGCAAGTCATGTCTTGTTGTATATTTAATGTCGGCTTTGACAAAAATATATGAAGAGCTTCTTTAATGGCTAGTTCCAAATTAGAATTTGCCTTTCCAATAATAGAAAAATCTTTATGGTCATTGTTATGATCGTTTTCAATTTTATGTTGAAAAATAGCTGAATTTGGAATTGATTTAGATCGTTTTCCCAATCGAGGGGTGATACCTAAATGTTCACAGCGTCGGACATTGAAATGACGTCGGGTTTTCCCGATGTACATAGCTGAGCAGCTATTACATTTAAATTGATAAATAATGTTCGATGCAAGATCATCAGGAATCATATCCTTGACAAAGAAATGTGATCCAATCCTCTCCAAAGTAGTAAAAGCAAATTTAATTTCTAAAAGAGGAAAGGCTTTTTTAATTATTCGTTGCCTATATGCTTTGCTCAAATTATGATTTATTAAACATAGAGATTGAATTTTTGAAATCTATATTGACAAAAAACGGCTACTTAATGAATTTTATAGAGAGATGTATAAATCGCTTTTTCAGAAATATATTTGAATCTTCTAACAATAACAATGACCAAAAAGAGATCAAAGAATGTATATACATTAAATTGCCTTATACTGGACCACATATTTTATACATTCGTCGTAATATTCAACGAATAATTAAAAAAGCCTTTCCTCTTTTAGAAATTAAATTTGCTTTTACTACTTTGGAGAGGATTGGATCACATTTCTTTGTCAAGGATATGATTCTGATGATCTTGCATCGAACATTTTATCAATTTAAATGTAATAGCTGCTAGTATGTACATCAGGAAAACGACGTCATTTCAATGTCCGACGCTGTAACAATTATATCACTCGATTGAAAACGATCTAAATCAATTCAAATTCAGCTATTTTTCAACATAAAATTGAAAACGATCATAAAATGACCATAAAGATTTTCTATTATTGAAAGGCAAATTTAATTGAACTAGTCATTAAAAAGCTCTTCATATATTTTTGTCAAAGCCGACATTAAATATAAACAAGACATGACTTGTTGGAATTATTAGATAATATAATTTTCTAAAACTGTCGGTCATGTCATTGTTGTCATATAATTTTATTTCAACTTTGATGTGTTTTATAAATTCGTTTTAATTTTACTTTTTGTCTTTTGCACATATGTTAAGTTCAGACGATGATTTTAGAATAAATCGAAACGTTAACAATTTAATAATTGCTTTTATGTTCAATAAACGTTAAAATTTTACTAAACACGTTGTTTGTAGTCATTAAGCTTAAATTTAATTTTTAAACTTAACCTCACAAAACTTTAAGATTATGATGTATGTTTTAGGTAAAAGAGTTCTCGTAAGTGGTTGTAGTTCAAGTTTGTTCTAATGTTGTCTTTTTTTTTATTAACTATCGTATAATATTTTATAAAAATAAGTGTGTTTTATTACTTTTTGTATCATTTCGTTTAAATACTTATCTAGTACAACTAGCATACGGTGAATTAGTAAAATTTAAATATCTCGAAAACGGTCAATATTTTGAAGATCAACAAAGAATACCTTTTTTATACAAAAATGGTGAAGCTATCCAAATTAAATAAGTAAGTTATAAATTAATGAGTGACAAAAAATTTGTAGCTGAATTCATCCATTCAATATGGCGTATGTAGCGGCATCTACCAATTAACTCAAATCCTCTCACATATTCTTGTTTGCCCTTACTAAAACTACTTCATACCCAATTTTCAAGTCATTATCTAGAAAAATAGCTGATCTATTAACAATAATCTATTTTATTTTCTTCACTTTAACAACCTGTATCTCAGTAAGGAGCAGACTTATGCCCATGGTTGTTAAGCAAAATATTATTGTTTTTGCCTTTTGAATGTGTAGTTACAATTTGGCCCATTACTTATGAATCACCCTGTATATATATATATATATATATATATATATATATATATATATATATATATATATATATATATATATATATATATATATATATATATATATAGTTACACGTCCAAACCGCACTAGGCGTCGTGCATGCTTACTAATGTAAGCGGGTTGCCAAGCCAGCTAACAGCGAGATGGGCGTGGTCGAAATAATAAGTAAAATGAATGATTAATATGCTCAAACACCTTACACCGATATCCAAACAGCTCAGTCCGGGAAAATATGTCTCTAGGCGCCACCACAATCGAAACTTTGCTAAAGTAATTGTCTTAAGCTGGATGTTAATTAACCCTACTTGATTGTGGAAAGTAGGATTGTGCTTACTCAGTAAACTCTTACACGAGGGTTCTAAAACAAACACTCGTCCAAAACAATTCAACTCAAACTCAAATATATTTAGTACTACTCAGGTTATTAAAAACTTTTTGAATACACCTCGTATACCAAAACTTCCAAAATAAAATTTATCACTCAAATTCATTCACGTAACCAACAGTTATATTTTTCTACTCATATGAATAAACTATTCTTCATTCAATGATCGGTAATTAATTTTTAAAATTCCCAACATGAACGATATCTTTTAAATTTAATTTACTTTTTATAACACTTCTGAATCGTATTTGACATTCGTAAATAGGTAAGTTCTCAAAACTCCAACTCTTTGTTATACTTAATGAAATTTTAATTAACAGCTAATCCGTCACTAGTGGATTGCGCTAATGAAACTAACATGAAAATTTTGCAATCAACCTGGCAAATATGACTTTTCAGGTTGTTCCTTAATCTTAAAAATCCAAAAATATGCAAAGTTTACACTTAACTTGTCAAAAACTACTAGGTCACCAATTAAGTAATCGTCACAAATATGTCTCATACCTGGCTGAATAAACAACAAAATAAAAATTTAACGATAAATATATATTGTCCTGCATAAAATAATAAACACATGACCAAGAAACAAACACAAATATATTTACATATACCACTACAGCGTGGTTGAAAATCAAAACCACATAACTCGAGAACGATTATCTTTTCGCTTCTAAACTAATTAATATTTACTCAACATTACGCAAATGAACTAAACAAAGAGATAATCGTGCTTTACTAAATTTTCAAAGTACTTAAATATATTCCTTACTTAAAATTGTCCATTTATCCTACGCTTTTCTTTCTTCTTTCTTCCCGTAAATCAATTATTTGTAGTCGATTTGTAATCCTTCAATTGCATGAAGCCACATAACCAGTGCTTCACAATTTCACAAACACTTATTCCTTTCTGTACTCACAAATAGTCCAATAACACGTAATAGTCTGTACACGTTTGGTTGCCTAATAAAATTTCTAGCAACCTTTAGGAAAGTTTAGTCCTTCCTTACACAAATAAACTTTTAATGTCACATAAAAATTATCTTAACATTGGCTTAATTTATTACGAAAATTTCGTTTACTTAAAGGTGGTCCCATAAATAATTTTAACTCAATATCGGTACAATAACACGCGCTGCACTTAACACTAACGTAATAACTGTTAACTTTTTATAAATCTGCTTACGCACTTTTTACTTTCTTGAAAATAAACAAACTAATTTTATCTTCAATCCCAATTTAATTAATTGTTCTATTTATGAATGTCTTATACGATTCATCCCCTTTCGGGTAACGCAGTTGTTTAAACAATGACTGCCTTCAATATTATTCACAAATACAACTCCGAATCAACCCATTCTAATTGAACCCATCACCTCGCGCGCGTCTCTCACCAAAAGCCAAAAGCTAACCCCCTAACTAACTCGTCAATCTCTGACTTTCCTATTTATAACTTCAGTCATCCATCTTTAAACATGTCTTCCTTTCGCGCTATATTCTCCAATAGTATTCACTCAAAATTTCATAGTGCCGATAGCTACTACCATCTATACAACCACGCTCATAACTACAATACATCGCCATATTTGTTCTTACTTACCAATTTTACAATTACTTCATGAAGAAACTATTTTTCGTCATTACATTCATTCAGTAGCCACTCTGGACCATTACGCAACTTTCAACATTTATCTCCAACCTGCGCTCGATCTCCTTCCGCAACATTTGCAAAAATAAGTACCGTCTAAGGTCTCAAATCCCATATACATACATATATTCTCAAAACAATTGCACAACATTACGAAAACTTTCTGAAATTAACACTTAAACATACCCAATCTTTCTCTACATATTTTCTAAAACATTCTACACTTATACACTCACATCTTATGACCAAAATTACTCATTTATCCTCAAACATTCCATTCCTTACAGCAGCAAAACAGTAGCGACACAGTAGTAAACATTATCGTCCCATCGACAAATTTCTCTTCACATTTACATTCATCAGAATCTAATTATTCCAACATTAAAGTCTCTATAACATTCAAATACACGTATCTACATACTGAATTATATTTCTCCTACATTTCCAGTGGCGTATCATACACCCACATACATTATACATATACACAAAAAATTTTTTTTTCGTTCAAACTCAATACAGCCGTACTCAAAACACATAATACACGTCATATAACATCCTACATACAGGGTGCGTCAACGCAACCTGACATATATATATATATATATATATATATATATATATATATATATATATATATATATATATATAAGATTTTTTCGGGCTGCAGGAGATTATAGGCTCGCATAACCGTTCGCCAATAAACTTCTCTCGCCAGTGAAAACCAAGACGCCAAAGCTGCTTTACTCTGGGTTTAATATTGAACATGTAAGATTATGTTATTAGTGTGATGTCGTATGCCGTTAGTTTTGCTCTCATTAATCACCATTTTTTCAGTTTAACGTGTTTGCTTGGGCTTCTTTCCTAAATTATCAATAACACCAAGAACACTGTTCTTCTCGGAACAAATTTTCCTTTGTCGCAAAGCGTAATGTATTTGAATGAATTTGAGCGGTGCTGTGAATCAAACATCTTTCTTTCTGGTTTGAGAATCAACTACTTAAAAACTTGAGTGAACTATCAGTAATCAACAAAGCTCTATACCCTAATACCTAAGTTACATGGTAAGATTATACGTGAACCTACCTTTAAAATATAATATTACGGTAGCGCTTAAGAAAATATTACTTTATTATCTCCATGGAAGATTATATTGGTTTAAAATTTTCACCGGAGTTGCTTCACATATTAGTTTCTTCCAATTCCAGGAATGTCGGATAACAAATCTTGGTTTTACAAAAAAACAATATATACCTTTAAAATACTATAGTCCGGTAGCGCTTAAGAAAATATTACCCTATTAACGATCTTCCATGGAAATAACCTATGATTGTGTAAATAATTCTTAAACATCTAATTTTGAAATTCAGATTTTGAGTTAAATACGTTATTGGGTATTAAATTCAGCAAAGTTCTCATTAAAATTCAGTAGCGTTGTGCAGTTTAACTGCATTAATAAACGAACTACTACAACAAATAAGAATCGTTGCTCGGAAGTAAACGTATAACGTGATTTTAATTTTCATCCAAGTCAACATAAAACAGATAAAATTGTTATGTAGAAACAAGAATTTAAGGTATTACTAAAGTACCAACATATTAACATATAAAAAGGTAAGTTTGCATCACAGATAGCTTAGCTTATCGGTGACATAAATTAAGATACTTACAGAAAATTGAAACCTTATTTTAACTACCGTACGCAAATTTGTGACAGCTTCACATTAGTATTATTATGTTAAGTTATCTTTAAAAAAATGGCACGTTAACGATCATAAAATACTGAATTTAAGTTATAGTCCCAATCTTCTTCGCGAATCTATAAAATATATTCTTTTTATCATTCTTAAAAGGGTCAATTCATAAATACCAAAGGACGTCAAACTAAAACAGTTTCAAACCCTACAGGACGCCATGGCACTGTGTCTGAAAACTACACGGAGACATTCTTTTGAGTTATAAAACTTCCCTTTACAATAGACCAAAATCTTAGCTAAACAATATGTAGTGTTTTAAGAGTGGACCATAACATCTGTTTATGTTTTGCTACATTAAATGTTAATTAATACCACTTGTACTGCAAGTATTCTATTTATCCGCATTCTACGTACGACAATTATTTTGCTACATTAATCTGCTATTGTCTATAAAGGAACGCGTAAAGGTTTTGAGGGGAAAGTTACTACGCCAGCATTCACCTAAATAGCCGCATATAATGTGAATACTGATTATGCCGCTACGTGTGTGTGTGTGTGTGTGTGTGTGTGTGTGTGTGTGCGTGCGTGCGTGCGTGCGTGCGTGCGTGAGTGCGTGCATGCGTGCGCGCGTGCGTGCGTGCGTTCGTGCGTGCGTGTGTGTGTGTCTGAGGTAAACCCCCTGCAAAACCTAATATAGGCGGTAACGGGAATCGAACTCAGTACCTCTCAAAAAACCAAACAGATCGTGTTATTGCTGATCTATTAGCTTGATAAGGTGTGGAACCTTCCTTCATATCAGTGCATTTTTAATCCGATAGCGTTTATCTAACCAAACATTTTTTATAGAAAACTAAATGGTCGACACAGCAGAACCGTAACGGATTGCTTGAATATGTGGCGTAAAGCTGTTAGTGTTGTGACAGGTATCTGGAAAAATTCAACGCCGCATTGCAATAATGCGATAATGCCAGAAATTCATCCATCACATAGATATGACCATTATGAAGTCCATAAAGCAATTCATAATTATTTGCACTAATTAAAAATATTGGTTACAATGGTTAAGAACTGCGATGTTTTGAATATTTCTTTGTAGTTTCGTTTTTGTACTTAAACTTGAATAGGATAAACTTGCACCTTAATTTCGATACTGGAATGTGTTCCGTAGAAATTTTCTATTCCTCTGAAAGTTAAAAATTGTTTTCATCATTTCGAGTATCGAGCCATCACCAAGTACCTGTATTTGAAGGGGTTAAGAGATAAGCAAATTTACGTAGATATTCTTAATACTCTTGGCGATCAATGTCCTTAGTATGCGACCGTGAAAAATTGGATTGCAAGCTTCAAAAGAGGTAAATTTTCCATTGAAGATGAAAACCGATCGGGAAGGCCAGTTTCTGTGTCCACTCCTGTAAATAGCGATGCAATTCATGACATGATTTATCAGACCGGGGCAAAACGAATATCAGTGGCATTGAATATTTTATATGAACGCGTCCATCTTATAGTTCACGTCGATTTGGAATGAGAAAAATTTCTGCAAAATGGATCCCCAAATGTCAGAATGATAACCAGAAACGTGCAAGGGTAAAAGCATTGTATTCGATCCGTGCTCGGATTGAAAAAGATGCAAACCTCTTAAGCCGTGTTGTTACTATAGATAAAACTTGGGTACATTTCTACAACCAAAAATTTTAAAAATCTGCTGGAAAAGTTCTTGTTTCAGTTTTTTGGGATAGCCAAGGAGTAGTCATGACCAATTTTCTGGACAAGGGTAGAACAATAACTGGGAATTACTATGTGACGTTACTGAGTATTCTACGAGAAAAATTATGCAGAGGAGACGCGCAAAATTGTCCAAAGGTACTTTATTTTTGCAGGAGAATGCCGCTATACACAAATCGCATGTTGCCATACAAACAATTCGTGATTTAAGGTTCAAATTACTCGAACATCCCCCTTATTGACTAGATCTGGCTACGTGGGACTATTATGTCTTTCCTCAACTGAAAAATAGTCTAAAAGGTCGTAGATTTTCTTTCAATGTAGAGGTGACAGAAGCTGAGGAGGCCTGTTTTGCAGAGCAAGATAAACATTAATTTTTGAAAGGTCTAGAGGCGTAGCAGGTTCGTTGTAATAAACGTATCCAATTAAGAGGACACACACACTCACGCGCACGCGCCCACGCACTCACGCTACGACCACACACGCACGCACACCACGACACGCACGCACGCACGCACGCACCACCACGCACCACACACCACACACACACCACACACACACGACGACGACACACGACACGACGACGACGACACACGAGCGACGGACGACGACGACAGACGACAGACGACGACGACGACGACGACAGACGACGGCAGACGACAGAACGAGACAGACGACGGACGAGCGAGACGACGACGAAGAGACGACGGAGACGACGAGACGACGAAGACGACGACGACGACGGACGACGCGACGAACGACGACGACGACGACGGACGACGAGACGACGACGACGACGACGACGACGACGGACGACGACGACGGACGGACGACGAGACGACGAGCGACGACGACGACGACAGACGACGACGACAGACAGACGACAGACGACGACGACGACGGACGACGACGACAGACGACGACGACGACGACGACGACGGACGACGAACGACGACGGACGACGGACGACGGACGACGACGACGACGACGACGACGACGACGACGACGACGACGACGACGACGCAGACGACGAGACGACGACGAGACGACGGACGACGACGACGGACGACGACAGACGACGACGCACGACGACGGACACGACGACGACGACGGACGACGGACGACGACGGACGACGACGACGGACAGACGACAGACGACGGACGACGACGACGACGACGACGACGACGACGGACGACGAGACGCGACGCAGACGACGACGACGACGACGACAGACGGACGACGCGACGACAGACGACGACGACGACGACGACGGACGACGCGACGACAGACGACGACGACGACAGACGACAGACGCGACGACAGACGACAGACGACAGACGACAGACGACACGACGACGACGACGACGACAGACGACGACAGACGACGACGACAGACGACAGACGACGAGACGGACAGACGACAGACGACGACGACGACGACGACGACACGACGACACGACACGACGACGACGACAGACGACGACGAAGACAGACGGACGAGACACGACAGACGCACGACACGACGACGACAACGACAGACGACAGACGACAGACGACACGACAGACACGACGACAGACGACACGACGACAGACGACAGACACGACGACGACGACGACGACGACGACAGACGACGACAGACACGACACAGACACAGACGACAGCAGACGCAGACAGACGACAGACGACAGACAGACAGACGACGACGACGACAGACAGACGGAGACAGACAGAGACGACAGACGACAGACGAGACGACAGACACAGACAGCAGACACAGACGACAGACAGAACAACACAGACGACAACGACAGACGACAGACGACAAGACGACAGAGACAACGACAAAGACACAGACACAGACACGACAGACGACAGACAACGTACAGACACGACAACAACAGACACAGACGACAGACACAACAACACAAGACAGCAGGACCGACGACACGACACCGACACCGAACGACACGACACACGACACGACACGGCACGGACACGCACGGAACGACGACACGGACACGACAGAACGACACGGACACGGACACGACGACACGACAGACACGGCACACGCAGACACGGACACGATCACGACACGGACAGACGCGATCCGACACGGACACGGACAGCAAGAGATCAGCGCAGAGCAGACGCAGACGCAGACGCAAGGACGCAGACGCAGACGCAGACGCAGACGCAGACGCAGACGCAGACGCAGACGCAGACGCAGACGCAGACGCAGACGCAGCACGCAGCACCACACGCACGCACGCACGCACACACACACACACACACACACACATATGCACACATACCCTCAGACACCGACAACGATACGAGTGCGAAGATGTATGTGGACACAGACAAGGCCACGGATACGGACGTACAGGTCAGGATACATAGACACGGACACACAGGCACGCAGATGCTAACACACATACACACGAACTTACGCAGTGAGAGCACCCACACACACTCACACACATACATACACACTCACACACGCACGCCCCCACCGCACATACATACACTCATATATTAAACTCAGATGCGTATTCTTTAGGTTGTCCTGGCTACAGTCACGTACGCGCACGCACCACACTTCTTAGAATTATAAAAAGATTTTTATAGTTTTGTATTCTGATTAACTTGTTAATCCTATAAAATGCTATAGTATAGTAAGTTCTAATTCTCTACTAGTCAAAGACAATAAATATTTAGAGACTAATTTTTTCGTTCGATGTCTTTTTTTTAGTTCTCATACGTAATATATAATTAAATAGCTACACAAGATGCTTTGAAATTTTTTTCATCGACAGGCAATTGAGTTGTAACTAGTAAAAAAGTTACATTAAACAAATTAAGTGAGTTAATATAAACACGCGTATGCGAAAAATATAAGAACGTAGAATAACTATTTAATGCTATCTCATGCATCGGGTGAGGGTTTTGCATTTCATTTATTATAATTAAGTACTCAACTGTTTCTTTGCGTGTATTATTATACATACATGCATACATTACTATTTTGTCGAATAAGGGTAATTATTATTTATTTGTACGTCCTACTCATTCTTGAAGTAAATTAAAAGGCTATACTGTACAATTGCAGCAGTTGGAACTATTGTGTACGTGTACTACGTGTTCAAATTCTAAGTATTGTGTATATTGTACCGTACTTTATACGTGAAATTGTTTAATATTTGGTGATTTATTAGTACTATTTTATATTAACGATTGACAACATACAAATGTGTGTCACCTATTGTTATTATATGCATAGAGTATCGCAGTTTATTCCAGAGTTTAGGATTTCAGTTGATGTTTTGCAATTGAGTTTTCACTAAAAATTAAAGTGTGCGCAAAACGTTTATTTTAGGTTTTCATATGATTGGAACAATTTGTGCGATTAGTCATTGAT
This sequence comes from Vesta saturnalis, assembly GCA_036346205.1. NCBI lineage: Eukaryota > Metazoa > Arthropoda > Insecta > Coleoptera > Lampyridae > Vesta > Vesta saturnalis. The sequence goes on from JARFJB010002082.1 coordinate 1,029,743, forward strand.
TTAAACAGAACGTTATTTTGTTTTGTTGTATATGTCCTAATACATCAAACCCAATTGATTTAAGTTATATCTTTATTTGCGTTACATATTCTGGGGTTTGAGGTTTAGTGAAGACTGCACATGGCAGGGCATTTGTTGTTTGTTATTATTGTTTTGAGTTACTAGGTCAGTTGGTGTGAATAATCCATAATGTACTCTTTTGTTTATTTTATCGTCACCCTATCCCTATATCAGATTTTGCAGTGCTAATGTTTGTGTTGGACATTAAGTATAAATGAATTAGATTTTTAGGTTATAAGAATCTGCAAAATCCAATGTTTCTAGTATTCTTTTTTATGAGAATCGCCCAGTAAGTGAATCACTAAACTTTCTGTATACAGAGGCTAGTGTTGAGACCTTTTTTGAAACTAATCTAAATTTTGACTGGTTTTCTTAACTAAAGTTTTTCGTAGACCCTAAAGTAGTAATGTTTGTGAATATTTGGAAAAGTATTAACTTTGTTGCAAAAGAGACCTCTGTTAGCGATACCGTAATCCTACACAATTTTTCTTTATAAGTGTTTTAATTTACATAAATACATGGACAAATGACTTTGGACCAAAAAGTGTACAAATTTTTTTTAAATATTTTAATTCTTGGAAAGCTTATTGGGAAGTAAGAAATAATCCATAACAGTGTTACATCAAAAAATATCTTCAGTGCCTTTTGTGAATATACTGAGAACTATCAACTTTTTGCGAATATCTAAAAAAGTACTACCTTAAACAATATTCAGATCTTTTTCTGACGATAATTCAATTTTAGATAAGTTTTAATACTTCTATTGCAAAGTGACCCGGACATGTGAAGTTATGTGGTTAACACGTCAGATTTTTTGATTACTACACTTTTTGGTTTCAAATATATTAGCTTTTTTATCGACGGTGTTTCGGCCTATCGTTGTTTCATTATATGCTTAGAAAAAAAGTTGCTGTTCTGAGATATTAATCTTAAAATTCAGATTTTGGGGTGCCGAGAAATAATCGATCAATATTTTATTAACACTGTAGTGATATTTTAAAAATAAAGAGACTCATTTCTGTATTCTAACATACCTTCATCTTATGCGCTATTTTTTTTAATACAAAAAATACTGCATCTTGTAAAAGAAAGCATTAACGCACCTGATCTTATAAATAAAGATTAATAAGTACATTAATAATCTTTTAGACAAAGCGTTATTTTCTGACTAGAAATAATTTAGTCTTGCACGTATGAGGGGTTGAACGCACTAAAAATAGTTGTAGCTACATCTTACGTCTATTTACGTCTGACAGATTAATGGAACACATCAGCAACATAAAAAATGAAATTTTACTCCATGTGTTAAACAAAAAAAACTTCTAAATTATGAGATTAGTATTTAAAAAATTGTAATGCACAAATGAGTATTATTTTAAAATCGATACGAAGTGCAATGCGGGCGCAATGTAGGTGTGCTATGTACACATATAAATCACATTTAATGTGCCTTCTTCGGAACAACATGAAATTAAACGATTTTCTCGTAGACTTTACAATGTATGTAATGAATTTACCTTTACCCTATTTCAACCCCTACGAATTGCATGTATGATTTACGTAATCCTTAAATTACTGAAGCATAACGGTAAGGGTTGAAGGTTCTAATGGTGTAGGGTGTGTAATGATAGAAGCCTTAAACTTTGTTATTAACTTGTACGCAGGCATTAAAATATTTATAATCACAATGTAATAACCGTCTCACCTAATTTTTCAACCGTTGTAAAATTTTGAATTATGAATTTACGTATTGCCGTTTCGCTAGGTCTTAAAAAGCCCTTGGAAAATAACGTATGAAATATTTAGGCAAAATGTGACTTTACTTGCTTACAAACGTTTCTTATTCTTCGTCAACCATAATAACCTATCGACGAAATGGAATTATATGTTGAATATGATTCAAAGTAAGCTTGTGTGTCAGTGTGTGTGTAATTATACAATGTTCATGAATTTACTTAATAACCTATAACTATCGAGCGTCAATGATGGTAAAAGTACTGACCTCAGAAAAAAGGTTTTACTGAAAATGCTGCAGCAGCTATTCAAATGATGTGTCCGAGCAGTTAACGCATTTAAGATAAGAGAGAGTTAAGGTAAAAGTAAGTATTGTAGTTTCTTTGTAAACTATCTAAGTGCGATTATTTTTCTATATAAGATAAAACATACAGTGTTTTCCCAAAAATAACGGATAAATTCTGTAGCTCGCATAAGCACACGCCCACGCGCACTCACACGCACACGCACACGCATATGCATACGCACACGCATATGCATACGCACACGCACACGCACACGAATACGCACAAGCACACAAACACAAACACGCACACGCACACGGGCACGCGAACGCGCACGCGCACTCACTCGGACACGCACACGCACACGCGCACGCACACGCACAAGCACACGCACACGCACACGCACACGCACACGCACACGCACACGCACACGCACACGCACACGCACACGCACACGCACACGCACACGCACACGCACACGCACACGCACACGTACACGCACACGCACACGCACACGCACACGCACACGCACACGTTCACGCACACGCACACGCACACGCACACGACACGACACGCACACGCACACGCACACGCACACGCACACGCACACGCACAGCACACGACACGACACGACACGCACACGACACGCACACACACCACGCACACGCACAGCACACGCACACGCACACGCACGCACACGCACACGCACACGCACACGCACACACACGCACACCACGCACACGCCACGCAGCACGCACCGTACACGCACACGCACACACACACAAGCACACACGAACAAAACACAGACACACGCACCACCACACGACACGCACACGCACACGCACACGCACGCACACACACACGCAACGCACACACAACACCACACGCACACGCACACACCCACGCACCACACGCACACGCACACGCAACACACGCAAGCAACGCACACACACGCGCACAAGCACACACAGCACACGCACACGACACGTAAAGACACGCAAGCGCACACAAACACTACACGCACACACGACTACCACACACAGCACACAACACACGACACACACACTACACGCACACACATACACACACGCACGCACGCACATGACAGACGTTTACGCAGAGTCAACAGAACGAAGTTGATTGCAACCGGCCACCTACATAGAAGTCACGTTCAGAAGAACCAGCACAACGATCACGTTGATACACCATAAAGAAGCCGCAACAATCACTAAAAACGATCGCACATTTTCGAACAGGTCGTGTTGAACCGGCAATCGAGCTTGAGCAAGCATCTACATCACGTATACAGTCAACACATTTTACACGCACAGATAAGCAGCCGAAACACGAGGCTTACAGACAATACCAAAAGACATCGCACAGTTATACAAATAGAACGCCGGTCGCATGAAGAAGTCGTGCTTTGTTCACAGAAACTCACCAACCGTCCTTCAATAATTACAGCAACTACAAACTGTAAAGGCACGCGGACAGCAACTTGTCATACAGACTCCCACATCACGACATCCTAGTCACGCATGTTTCCACCAAGAAGCACGAGATCGGTCGTTGGATCGGAACACAGCACTGAACACAGTCAATTCACGCTTACCGAATCGTTTCCGATTTTAGCATTCGGCTCGATACATTTGTCCTTGGTCAGTCGTGATTTAAACAATATCGCGGAAAGAAATGTGTGCATAATGTTTATAAGCTTTAGCAATTGCGATTTAGTCATGGTTGGGCTTTGCTTAGAAGAAGAAGATGAGGGAAGTCGGAGATCTTTAATGGAAAACAGCGGAAAACGAAGATCTTAGGTAAATTCTGCTTGGAAATGGAGATCTGCAGAAGGAGTTTTTCACTCTCTTACCTCATCTGTTAGACGACGAGACAAAATTTTATCAATATTTTAGAATGTCGATGTCGGCGTTCAACCTATTGAAACTTCAACTCCAAGAAAAATTGTCTAAGCAAGACACATATTTTAGAAGAGCAATCACTTGATATACCGTTTGGCAGTTTTTTTGAGGTAAGATTAATTTATTAATAACTAACGGTGAGAAGTTTGTTATTATTGCCTGAGGACTATTTAAAGTACAACGGCTATAACTATAACCTCACCCGCGATTAACATAGTATTTTTTTTACTACTACCTTTTGTTTGTCGGTCTTGACACATTTAAAAATTTGACAGTCAAGTTGGCCATGACTAATTTAAAATACTTTAAACTGTATACGGGTTGCCTACTATTATGACTAAGGTCAATAATAATCTATTATTTTTATTATGCTCATCAATGAAACAGTATAATAAATAATTGTATACTTCTATAATTTCCTTTGCTTTTATTTTTTTTTATGATATTCCAAGATTTTGAGGTACAGTATAAAGAAAGAAAAACGAAAAAAATGTATTTCTTCCCATGGAAGTTATATGTATTTCAAACAACGATTATTACAATTGAAAAAATGAAAGGTTGGCGTCTTCTTTTGTAATATTGGCGGTCGATTTGTGTTGGTGCAAAATCTACATCTGCATACGTTCCATCTTCTTCAAGTAGTGTGAAGTGTGCAGGAGTTGATGCAGAGGACGTTTGGGCTGATGAAGATGACGGATACATATAGACCGTGGCAGTTTTCTGTTGGCTATCCGCATGAAGCTGCTGCAATTCATACTCTTGCACTACATTAAAAATCTTTCCTTTTGCAGAAAGTAGACGAACGGGATCGAGCATTTTAAGTTACGGTGCGATTCCGGCCAAAAAGGCATCTACAGGATGTTGTTCGAAACTTTGCCTTCGTGACTTTGACTTATTTGTCTATTTGGCTTCTTTTTCAGCCAAAATGTAAAACACTAGCTGAGATCATGCAGACTTTTGAGATTTCACGTCAGTACTTAGGAGCTTCCGTTTACATATGAAGGCCTTTTTTCGGCAGAAACTCGACTGACTGGAGTATTCGCAGGTGGTAATGGCGAGGGTTCTGTAGTCTCCTCAGGTTGCTCAGCGCTGCTAACATTTGGTGGTTGCTGTGTTTCCTGAGTAGAGTTCTGCTGTTGTGATTCAACACCGGTTTCAGATGCTTCATCATTTTCTTCTTCATTTGGAACATTACTTAACACTTTCCGCTCGGCGAGATGAGAAATTAAGAATTCAAGGATAGCCTCATACATATACGTATTGTTTGATGTGACCGCGTGCCCAGATTTTGTTTTCCTCTTTTTTTGAGCCCAGCGCAGACTGTCTCGAATACCGTTTTTTTTGCATTCTTGACCTACAACAAAAAAAACTAATTAACATTAATTATTATTTGTTTTAGGTTTCTTGCTACAGGTGATTTTTTCAAGACGATATCATTTAGCAACAGGTTGGGAAGAAGTACTGTTTGTTCCATTGTTCATCATATAGTAAATGAAGTACTTTTAAACGAAGTGATGTCAGTGCCGGACGAGGTCAAGTGAAATGAAATAGCAACTGAATTTTGGGAAAGGTGGCTTGGTGCAATGGATGGCAAGCACGCCACAATAAAAGCCCCAAAAATGTCAGGAAGCCTGTACTGGTATTACAAGAAAACGTACTACAATTTCATTTTTGTGGACGTGGGAAGCTACGGAAGAAACTCAGATTGTGGTATTTTGTCTAATTCAAGTTTAGGAAAAAAACTATTCCGAAAGGAACTCAATATCCCAGAGAAAAAGTGTCTTCCAGACACAGACATTGAACTTCCCATGGTTATAATGGCCGATGACGCTTTCCCTCTTTTAACTAATATCCTGAGACCATTTCTTGGGAAGAATTTTATAACCTTAACTTAAGCCGAAGTATAACAACAATTATTAAAAGGCGTCAAATTGTAACATTAATAGCGGCTCCAAGTGTATAAACACTAAAACTGGGCCAACTTATAACATTAAATAAAAAAGCGATGATGTAATATACCATTCGTAATTGATCAAATAATTTAATTAATATAAAAAATTACCTTTTAATAATCAGTATTGCCGTCGGCTCATCGGTAGATGAATATAAGGGTGGACTCTAATAAATAGTTTAATTAACCTACCTGAAATGCTAGTTGCTTCTTTTCTGCTTGATTATTTTCACTTAATTCCAAAAATGTTATCAAAAAATTATGAAAAAAATAATAAATTCTCGAGCGCCATGTTGTCTTTCTTTTTTTTTATATATCTATCTAAGAACAACAAAACCTAGTTATTGAATACTATAAACAATTAACACAAATGAAAATAAAATAACAAGTTATACATAAGTTTATTTAATATATGCCTGAAAACGAAAAAAAATTCAGAAGTCATAAACTAAATTATAAAAAAACTTTACCTTTTAACGGTTCTGTCCTTACACTGTTACAGGTACTATGAAGCAGAATGGTTCATATGGCGAGGTCAATGTCTTGCTTAGTTATCCTTAAAATATGGAATTTCCTTGAAGTTTAATTCGCCAAATTTATTTGTAAAAGAATGTAGAACTTGCGTTGTAAAGGTAACTCAAGTAAAACTTGCCATTTAAAATAATAGTACAGTTAAATATTGACTTATACGTGCCATTAAAGATTATTAAGTATACAAATTAAGTGATTAAAAAGGTGCGTACTTAAAAAAATAAGTACGTAAAAAAACTACTTAATAAAAAAATAAAAGTGCATACTTGAAAAGTAAGTACTTAAAAAGTGCCTAAAAAAAGCAAAGGCTTTATTTTAAAATATAATGAGAAAAAAAATAACTTACCACCAAAATTCTGATGGCACCAAAATATAAAAAACTAAGTAAAAATCATGCTTATTGCTGTTAACATTCAGCATTAAGTGAATTACAAAAAAGCTTTCAGAATAACTGAAGTGTATTTCCCCTAAAAATCTTCACGCTTGCGCGAATACAATAATATAAATCCAATTTTTTTAAGAAAGGGAACTAAAACTATTTATGTAATATTACACCCAAAAGATATGTTCTAGGAAATGCCAATTAAATTGCCATTCTCAATTCTACATATTAATAATTAAAAACTTTTCTAATAATATGCCAAATAGATGAACGATTCTTAAATTAATGTACTTTTTAATACAACCAAAAAAAAGGTTGTTACAATTTGACTGACCAGCAGATAATTTTTAACTACCGATTTAGTGGCGCAAGAAGGATACCTGAAATGTGTTTGACACTGTAGTGCAAAAATTTCGGATGTTCATGAGACCTCTTCAGGGAAATCCTGATAACGTAACGAGGATTGTACTAGCTGCATGCATCTTGCACAATTTCATTCGAAATAATGAAGGCTACAATGTGCCTGAACTAACTGACAGTACTGATACTGCTACAAATCGAAAGGAGAGACCTTGTCTTCAGAATTTTCCTTGTCATCGCTGAGGGGCAAATCGCGAAGCATTTCATTTCAGTGAGCAGGTTAAACAATTCTTTAGTTCCCCAGAGGGTAGTGCAGAGTGGCAAGAACGTCGGGCCCTTAGGATTTTATTTGTTTGACGTTTTTATTTTCCTATTGTTCCGATTTATTACCATGTATTTCCTACTAAATAAAATTGTTCATCATGTTTAATTTGTACATATTCCATATTTTGATAGGTATCTAAACTGCACTAAAATAAATGAGCAATAGATACGCAATGTTCACTTAACACGATATGAAGTATATAGCCTTTGCTGGGGTTTCACAAGAAAAGGAATAGAAATAAGTCCATTTATGTTATTTTGGAATATGCAAGAGAAACAAAAAAAAATTTAATATTAAAGTAGCTAGATATTTATTGCAATTAGGTATTAATAATGCTCTTACCTTCGACATTTAATTCCTTTTCGACTTTTTTCCAGACCATATCTTTGTAGTCGGAGTTTTGGTAATTCTCTTTAGTCTGGTCATAAAGTATAGGATACTTTCTTACTTCTTCTATAAGATCTTCCGGATTTATAACTGACATTCTTACAATTTAATACAAAAATAATAACTAAAAGTACTAAACACAAAAGAGAATACCAAGCGACACACGCGTCCCGCACAGCCAGAAAACGAATGGACCACGCGATTGGACCACTATCAGATGCAGGAACGGAATCGGGTGGGAGTGGGGATGGACACGTGTCGGAAAGGTGTGAACTACGGCGTCCGTAGTCCAGTGCCATTTTCCTCTCAAGCACTCGTCCGACTGTATGATCGTAGTCGAATTAGAAGGGTGCATGATAAGTGTGTCCCAGCCTTAAGTCGGATCATAGACATGTAAGAGATAAGCTAAGGGTCGGATCTTCATCGGCCTTAGATAAAAAATGACAATATACTATCTAAACGTTTACATTTGTATTTGTATTTGTATTTAATATGTGTAGTAATGGCGAAAGTTTACATTTTCATATTCTATTTTAATGGCACAAGAAATATAGTTTCTAGACTTTTTCATAAGCAAATATCATCTGTACACAGTGCATTTGGTACAAGATTCGAGGATGACTGATCGTCTAATTAAACCTTGTAAGACAATAACGGAACTCTCCAAGGCTTAATTAGAAAAATATCACTTTTCCTGATGAGGCAACATTTACCGTCAATAAACAAAATTGGCGTTACTCAGCGGCTCAAAATCTGCAATATCGTATTTAGTCAATAGATTAAGATATTGTCTTACCGTTAACAAACAACATTTTTTTTCCAATGTTGTTTAATTTAATAATTTTCTATTGTTATTTTTTTTTAATTTATTTAAATTTTTTTATATTGTCAATTTCTTGTATATTTTGGTAATAGTTTCTGTCATTTATTAACTGAGTTTGATAATTTTCTTTCTTGCACTCAGTATAAAGAAATCTCTCAAACTATTGCATAGGGTACTATTTGAATTTTGAAGGTGGGGTTTGCTATCTCTTAGGGGTGCAGTGGTAAAGAGTTAAAAATTGCGTGCCCGAATGGAGATTGAAAAATTAAATTGATGTGGACAAGCATTTTTCTGAAATCTTTTTGTCAATTATTGTATGGAATTATACGTTTCTTTTCACAATCACTATATATAATTATAAACAAATGATAACAAAATAATAAAACAACCCTTCTTGTACCCAGCTTCGCAATTAAGAGAATGTGAATACTTTAAATGAGTATCTTAAATGTTTCATTCTGGAATTATAGTAGTTAAAATTTTTACGAAAAGAAACCTACACTCCAATTGATCACAAGAGACTCTCCAACAAAACAAGAGTCCAAAATTGTAACGGTTTGTAAAGAAACTATTAAAATCTCGGAATACTGATCATCTGTTTAAGAATTTGAGTTTCCAGAAGTTGAGACAAACAGCACCCTGTGACTGCTTTTTTAAAAAAAAACAATTATAAGGATGGAAATTTTCTTGCAAAGATACATTAAAAAGTGCAATTAAATACTATTCTGAGGAGTTAACGAAATAGATATTATTGCAGAAACATGTAGAAAAATAAATTTCATCCAGTTCTCTCTGTTTTTCTTTTTTTCATACAAATAAAAATTTAATACACGTCCAAAAAATGTTTGAAGGCTGTTGTACAGTTATTAACTGGAGATTTTTTATTTCCCTCAGAGGCACTCCTACATAGATTTTCAGCATCCCTAATCAAAAATAAATTGGAATTGAGTATGTATGTATTTGAGCGCGTATACGTGGGTGCTCGTTTGCATGTATATATAAATTAATACTTGTAGACCACGACTCGCAACGTTCGTGGATTCTTGAGTAGTTTTATGCAATAAATACATAATTGTATCTAAGAAAACATACACACCGTATGTACCACAACAATAAAATTAAAAGTTTGCACGAAATCTGTCCGCTGTGGTCCAGAAATAACACCATCAACGACAATGTCAACATTTGGTTTTAGAACGACCCATTGTTCGGGTATTGTTACGCAAAAAATAATGCTAACACTTTCTTCTTATTTGTGTATCCCTTTCACAAATTCTTATATGAAATACTGCACGTTTTATAAAATATAATGTAAGTTATAAATGTAACGATTTTGCTAATTGAATGAATACCACCTTTAAATTGTATTCGAAGACGAAAAAATTTACTTACGTTACGTTACTTACGTTAATTGAGTACTACTTCAATCAGCCATTACCGGCAGAGGTTTTCAACAATAGTAACTGAAACTTAAATTTATTACATGTGAAAAAATCTGCCATATTCTAGTAATCGTGCAAATTCCGCTTAATTTTCCCGAATATCTACGCAGTATAGCACTTCTAGTATTCAATTATACTGATTTTTTGCAAAAAGCCTTGTCATATTTGCGCGATGGTACATTAACAAGCAGTATATAATGCAAAAAGTTAATCAAACCCATACACAGACACAACCACACACAGGGGTATACAGATACCGACACTTACGCTCACACCAGAACGTACGCACGCATGCATGCACTCAATCACACACACCTAATAACAGTAACTTTCAAGACTTCTTCGATTACCTTAGTATGAAAGTTGGCTATCTCCTGTCTCAGTTTCCATCTTGCGATATCTCAATTGTAGGCGATTTCAATGTTCATAACTCTAATTGTCTTCAGTTTTGATCTACTACAAATCCTGCTGGTCACAGTGCAGAAACATTTGCTATTTCATGTGATCTCACACAAATGATTTCTGAACCCACAAGAATCCCTGATAATCCTAACTATATTCTTCTAGATCTCTTTCTTACACCAAACCCTCTTGTTTATAAAACTTCCGTTCTTTCGCCTTTAGGTCATTCCGACCATTGTCTAATAGAAATCATTTCTACTGTACCTAATTCCACTGTTGTTCGCAAAACACCTTGTGGTGTTTAGGTCAGCTCGATGGAGTGATTTACGGGATTTCTTTGCAACCTTTCAATGGCATGAATATTGTTTTAAATCGTCCTCTTCTTCGGACATCGCTCCTTCAGTATCTGAAGTCATCTTCGTGGGAATGGAGTTACACATTCCCAAAAAAACAGTACCGTATAGACCATTCACGTTCCCAACCCTGGTTCAATAAGGCTTGTGCTGATGCAATATCTTTAAAAAATAAAAATTACATTAAATGGAAATCTTACAAATCGGTCGACAGTCATGTAGAACACATTGGTGCCCCTGACATCTATTGACGGATCGGTAGTTGCTGATTCTCTAGACAAAGCCAATGTTTTTGTGGATTTGTTTGCATCAAACTCGTGTCTCATTGATTCTGGAAAAGATGTGCCCCTAGTCAACTCTTCTTCATACGCTATGAAACCAATTCATTTTCGGTACAAGCTCTTGGAATCGATCATCAGTAGGCTTGATCTCAATAAGACCACTGGCCCAGACGGTATCCCAGCTATTGTCTTAAAGAAATGTTTCCCCGAACTAGTACTAGTCCTATCTAAGCTCTGTACGATCTCTATGTCTTCTGGGGAATTCCCTTCATCGTGGAAGTTAGCAAATGTTTAACCTATTCCCAAAAAAGGCGATAAGACCGATCCCTCAAACTACCGACCAATTGCCATCAGTTCCATTTTGTCTAAAACATGGAAAAACCCATCAATCAGCAACTGCTCACGTTCCTTGAAACTAACAAACTCCTTTGTGACCACCAATATGGGTTTAGGCAAAGTCGTTCAACAGGTGATCTTCTTTCATATGTGACCCAAGTTTGGAACAATACAGTAGAGCAGTCCGGTGAAACAGTTGTAGTCGCTTTAGATATCTCAAAGGCATTTGACCAAGTTTGGCATAAGTGTTTACTTGCCAAACTCACCTCGTTTGGGTTAAATGATACGCTCATCAACTGGTTTCTAGTTTCCTTGATAAAAGACGAATACGTGTCGTAGTTGATGGCTTTTTTTCAAAAGAAGTTAGCATTAACGCGGGCGTACCACAGGGATCCGTTATAGCGCCTACACTTTTTCTGCTGTACATAAATGACCTTATTTCTTCAACAACTAACCCCATCCATTGCTTTCCTGACGATAGCACTCTTCAGTGTAGTTCATCTCAGTCTACTCACAGTGATAATCCACCTTCTATGTCAAATCAAGAAATTAAAGCTGAAATGGCAAATTCAATCAACAAAGACATTCAACGTATTCTCGAATGGGGAAGCAATAATCTAGTTAAATTTAATGCTAACAAAACTCAGTGTTGCCTTGTGTCCGCCAAAAAAGATCGATCATTTCCTGTTGTAAGTATGAACGGCTCAGTTCTTAAGTTTTCAGACTCTATTACTCTGTTGGGTATGATTGTATCTTCAAATCTCTCATGGATTGACCATCTTCTGTCAGCTACCAAAACAGCTGCCCGTAAAATAGGCTTTTTGTACAGATCTAAGCAGTACTTTACCTCTCGCCAACTCCTTCTGCTGTATAAGGCCCAAATTCGGCCTCATCTGAAATATAATTCTCACCTCTGGGTTAGTGCTCCACAATACGCTCTCGATATCGCTGATCGTATTCAAAAGAGAGCGATTATAAGTGACCCGTCCTTAACTTTTCACATACAGTCCCTTGAGCATAGAAGGATGGTTTCAGTTCTTTCTTTGTATTATCGTTATTACAACGGCAATTCTGCTGCTGAATTACATTCTTTGATACCATCTCGGGCTATCTTTGCGAGAAACACTCGTTTCGCTCATTCACATCATCAGTATGCAGTACAAATCTCCACTTGTCGTACCAAACGGGCGCAATCCACATTTTTCAACACGGCTTCTAAACTCTGGAATGATCTCCCCAGTTCCTGTTTTCCTCTCACTTATGATATGAGAAAATTTAAGGTAGCTGTTCATAGGGATCTATTGGCAATTCATTATCCCTCTATCCATCCTCGTAAGTGTTCCTGAGTGCTTTAGTACGATAGGCCAAATTTAGCCTGCTCAGGGCCACAATCATAAAAAAAAAACACATACACGCTCGCGCGCTCACTCACTCGCTCATTCAGTCTCTCACTCATACACGGACATCAAGTTGAAAATGGGCTAAACAGGCTTAGAAAAAATGAAAACGCGTAAAACTGTTGAACGCTTGACACGATTTCTATCTCGAAGACAACACTAATGACGCTTTGCGCATAAGATTGTAAACATGGTTTCAAACAAGTTACATTTGAAATGTTTCTTGTTTGAATTTCTACTGTTATTACTAGATATTAGAATGTGAAATTGGTTGTAAATGGGTTGAGGATTTATTGATTTTTAGGGACAGATACGTATTCTTTTTTTAAGTTGAACAAAGATAAATATAAATAAAATATTAATTTTGTGTTTAACCTACTACAAAGTATATCAGAAATGGGCTACACTTACGAAGTCTTTTTAATATTTTTATTAATAAAAAGAAATGTCTATCATGACAACAGAACAATTACATGATTCAAACAGACATTTTACTGTGTCAAACGATAATTTTGAAGAGTCTCAACTACAAACAGGAAATTTCATTAATTCAGAAAAGAATATATTTAATAGCACTGTTTTAAATACAACATAATTATAACATCTGGATATCTTTTATCCCCAAGAGCGGACAGAAGACTCCAACCCATTTGCGAAGACTGTAACGTACTGTTAACTATTAAACATATCTTACTAGAATGTGCACTGTACATAGAATAGATAAAAATGTACCTCATAGTTTACCAGATGTATTAGCCCTAACGTTAATAACTTTTTTAAAGCAAATAAATTTATATAATGAAATACAGTTATACGTGAGCCAATAATAGTAAGGGCTAATGATCGAAGCAATCGATGCCCAAGAAAAAAAAAATATTGATAACACTCGGTGTGTGGGAGACAAAGGTGGATTTATTTATTAAATTTCATCATTACGATGGTCTTCGGACTTGAAAAACTTATGAAAACGCTTGGGGTGAAATCAATACGAGTACTTACCCATATTTTATTAGTTACATCAATCTATTGATCTGGCTGCTGTCACGTTTATTCAGATCCATCTTTTGTAGCCTTCTTTGAACACCATAATTTTCCAGATCCCATTTTAATCTTTCTATCTTTAGCAGTAATTGGTCCATTTGTGCCGCAGCAGCTGTTTTAAACATGGCCACGGGAATGAATAACTGCTGGTTTTCTGTTACTCATATGTTGATATAATATGTTTGAATGTTGAATATGATGATTATAAAGAAATAAGGTTCATAATAAAGATTATAATAGGATTAGAGTTAGTGTAGTGAAATTAAATAAACATGTATGTAAGATCGGAAGTTACATATGTTCATAGTAACATATAACTGAGTACATATGTAGTTGCACAGCACACTGTGAGCTAAATGATTCAAGTTTTACAATTATTGCATTTTAATCATGGTCGTACAAGAGAAATTTCACATTAATATTTTCCGATCACCTTTGGAAGATATATATTATGTATTTTCTATAATGTTGTTCATTATATCCATTTGGAAAAGGTAAAGCCTGTTCTGGTAGCTTAATCTGCTTCAATGCAAATGGGGTGTCATTCTAAAGCAACTTTTACGTAGAATTTAATGCTCATAATATTTTTAATATGTATCCTAGTATAACGAAGATATCTGTAAAATTAATAAATTGTAAATTTCAGAAAAATGTTCAACCAATGACAATTAAGATCAGGTTTGTTTGTATTGTGTAGTAGCTCCAATCAAAATTGGTTTTTTAGAGAAAAATGATACTACTTTTGTAAATTTTCTTAAGAGTCTCGTACTAATCTTGAAGGTGAAAGCATGCTACTTTTGTTCCTAAAATGTAATAAAAATTTAAGATTGGTAAGTGTTCGATAACATTACGTATGTATATGTAGGTTTTACTTCTAATAACAGCGATCTGCATACGTGTATGTTGGATGACAATACAATAGTATGATTTTGGAGAGGTCATTCCTTAGGAACCCATTTCCTGTTGTGTATTTAACATGCTTTTTTATTTGACTTTTTAATCTTCTATAATAAGAAAGAATGTAACAGCCATAGCACGTTAGCATACCTTTTTTCATCTGATTACCGAAATTAAGCAACATCGCGCGTTGTACTTGGATGGGTGTAACTATAGCTCTCATTGGCAATGTCACGTTCCATGACTATGGCAAGATCCTAGATGTCATTAGTATCTAGAATGTTCAAAAGCTTAATATTAATTACATACCAATTGTCATTATGGATGAAAAAGTAAAGGAGACTAGATAACGTAAGAATATTAGTCCCGAGCATGTTCATTTTCTGGACGAACACAGCACAAACAACCAAAACCCTAATAGACATGTGGTTAACAGTGGCTTTAACCAAAATCAATTTGTACATAATTCATGGGAACATGATAGACCCTCGCTAAATCCCTAAATTCCTTAAACAGGTTACAGATAGTAAAAAAAGGGAGAAGGAGAGTAAAAGAAACAAAGGACAAAGAATAAGCAATAAACTCATTAACACTCGGCTTACAATCAGTACTGTAGGCTCCAAAAAAATGTCTCTAAAATGGTTACAAGACAAAAGATGGATTCTGGTTCTTCTGGAATGAGTCAAAGGGAAACAAGCGTGGATGAATTTTCTTCATTAATTATTCATCATTTAGTAACAATCATAGAAACATTGCAACAGTAAAAGCAGTGATATTGTATAGCGACGGCTGTAATTATCAAAACCTTAATTCAACCTGGCCCAATGCACTTATAAATTTCGCTATGATTACTGCTATAACAGTATATTAGAAATATTTACAACTCGGCCTCAGATAGATGGAAGTAGATGGTATGCACAGCGCTATTGAAAGAAAACTAAAAAGAGCCAATATTAATGTAGCTACAGATTATGCCGCGATTTGTAAACGTGCACGCAAATCACCTAAACCGTGCAACGTAACATACTTTGACTACAAATTCTTTAAGAGTTTCAAGACCTTAAATTTTGTATTTACAATTCGATTGGTAAGAGAAGGGTGATCCAAATGTTACAAATCTACGAGCACTTAACTAAGGTCCAAATGAGTTGATCCAGTTTAAACTAAGAGCGAGCAATAAATGGGGACAATTGCCTTACACAAGCAGTAAAATTGTTACAATTTCAATTTGGGAACTTTCTCCTTTGTACTGTAATAGAATTCCAATTACAATGGAAAAGTTTACTCATCTTCAAGCATTAAAGTCAGCCATTGATAAAGATTACCATTCGTTCTACGACAGCATTCCACAGCAATGAGTTAGTTCTTAAATGTAGTTTTTGTCTATCATAGTTATTATTATGTAAGAAGTAAATTTTGTAGTTTAGTGTTTATTACAGTTTTACTATAGTTGTCCAGAAAGTGAAGAACGTTTGAGCAATAGGGCCGGCGACGGTCTATCACCACCGCGACTAAATGCGCGCCACTTACCACTTACCTCAGTGTGAACCGAATCTCGTTACTGCGCGTCTTTGTTCTGTGACGCTTTAAAATGGTGACGTCCATAGAAAATCTGGCCAAATCTGAAGAGCGTTATGTTTAGTTATTGTTATTCGTTTTATGAATAAACAAAATGTTCACCCTATTGAAATTTAGGCAATTAAATCAAGATTATGGCGAAAATGCCATGAACGAGGTTTCAGTGAAGAAATGGTGCATGTCAAACTAATAACACTACGCACTTCACATTTGATGGGATTTCTTGTGGATGCTACCCATTTTTAATCGTCCTAGAATAAAGACGCGTGGCCGCACAGTAACGAGACTTGACTCACACTAAGGCGAGGGACTCAGCTAACTGGCTCACATTCAGTTTTGGAGCAGGGGGATCAGCGCCGCGCTTAATGTCCAAATGTTCTTTACTTTCTAGACGGGCCACGTATAAGATGTTCGTTTTATTTCTATTGCTTTAGAAAATTGATTTTAAGAAGTAAACTCAAGTTACTTTTAAAATGTAACTTGTAAAATTTATAGAAAAAAATCTTTTACGTACTAAACGTAAACCAATATACATTTTAACCATTACGAGACATCAATCAGGTAAGACATAAATCCTGCAAAGATGTTATATTGAGTTGCGAGGTTTTCTTGTGTTGCCGACGATATGTCTATTGACATCTGTCTGACATGAAGTTTTAAACATCCATCTGTCATAGATTAGTTTTTGTTTTTATAATGTTGCCTATTTTCGTTATGATGTATTAAAGAACAGGTTGCATAATTAGTCTAAAAAAATTAATATTAAGATTATTTCGATGCTTTTAACTTTGGACGTTGAAAGGCCGTTTGTTGTTCTACACCAGATATTTACAAACTTTACAGAACGGAGACTTACCTTTTGAACTTTACATATTGACCACTATAGTTCCTCAGAAAGAACTCAACGTAAATATATTTTAGAGTATTCCAATTACTTACTTACTGTATCCATAAGAATACGTATAAGTAACATGATCGTTGTTAAGAAGCACTCAAAAAAATCATACTTTTTCTTCCATCCACAATGTTAAGGCAAAACCTTGACTCATCTGAAATTAAGACATTCGATTGTTCAGGAATATTCCACTATCCATAATTTTAAACGCAATTTCTTCTAGCAGCACGATGTTCGGGCAATGATTTAGGACCTTTTCCAGGTCTCTTAGCCTTTAAATTTACGCCTTTTAGACGTCTACATACCTTTTTCTTACCTATTCTAACACCACGAATGGGGTGAAGATCTTGCTGAACATTTATGGCAGTATTTTATCGATTCCGTAAAATCCGCAATCTCAAGAAGCCATCGTCCTTGGGGAAGTTTTTCGAAGACGACTATAACCCACCTGTCGGGCAGTGCTTCTTGTTTGTTCGTACTTGAGTATTACTCTACGAGCAGTTGTTTCATAGACTCCCACTTCACGTGCGGTGTAACGTTTACTACGCCTATCTTTTACTAAAGCAACTAATCTTACTACTTGTTCGGGATATATCTGTGGTATTTTATGTAATTTTAGTGATTAAAACCTTTTTTTATTAATTGATTAACGACAAAGGGTCCAATATGAAGGCATAAAAAAATCCATTGCAATGGCAAGGGCAATTATAACTATATGAACAGCAGAAGATTATTTGTGGCATACCAAAACGGCATGAGTTACGCTCAACACGTCCATAAGTACCATCAGCAGTTTTCCGAAAATTATTGCAAAATACCTAAAACTAGAAAATCCCAGAGAATATACCGGGAATGGACTAAGACGTTCTTCTGCAACCTAGGATGGCGTTTTTCCAATGTAACAGAAGGATATATAGAAGAATCCATACAAAGAAGGCTCGAGGTGTTACGAAAACTGTTAAATCCTTCTCACTCGCAAAATACAACTGTATCGGCCACTCGAAAAAATCAAAAGTTTTGCTAAGAGCCTACTTCAATAACTGCAGATTCATGAAATGAAACTCCAAATGGACTACACCTGCGCAATAATACGAATTGCACAATAAACATAACCATTACTGATAACAATTGAAACTAAAAACATTATTATTATTAATAGTTAGTTCATTTTTAATATTATTACTCTAGTGGTTACATGTTTTTTTTTATTCCTACAACTGTTATGAAAACAAAAATGTTTCAAGCTTCTTTCGTATGCTTTTCTTTGTTATCGTTTTCAAAGAAGTGTAATGAAAACACCGTTCATTACACAGATTTTTGCGCGCAACCGTCCGTAAAATTTCAATTTTGCGTCTGTTACCATGGACGTACCCAAAATAGATTCTTGTCCGTTACCATGGGCAGCGGACACAAAATACATTTCTGTTCGCTCAATTACTATTAGCAGTGTGATAGATGGCATTTAGTGCTGATTTTTCAGCAACTTTGTACACAGATAAATGTAGGTTATGCTTATTTATTAGTGATTAATTAATTTATTAAACTCAAACAGTTAATAGTAAAAAAAAAGGAAGTACAATCAAATATACAGGGTTTTCAAAGTTAAGTCGGCACTACTGCTACCTTCGTTATTATTGGTGCTACGAAGTCGGTTAAATGGGCAAAGAAGTAGCATTTTTTCCGCTCGTTACGATGGTGAAATCAAAATAAAAATTGAACTTCGTGTTCGCGAGTTATGTCAAAAATTTCCATTTTTTTAAATGGCACACCCAGTATGCATGTAATCGATAGAAAATTAAATTCTGAACAAAAAAGTTCCTATGACATTTTACCCTAATATTAAAAATGACAAAGTTATTGATCATTTATTGAATTCGTCAAGGTGGCTGGTATTACGTGAACAATATTTGTCATTTTCACAAATGTCATCAGAATTGATATGTCAAAGTGAAGTTTGCTAATAAAAAGTTAAGAGTTTGTGTTTTTTTAATAGAAAAATGCCTTTTACCTATTCAGAAAAGTGTGATATGTTAGAATGTTACATCGTTTGTCAAAAAAACAGTTATCGAGCGCGTGAGCGTTACAGTGATTTGTTTCCTATGCGTCATTTGCCGGATAGAAGATACTTTTTGGTTTTGTATCGTAAATTTAGATCTAATTCGAGCGTGTTTAAGAAATCCAGATCTAATAAACAATAGTGAAGAAACTGAAATTAATGTGTTAGCTTATTTTGAAGCACATCCCAACAATTCAATTAATGGTTTAGTGCAAGAACATGGACTATGTTTGGGTTCCATCCACAATATTCTAAAAAAGTATAAGTTTGTGCCGTATAAGTTCCGACCTACACAGACACTAGTACCAGGAGATCAAGAAAGACGCGTTCAGTTTTGTCACTGGTTTACTAATCAAATGAGAACCAATAATGATTTTTGGAGTTCAATTCTATGGAGTGACGAATCAACTTTTTCTAATAAGGGCTTGTTCAACAGGAAAAACAGCCATTTTTGGAGTCGAGAAAATCCGATGCTCTACCGATCTTGTAACCCGCAGAGACGCTTCAGTGTTAATGTTTGGTGCGGTGTAATTGGCTCGATAATTGTTGGTCCAGTATTTTATCAGGGTGCGTTAACTGGTGAGCGGTACGCCGAAATGTTGACTGCCACACTCCAAGACTTCTTGGATGATGTAAATTTAATGGATAGGCAGAACATTTATTTCCAACAAAACGGAGCTCCTCCGCATAACGTTCGTCAGATAGATACAATATTAAACAATTTTTTTGATGACAGATATTTATCAACTAATGGGCCTATCCGTATGCCTCCTCGATCACCTGACATTACTCCAATGGATTTTTTCTTTTGGGGATATGTGAAGAGTGTGGTGTACAACAGGCGATATGATAACCTTGAGGATCTCCAGCAAAGCATCGTTCACGCCATCAATAATATTGATGGTAGCACTATTGCTAAGGCCACTAAAAGTGTCTACAAGCGGGCCCAGGAATGCTTGGAGCAAGAGGGTGGTGTTTTCGAGCATCTAATTTGAGTTTTGTTTTGTTTTGTTGTTCCTTATTATTATTATCACTTAGAATAAAGAATCCTGTTTCAATTGTCTGATAATCTTTTCATTTTCTGCTCTATGGTAATACAGAAAAATAGTTGACACAGCCACCTTGATGAATTTGGTAAATGATCAATAACTTTGTCATTTTTTATATTAGGGTGAAATATCATAGGAACTTATTCGTTCAGAATTTAATTTTCTATCGATTAAGGATATTGCATATTGGTTGTGCCATTTAAAAAAATGGAAATTTTTGACATAACTCGCGAACACGATGTTCAATTTTCATTTTGATTTCACCATCGTAACGAGCGGAAAAAATGCTACTTCTTTGCCCATTTAACCGACGTCGTAGCACCAATAATAACGAAGATAGCAATAGTGCCGACTTAACTTTGAAAACCCTGTATTTAGTCCTGTATTTTGGCTCTAATTGTAGATATTAGTTATTAATTTTGAAATTTTTGTTTGTTGAAATCAATGAAGATGTGAATGGTACTGCGTTAATGAAATTTTGTGAACGCCACGGATGCAAAATGTCTCTGACGGCCTAGAGATTGTCGGGTTCGGCCGCAAGCTGCCTCGCCCACCAATTTTTATTTCGGCCGTCAAAGCAGCATGTTGCGTTCTTGGCATACAAATAACTATTTCCGTGCTTGCATGACTTCCCGGGAATTTGTCACACGCCCATGAAAGGGACCCATCCAAACTCTTACTGCAAAATACTATTCCCCAAGTAATACACTTTTATATTTAATTTAAACAAGTTCCGTTTTCTATATGATAGAGTTTGTACAATTAGTTGAAATAAAACACAAATCTTTCTTTACGGCAATCTATGATTAACCAATAACAATTTAATTATGGCCTAGTCAAACTTTGTGAAATATTTAAACAACAATCAATGTAAGTATTTAGTCATGTGTGTAGGTAAATAACTGTTAACTGAGTACTAATGACTAAAGCATACGTTCATTGTTGAATACTTTTCCTAATTTAATCAATTTCTAACAGCTTAATAATTGGTAAAGTATTCAACCATACTTCATGAACAAGGTAATTTATCTTGTTCAAATGGTTGACTAAGGTATCCGTATACGAAGTAACATAACATAACCTTTACGCCATTCCCTTGCCGGGTAGGCAAAACAATCCCCGCCTCTTATTTATTTTTCATTCACAATATTCCTCCATGCTTTCCTATCTCTGCATACCTCTCTAGCTTCCGCAAGATTCATACATTGCCTCTGACATGCCTTTTATTTTTAAAACTCCTTGTCTTTCTTTCTTTTATAATACATTCTACTACATTCAGTCAAGTTTTACGCGGCCTACCAGGCCCGGCCTTACCCTTAACTTCACCCACATATATTTGCTTCATTAATATTGCGTTGTTCATTCTCTCAATGTGACCAAACCAACGTAATGTACTACTTTTATATCTATACATCATTGTCTTTTCCTCGCCACACTCCGTCATTATATACTCATTCTTTATCGTATGCCTTCTCATTTTATTATATGCGCTTCTCGGGAATTTATACCCACGGCATTTATTTTTCTTTCGTCCTTTTTTTCTAGATTGCCATTTCGCAGCTAGGCTCTTGCTTTCTTACCAACCATTACACTATTTGTATCGGTACGTGTTTGCCTAACACATTTATTCGTGTATACATTGAAAAACCACGGTGACATCACACAGCCTTGTCGCACTCCCTGCTCAATATTAAAGTATTCACTCAGAACTCTTCTCACCCTAACACATGCCTGGCTACCGTTGTATACTGTCCTTATTCGGTTTATTAGACCTTTGTTTACGCCATATTCATTTAATATTCACACTTAAACACTTTTCGATCACTGGCTAGAGAGCAACTATCTGATCAACATATCCTCTCCCTGGGATGAAGCATTTCACCAAGCACATTTTTTCTGTCTACCTACAGTCACTCTTCCACATATCCGCACGGCACAATTGGCAGCACAGTGTTTCAAGCTTATCCATGCACTTTCAAGGTCAATGTCTTTTATTTCTTCATTCCACACTCTAATCCGCGCATTACTTTGTGTCTCTCACCAGGTTTCTAAGTCGCTTAACATACACTATCAAGTCAATCATACTTTTACATTCACCTCTTTTCCATGTATACATATGCACATTTTTATGTTTAAACCACGTATTAGATACAAACAGGCTTCTCTCCACACAGATATTCACTAGGCGTTCTCCATTCTCACTGACTCTTTGATCCACTCTACTTCTCTTTCCTTTGGTGTACATACTCTTGGCCTCTTCCTCCATTCACCGGCGCATAGCATGCAATAAGAAAATTCTTCGAAACTCCACTTTCATTCTAACCCACATTACTCGGGGAGATACCAATTCGTATTGTTTAATACATCTTTTAGCTCTTTCACTCACGATCACCCCAACTCCTTTTACGCTATGCACTTCAGTCTCAACTCCTGACCCTAGTGCTAGGCTGCCATCCTCCATCACCTTAACATCATTTCCTTTGCGCTATGTCGCCGATTCACACAGAATATCAAGCTACGTTTCGTACATTACATTCGCAATTTAATATTCTTTACCATGCATACCTCTAACATTACACGTACCGACTCGCCATTCATTCCTTGCACAGTCGTCAGCAACGGGGCCTGTCTGTTTCGACCTTGACCGCTCTTTGTATCCAGGTCGATCCGAGGCAATTGTATAGTTCTTTTGAGTAATACCATAGCGGGCAGACTGGTCGCTAGCCAAATCGTGCTCCGGACGATGTAGCATTCCCTACTAAAGGTATCGTTTTGCCACCGGACAGTTATTTGTCTACTACCCCGACACGTAAGACAGAGTCAACAAAGATATAAATAATATAGTGTATACTTGCCGTATGAAAATATCTATATATATATATATATATATATATATATATATAATATATATATATACACACACACACACTATATATATATATATATATATATATATATATACAGGGTGGGCCAATAGTGTGTGGGTGGAAGATTATGGGTTTATTAAGGAATATTTATAAAGTTTATTGATGCGATGTGGTGGGTATCTTTAAGAGTACAAACCTAAAATACTTTTACTTGAATCGCAAAGTTTATACAGGGCAATTTATATCAAAGTTGCATTTTTTTAATGGAACCCCCTGCATATTATTGCATATTTGGGTTGCATGGTCAATTCTAGTGCGACTTTATGTATCACACATAGTACCT
Organism: Vesta saturnalis; assembly: GCA_036346205.1. Lineage (NCBI taxonomy): Eukaryota > Metazoa > Arthropoda > Insecta > Coleoptera > Lampyridae > Vesta > Vesta saturnalis. The sequence goes on from JARFJB010002082.1 coordinate 1,053,436, forward strand.
ATAACGAATCGTTAGCCGCAATTCGTCTTTTTTACAAAAAGTAGATGTCTGAAGAAAACTAAATATCGCTGTGAGCACAAAACTTAAGATGGCCATGACTAGCGTAAACCGTAAGGTTATTTTGACGCACCGTGTATGTACAACATTTTGATAACGTATGTAACATGTTTTGAGTGCAGGTGAAGTGAGTTTGCATGAACAGAATTTTTTTGTGTGTATGCGTACTGTAAGTTGTGTAAATAATACGCCACTGGATTTATAATGAAGCCTTAGTTATCGTATGAAGGATTATTTGACTGTTATAGAAGGATTTTCGTGTTGGAAACGTTAAGCTTGGTTGAGAAGTAATGTTTTGAGTAAATTTGTATTGATACGACACTGTTAAAACTACTGGTCTTTTACTACTGTGTATTGAATGTGGACTAAAAGGAAATGGTTGTAGACGTATGAATGAGTGAGTTTGTAGTATACTCATATTTTATTAATGTTCAGTAAGGAATATGGATGCGTATCTTTGCTTGTAGAAATTTTTGTAATGTGCAATTTTGGTAAGGTATACGTGAAGGGATACTAGAATGGGATTATTTCGCGAAAATGATGCGGATATAAAATCCGCGCACACATAAGATTTGCATGGAAAGTTGAGATATAATCTAGTGAATATACTGAATGAATATGGTGAAGATAGACGATTTCTTCGTGTAGATTTTATAAATTTTTACGTAAAATAAAGACGGCGGCGAGAGTTTTATAAGGGTAGCGTGGTTGAGTCATTGTTGGACATTGTGATGCGATGTGGAAACGTACGAAATACTCAGTTGTGATAGGTGAATTTTGATCTGAGCGCGAATTTATTGTGACGTGTTGGCAATATGGCGGGCAGAAGGTATATAAGCGAGTGCCCAAATTGGAGGGGTAATAGTTAAAAGTAATAAGTAAAGCTAGATAGTTAGAGCTTTTTGAGTACGGTTGTGCATGTGATAATTATCAGAATGGTTAGTTGTTGGAGTTTCCTTGTAAAAATTATAGTTTAGCAGGGTCTGTTTAGCCACTCTATTAACCCTTAAGGGGATAAATCGTATAGACATTCCCAAATAATTAGTATAATACATTGTGAGTTGAAGGAAAACATTAGTGATTTTTTCCAAGAAATAAAAAGTGCTTAGGCAGATTAGAAGTTAATACAGTAAATATTTTGTTATTGATGCTCGATTGTGAGACGCGTGACCTAAGATTATTATAAAGAGGCCTGGAGGTAATAATTTATGCTGCCAAAATAAAAGTTAGTAAAATTTAGTTAAAATAGTGGTGATCATTTTTGAAATTGAATGTGTGCAATCTTTAGCAATACCATTGTGATTGTATGAAAGCAAATAAGAACATTAATGTGTATATAGGTGGAAGTAACCATTATTTTATTATGGTAAACGTTTTGAAGGGCAAACATCACTGTATAAGGTGATGTGTTGTTAGGCTAAAGAGCCGCTATACCAGGACGCGAGTGAACGTTAGTGAGTACTACAGCCGAGTGCGTGGGCGAATACGGCTACCTCTCGCGTTTGTGCTTAGTGCATCTAAGAATTTTTTTTAAAAGTATTACCGGAAGTAGACCATATGGATTACAACTACAGCACCGAAGAAAAGATTAATTAATGTGATAAGTAAGGATTAGATTTAAGCATTTTATTGAACCAAAACAAGTACGATTATCTTTTAAGTATGCATTTTTTTTCTTTTTACTGTTATTGTTGCATTAAGTACGGCTCATTCATTCAAAAGGTAATTGAACTTTAATTATTTTGTTGTGTTTAGTTTTAAGAAAGGGGAAATTTTAAGCGTAACGTATTTATGGGTGGCCTTTGTTAACCACGCCATTGTATATAATTTATATGCAGAATTTGTCAATATACATCCACTGTTTACTTTACTTGGTCGTTTATTTGTGTCAATTGTGTGCCTAACTGGTTACACCTTCTGATAATCGAAATTAGTCTTTGCATATTTTCGAATTTAAGGATCGATTGGAAATTGCGTAATGAGCCAGATCGATCACAAAATTTCATTTTAGCTTTGAAATAGTAAAGCAGAACACTACTAACAAAGTACTTACTTTTCTTTCACTATTCAGCCTACATTGACGTTTTGAAGTGTTAAAGCTTAAACATATTAATGAATGTCTAAATACGATTTTAAAGACAAAGTATTAATAAAATATAACAATTTTATTGATGACACCAGGGCTAATCATTCTAACGTTGAATTATTCACTAATCAACGACCATTGTTTTTTTCTTTAAGATAACGATTCATTGTTAAACCGATTTCGTTTATTTTGTTTAGAATTTTCTAAATTGGGAACATTTGTTTCATTCAAAGATCTTTAACAGTTAGAAATATATATTTATAGATATACGAGGGACATTTTAAAAACTACATAAGTTAATGTTTTATTTTTATGAATTGGAGGTTCTATTTATACAGGGTGATTCAGTAAGTTATAACGATTCGTGTATAACTAAATTTTCTGAGGTTTTGAGACGATTTTTGTGGAAGCGTGTTTGATTTTGAAAAGTTAGTGTATGAATTTACTGAGTAGGCTGCAATCCTGTCTTCCACAGTCAGATAGGATTAATTTACCATCGCGCCCAAGACGATTTATTTTAGGAAAATTTAAGATTGTGGTGGCGCCAAGAGACCTCTTTCCCGGACTGACCTGTATAAGTTATGAATTTATGGTAAGTGTAAGGTGTTTGAGCTTGTTATTCAATCATTTTACTCCTTATCTCGACCCCGCCCATTTCCACTGTAGCTGCCTTGGCAACGCGCTTCTTGTGTTTGGAGAAAATGCTTTGTCAATTTAGAAAATTTCAATTAATGGTAACCTGATTTTTCATTTTTGCATCAAATGAGAATTTTTTTACGTTTCTAACGGTATAAATTGTTTGGTATCTGTCTTGGGTAGATTTCTTTTAATTTCACAATTACTAATTAATTTTCTGTATTTTTCAATTTTTATTTTGTATTATCTACTAACCCGTGGAAAATAAATAAAAAACGATTGGCATTATAAAACAGTATTTATTAAGTAAAAAAACACATAAACACAAAAAAAAATACGAGCTAAATTAGAAAATCAAATAAAAAGAAGAATATGCACTATTTTTGGATAAGATTATGTTCATAGGTGAGTGCACCTTCCACCGGAATTTGTTAACCAGCCCAACTATCATTATTACTGAGATTAAAACCCTCACTATTTCAGAGTTCGTAGCCAAGAGAAATGGTCGATTAATGTTTGGGGAGGCATATTCGGTACTTCTGTTGTTGCCCCTTTTTCTTCGACGGTATTCTAAATTCGAATTTGTACTTGAATATTCTCGATAATAAATTATTTGGACTTCTTGAAGATGTCCCGTTCGCTCAAATTAGGGACATACGTTTTCACACCGTACCCGTACACTTTGAACATTTATTAAAATTATTTTTATTTTTATTTTGGCTAGTAATTTTGTTCTTGTGTTTATGTATTTTTCTACTTAATAAATACAAAATAAAAATTGAAAACTACAGCAAATTAATCAGAAATTGTGAAATTAAAAGAAATCTACTGTAGATACATACCAACTAATTTATATCGCTAGAAAGGTAAAAAATTCCGGATTTGATGAAAAAATTAAAAAATGGCCGTTCCATTTGAAAAAATCAAGTTACCATTGGAATTTTCTAAATTGACAAAGTAATTTCTCTAAACACAAGAAGAATTCGAATTTGACCAATCGGTTTACGCTGGTACATTTCATGTCTAGTAACAACGCAGAGACATGGCCTTCTAAGTTTTATGATCACAGCGATATTTATGAAAATGTAAACTTTCACCATTAACACTCATAATAAAATACTTATCTTTTTTGGGGTTTTTAATGGTGTATTTTAAGTTATACAATCTAAACGTTCCGATAACACTTACAGTTATCTTCGTCAGTAGTAATATTTGTTAAAAATTGTTAAAGATGTTGTAAACAATTTTGTCAAAGATGAAAAATTAAAACGTAAACATCAGCCTGCTATTAATATAACAGTTTGAGAAACGTATAAAGCCAACTATAAAATTGAATTTTAGTAAAGAATAACTAGGTCATTAAAAATTAAATATTGTCAAACTGCCTTAAAGATGACAAATCAGAACACTCTCTACGGCAAAAGCTAACAATGAAATTTGTCAGCCAAAAAACACATTTAACAAAATTTAATCGAGTTATGATATAAGTGTAAAGTTGTGAAAAACTTGAATTTGAAAATGATAGAAGAATTCACAAATCCAAACATCACATCAAATAAAATAATCCAGTTAAATCTAACAAAGAGATATCTTTATCAATAATTGGAAGTGTTATTAACAATGAAAAGTATAATGCAGAACGTTTTTTGTAATTTTTAACTTTAATTTATTTAATTTCAACTACTTATGTTAAATTATAGTGCTGTGGTAATTTAACATATAATTGGTAAAGCATTTGCTTCAAGATCTAGGAAAAATACAGCAAAAAACCTAGGCATACCAAAAGTTAAAATTAAAATCAAAATTAAGACGTATCATTATGCTTTTTTTTTAAATTATAAGATGCCAAAACCTATTTAAACGGAGATTTTCTTCTTGTCTATTAAAATTATTGGGGTGTTTATATATTTCAATGGCTTCACGTTGTAAACGAACATAATAATGAGTTTGTCTTGACAATATTTCCATATGGTCAAATTGAATGTCATGATTTAGATTATTCAGGGCATGGTCAGCTACAGCAGACCGCTCTGGTTGACCTAATCTACAAAATCTCATATGTTCTTTGCGTCTTATATCAAAGCTACGTTTTGTGGTTCCGATGTATACTTTTCCACATGAAGAAGATAACTTATACACTCCGGAAGATGATAAAGGGTTTGACGCATCTTTAGGTGATCTTAAATGTTCTTTAATTTTTCTTGTAGGTTTAAAAATAGTCCTAATGCATTATTTAATTAGGATTTTTTTAATTCTATTTGTAACATTAGCTATAAAAGGAAGAAAAGCAGTACCAACATTAAGAACTGGTTTTTCTTTAAGGTTACGCCTAGAAGGTGTAATAACATTATTAATATCTGTAAGTGAACATCCATTATCTTGTAAGGATTTTCTTAAATATTTATATTTAACCTTCAAAAATTCAGGGTCACAAATTCGTTTTGCTCGATCTATTAAAGACTTAATTACACTGATTTTTTGACGTGGATGGTGGTTGGATAATTTATGAGGGTATCTATCAGTGTGTGTCGGTAAACCTTAAAAGATAGTGAATTATTATTTTTAGATATTAATATGTCAAGAAATAGTAAATTTCCATTAGTTTCTTTTTCCATGGTAAATTGAATACTAGGATGTATACCATTTATAACACCAAGAGTGATACCTTTTGAAGATATAATTTCCAATATCGAAAACTCCATTAAATTATTACATTTTGATGCTGCTAATGAAGTTAGATATAACACCGTTAACATATTACGTAAAACAAAACCTCCAAAGGGCAACTTATCCTTTCGTCAACGATGTGCTTTAATAGATCTTAAACGCAATGAAAGTATAATAGTATTAAAATCAGATAAAGGTAATGCAACTGTTATATTAAATATGAACGAATATAATATTAAGATAGAACAATTGTTGGGACCAGAAACTTATCGTGAAATACCAAAAGATCCAACAAAAAAGTTTCTATTAAAAACTAAAGAGCTGATTAAATTATCATCTATTCCTGAAGAAATAAAAAAGAAACTAACTAACTATTTCACCAAAACTATATGGTTTACCAAAAATTCATAAACCTAATATTTCTTTAAGGCCTATTGTTAGTGCAATTGGTTCTCCTACATATAGCCTTGCAAAACATCTTACATTTTTATTACAACCTCATATAGGGCAAACATCCCATTACATTAAAAATTCTGCCGTCTTTGTTGAAAAAAAGCTTAGTTTCAAAATTGAGGAGGGCGATATAATGGTTAGTTTTGATGTTGTTTCACTTTTTACAAAAGTGCCTCTAAAAGAAACTATTGAATACATTGATCATCTTTTTCCAAAGGACATAACCATTCTTTTTCAGCACTGTCTTACTACAACTTATTTTCAGTGAAATAGTAAATTTTATGAACAGATTGAAGGTGTAGCAATGGGTAGTCCCCTTAGTCCTGTTATAGCTAATTCTTATATGGAAAAATTTGAAACATTAGCGTAAAAAAATACACATAAAAAACCTTCAGTTTGGTATAGATATGTAGATAACACATTTATTATTTGAAAACATGGAGAAGAAGCACTACGTGAGTTTTTGGTTTTTATAAATGGTATACATCCTAGTATTCAATTTACCATGGAAAAAGAAACTAATGGAAGTTTACCATTTCTTGACATATTAATATCTAAAAATAATAATTCACACTGATAGAAACCTTTATAAATTACACAGCCCAACAAAATAAATTTTTTTTTCTTGGTGCCGGAAAACTAAGAACTGATTTTGGATATTTTTGATGTGCTGATTCCAAAAATACCTGGCTTTTTTTTGTAGCAGCTCTAGTTTTTGAGATACGGACTAATTGATCTTAGTTCTGATAAAACGCAAAAATAATGAAATTATGACATCTTTGTAGGACAAAAGTGAAATTTCATACCTAGATCATTAGAGTGGTATTATTTATTCATTAGTGTAAAACCCAAATTTCCAATACTCCTATCAAAAAACTAATCAGTACGCCATATTACCTCGTATATATCTCTGCTTTACTAGAAACAGTTTATATAAAGACATTAGAATCTAATTAGCCAGTTTGAGTTACTTGGTACTTATTCATTAGCGTAAAATCCAACATTCTTATAGCTACCCCCTCAATACCCATTCCATCATTCAGCAGTCTGCCTAGGCTCCCGGAAGATATAGAATCATCAAACTTTGATGAAGTGCAATATCTAGAATCAGAAAACGACAGTGATTTTGAAGCGAATTTAGGAAGTCCCCAACGTTTCAGTCAACAAGAATTGAACGATCTCATTAGAGACCTGAACCTTTCAAAGGAGTCTTCTGAATTACTCGCCTCCAGATTAAATGAGAAGAATCTACTTCATCCAGATACCAATATTACATTTTATCGTAAAAGAGATCAGGAGCTGCTGCCGTTTTACTCTGAGGAAAATAAGCTGGTATTCTGTAACGATATAAGAGGACTCTAACAAAAAATGAGGTTTGTCAGAATACATACCAAACGAATGGCGCCTTTTTATTGACAGTTCAAGACGTAGTTTGAAATGTGTGCTTTTACATAATGGTAATAAATATGGCTCAATACCCATTGGTCATTCTACCAGCATGAAGGAGGAATATGAGGCAATATCACTAGTCCTGAAAAAAATTAAGTATGAAGAACATCAGTGGATGATTTGTGTCGACCTAAAAATGGTAAACTTCCTCCTTGGACAGCAAAGTGGATATACAAAATATCCTTGTTTTTTATTTCTTTGGGACAGCAGAGCTAGGGATCAGCATTGGGTTAACCGAAATCGGCCTTTAAGAAATGTTATGATTCAAGGAAAGCAAAACGTAAACAACGAACCTTTGGTTGCGAGAGAGAAAATCATATTTCCACCCTTGCATATCAAGTTGGGGCTTATGAAGTAATTTGTGAAGGCTTTAAATCGAGATGGACTTTGTTTTGGCTACTTGATACACAAATTTCCTGGGATTAGCACGGAAAAACTGAAAGCCGCAATATTCGATGGCCCTCAGATAAGGCAGCTTATTAAAGATCCACAATTTACGGCATCAATGAATGAGATTGAATCTAACGCTTGGTGTTCATTTGTTCAAGTAGTACAAAATTTTCTTGGAAATCATAAGGCAAAGAATTATATAGAATTAGTGGAAAATATGCTTTCGAACTTTAATACTCTCGGTTGTAACATGAGCATAAAAGTTCACTACCTCCACAGCCACTTAGATCGGTTTCCAGAAAACTAGGGGATGTGAGTGAAGAACAGGGGGAAAGATTCCACCAGGACATTAAAACTATGGAAGATCGATATCAAGGAAGATGGGGTAGCCCCATGATGGCCGACTACTGTTGGAGTCTTCAGCGAGACTGTCCTGGTAAACACCATGCTAAAAAGTCCTACAAAAGAAAATTTTTAAGTGATATGTAACTATATATTTATTTATCTCATGAAATAAATACCTTACTTTGGATTGTTTGGGTTTTTTTAACCAGCAGTTCGAGAATATAATAGTAATAATGTAAAATGTATAAGAGTTAAAAAATAAGATGATTTCTTTCTAAAAAAAAAGGTCAATATAGCATATCTCAAAAAACTAGATCTGATAGAAAAAATCTGACGGCAGTTTTGGATTCTGCACCCAAACATTACATAAAAACAGTTACAAAAACCCCTGCACCAAAATATGTGTTGGGCTTTAATAAATCGACAAAACGAATTTGTGACCCTGAATTTTTGAAGGATGGATATAAATATTTAAGAAAATCCTTACAAGATAATGGATATTCGCTTACAGATATTAATAATGTTATTACACCTTCTAGGCGTAACCTTAAAGAAAAACCAGTTCTTAACGTTGGTACTGCTTTTCTTCCTTTTATAGCTAATGTTACAAATAGAATTGAAAAAATACTAATTAAATATGGCATTGGGACTATTTTTAAACCTACAAGAAAAATTAAAGAACATTTAAGATCACCTAAAGATGCGTCAAACCCTTTATCATCTTCCGGAGTGTATAAGTTATCTTGTTCATGTGGAAAAGTATACATCGGAACCACAAAACGTAGCTTTGATACAAGACCTAAAGAACATATGAGATTTTGTAGATTAGGTCAACCAGAGAGGTCTGCTGTGGCTGACCATGCCCTGAATAATCTAAATCATGACATTCAATTTGACAATATGGAAATATTGTCAAGACAAACTCATTATTATGTTCGTTTACAACGTGAAGCTATTGAAATATATAAACACCCAAATAATTTTAATAGACAGGAAGAAAATCTCCATTTAAATAGGCTTTGGCATCTTATAATTAAAAAAAAGCATAATGATACGTCTTAATTTTGATTTTAATTTTAACTTTTGGTATGTCTAGGTTTTTTGCTGTATTTTTCCTAGACCTTGAATCAAATGCTTTACCAATTATATGTTAAATTACCACAGCACTATAATTTAACATAAGTAGTTGAAATTAAATTAAAATTAAAAATTACAAAAAACGTTCTGCATTATACTTTTCATTGTTAATAACACTTCCAATTATTGATAAAGATATCTCTTTGTTAGATTTAACTGTGTTATTTTATTTGATGTGATGTTTGGATTTGTGAATGCTTCTATCATTTTCAAATTCAAGGTTTTCACAACTTTACACTTATATCATAACTCGATTAAATTTTGTTAAATGTGTTTTTTGGCTGACAAATTTCATTGTTAGCTTTTGCCGTAGAGAGTGTTCTGATTTGTCATCTTTAAGGCAGTTTAACAATATTTAATTTTTAATGACCTAGTTATTCTTTACTAAAATTTTAATTTTATAGTTGGCTTTACACGTTTCTCAAACTGTTGTATTAATAGCAGGGTGATGTTTATGTTTTAATTTTTCAACTTTGAAAAAATTGTTTACAACATCTTTAACAATTTTTAACAAATATTACTACTAACGAAGATAACTGTAAGTGTTATCGAAACGTTTAGATTGTATAATTTAAAATACACCATTAAACACCCCAAAAAAGATAAGTATTTTATTACAGCGATATTTAGTTTACTTTTCGTAAAAAAGACGAATTGTGGCTAAACGATTCGTTTTAAGTACTATCTGTGATACATAAAGTCGCACTAGAATTGACCAAGGAATCCAAACCTGCAATAATATATAGGGGGTTCCATTTAAAAAAATGCAATTTTGATATAAATCGCCCTGTATAAACTTTGCGATTCAAGTGTAAATATTTTAGGTTTGTAGCCTTAAGAATACCCCACCACACTTCTTTTCACTTACATAATATTCAATCACATTATGTTTCAATTAGATTGTTCCCTACTTGGTTCTCGTGCTATTTACCCGACTTGATGTTATTTATTATCGACCAAATGATTTAATTATTTTTAAGTAAGTTTATTTCCGAATTGTTTGAAGTGACGATTCGTTACGAAAATGGATTACGAAAATATCAAACGACGTCATGCATACTGATGACCTAAGAATGGTTAGCTGAAGTTAACCATCCAAAACGCTATACTGTGAGTTTTTACTCAGAACTTCGGTTTACGCAAGGTTAACGCGAAATTAAAAACTGCCGAACAACAAATGATTAACAAGAAATTATGAGTATTCACTCGAGTCTGCGGAAAAGCTTCAATACTGTCTTTAATACGTTTAAAGTTCTATTTGCATCTGATTTTACCGTATGGTTTCAGTAAGTTGTGTAGCGTAAGAACGTCACAATCTAAAACCTGAAAAAAGTATTATGTTCATCATTTAAATTTAAACCGTATAAAATTAGTATATTTAAATGCTTAATTGATTTTTTTTAATTATTCGAAACTTAATGATCGATTTAATTAGGTAGTACAAATAGCAAATGGGCTGGAAATTTTTTTATTAGAGCAATTGCACAATAAGGATAACCAAGTTACTGTCTACAATATGCATAATATTATGCATCTTACTAAACTGTTAGAATGAAGCAACTCGAAACATGCATATGCAGGTAAAAATTAAAATATTACGTTTTATTATTAAAACTGAGGCACAATATTGACAGATGTAATTTGCTAGTTTAATTTTGCAATCCCACTTTAACGCTACTTCACAGAATTATAGAATCAAGTTCTAAAATGTCGCTTGAATTTTGTATAAAGCCAATTTATTTAATGTACTTTTAGATGTACACATTTATTTTTTATTTGAAGCTGAATTGGTGTTCTGGGTAAAGTGAATTTCAGTGTTGGTTAGTTTATGCATTTGACTTGGTTGCTGTTCTACTAAATTATTAATACGTAAAATAGAGTCAAGAGAGCAAATAATTTACAAATTTTTATTATATAATAAACTCAAAAAATGCTGTTTCTGCCTTCTGCAGATTGTGTTAGTTAAAAGATAGCATAAGTGTATTTAGAGAAAGTTTTTTTTATGATTTCATACGTGATTGAACCAGTCGAAGATTTTCACACTTGATAAGAGACGTACAGATTCAATCTATTTGATGTTGTGAAGTAAACGGAATTGTTAAGAAAGATTTTTTTGGAATTTCTGATATCAAGCGCATGAGCGTTTCAAGCTGTTCAATACGAAAACTAACTGAATACCCATCCCACGTTCTATCGGTCTATCGGTTTATGTAAAGAATTCAGACTTCTATTAAACGTGGCGAAATTTTTCTTCAATTGAATCTTAAAACATTAATTAAAATCTATATAGATCGTAATTATTAGTGTGAACCATTCAGGTTATTTAATTTTGCATGACTGCCTTTTCTATTTTAAAAACGAGATTACATGTGTATGTAATTATTCTTGCGTATAATTTAATCATGATAATTTTATGCAATTACTAAATTAAAGCATGAAATGGAAGTTTATTAGAAAAAACTTGACGTGTCTGTACGCGAAAATTAAATTTCAGTGCACTTAAAACCTTTTCTCATAAGTAAGCTTTTAATGTAAGAGTGTAATATGCAATTTGTCTGCATTCTACATCAATGTTACAGTTATAATTTATATTGTTAGGGGTTATAAAAAATGTCATAAATCATACAGATGTATAAATTATGAATATGATCAGACGTATGGAGATAAATGTCAATATAAGCATCACGTGAATTGTATGTAGTATTGGTAGTAAGTGTTACCGTATGGGAAAGGTTGAAGCGATATGTTATATTCATCTCCAGATATTATTGAATTGAGTATGGCATGGCATAATTTTAAACCAAATCTAAAAATCTGAATGACTACGCTGATTTAAGAAAATGACAGTAAGGGTCCGAACGTGTTAAAACAAGTTATAAAATTTTGTTTTATCGTTCAGTTCTATACAAGTTGTTTTGTAAAGTATAGATTTACATTTTCATTAAAATTTAGTATCGTAAAGGAATGACTTTACTTTATCCAAAATTATAAATTTTAGGATGTTAACTATTTGTTGTTCGACTATTTATTTTAATCAAGCCCGAACTTCTCCGATGTGTATCGTATTATGATTCATAATTTCCAAAAATGAATAAAAATTATGATGATTGAAAGATTCTAGGGATCACTCTCAACAACTCGTAAGGATACTAAAATCAAATCTCATTATTGTTCTCTTTTGGAAGCCTTGCTTTGCGAATGACATATTGTTACACACTCAATCAGAAAAAGGGATTGTATGAGGTGTACCGAGTAAGAAACAAAGAAGCGAAAGAGCCAGTGAGAGTAAGCAAAGAAGAAGTTATTGCTGTGGGTTGCTTCAGCCCCTTTGTTATACAGACACCTGGTGGAAATCCAGAGGGTGACCTCTACGGCAGCCTCGGCAAAATAATCGAAGGTGAAACTGCGCTTGATGCTCAAAGTATGATCCAACTCGTGAATGCTTCTCTTCCCAGTGCGTTTTTACTGATATTCCAATTGGTTGTATGTTACACTATTATTTATACTTCCGTAAAATTTGATTACTTTACCATATACAAGCTCTGAACGTCACTTATTATTGGAAAGGAACGAAAAGCTTTTTATTTACAGCGAATTATTTGTTATCGGGCCATCTGTACACACGAAGCAGTAAAAAAAAACTAAAGCCTGAACTATTTTACTATTAATCCGCACACAAGATGCTATGGAACTCCAGAAGGAATCAAAGGCCGGCACTTATTTAACAGTGAACCCATTCCCTGGACCATAAATTGTCGCTACGTGACAACGATAACGGTAAACTATTTCGGAGGGAAAGAAGTCACTAAATTATCCACCAAATTAGGGGTAACGGTAAGACTTCCAACGGTATACTTCACTAAGCCTCCCGAAACGGCCGTAAATAGTTCACTACCACCAAACCCACAAATCTTAGTGTGTGCGGGCAGCAAACAAGACCCTTGCCACTACGGTATCTCTAACGAGACTGCCTTCAACCGTCTTCAGTCACACCCATCTTCAATATCTCCCTGTGCTAATTAACCAATCCCAACAATTCACTACTTACAATTTTAAATTGCGCCAAAAACGTATTGAATTCGTGAGCCCAACGAAAAAAATTGCATCGTCCATCGAAATTTCGTTCCCAAAAGGTACCTCTGTAATATGATATGCCTACGATAGCGAAACTGTACTATATTGAACCTTAAAGTAATGTATATAAAATCCCTTTGTTTAAGACCAAAATCTTATCGAAAAGAAAAGGCGACAGATTGACGGCTACAAATTAAATTCACAAAATATGTACCACACAACGTAATAATTTATATTCAATATAATTTTATAAAACGTAATTTCCCTTTCAACAAACGAAAATTTCTAGTACTTACAATAAGGAAAATAACTATTATTTACAAAGAAATTACTCCATTATCAACCACATTATTAAAAAAAGGTTTCAATAATAATCGCTCTCAATACGTAAATCACATGTTCATCTTAATTTGATATACATTTCGTTTTTAGAAAAGAATACCTTTCAAATTCGTAAAGAAAAAACAGAAAACTTTACAATCGAATGCTTTCCAAATTCAATTGCATGAATTTATACTACATTTCAGATGTACGGTACTAACAAATAAGTTAAAAATTTCGAACTAAACGGCAAATATGTGATAAAATCACTGCCACCTGACAAAACCTACGAGTTCTGGTGTATGCAGATGACACAGTTTTATTAAGCGAGAATGCGGATGACACAAACAGCTTTGAGGGAATTTGATATAGTCTGTTAGAGCATGGACCTAAAGGTAAACGTGAACAAAACAAAGATTATGGTGAACAGTCGGGAAGGTGAAAATGAGAGTAGAGTATTTACCCTGCATGATGAAATTGTGGAACAAGTGGACAAGTTGGTATGTATGTATAGAACGTTCACTGCATATGGCGAGATTGGTCGACAGCTACAATTTTATTTGTTGTTCAAATTCTATTTTGTCTGCTGTCATAGTTTTTTTTTGTTGTGTATTCTATTCATTCAAGAGGTGTTCGTTATTAAAATTCATTCGAACGTAGATAATGTGCAGAACACACCAACTCTTATTCACAATTATCTGAATTGCCGGCGTTTTTTTTTAATGTTGGATATTACATACCAAATATTTTAGTTCGTGATTCAAAATTGTATAGAACTTGATACCGAAAATTATCGTAGCTTTCTAATTTGTTTTTGCTCTTTTATGACTTTAAGGCATATTAGAAAGGTATGAAGTTTAATCATTTTGTTGATGAGCGAAAGCGTCCCGACCAGGATCAATTAAACTTAGAAACAATGTGAATGAAAAAGATCAAGCATCTCAGAATCTACGTCAAATCAGGAATATTCGCATTGCACCAAAAATAAAAACGATATGCAAATATTAAACAACAAAAGCAATCAGGATACAAAACCTGCATCAAATATCACAAATAAACAAGAATCAACAAAATTTCCAAAAATCAAAACCGTAATAGAATCTACTAAGAATATTCCAAATATAAAGGTAGCACCAAAAAAAGCATTTTTGTTGGGATCTAGATTGCAACCGGATACAACCACAAATGATATAGTTTTCTAAACAAAGATTTTCCAGAAGTAGTATGTGAAGAAGTAGGATTTAGATTTCCGCAATTTTATAAATAATTCAAGGTAACAATTAATTTAATGAACTTACAAACGGCGATGGATGCGACAAAATGGCCTTATGAAACTTACATACTTACACTTATTTTTTTCGAAGGAAGAGTCTAGAGGAGAATAACGTTGCAAACACGTAATGAAATCTCTTATCATCATTCTAAACAAAATTATACTACACAGGTGCGTATTATACACTGTGTCCGTAAAGTATGGAACAAATTAATTTTTAGCTAAACAGACCATTTTAAGAAATAATCCTGAAACACGACGATTTTTGATTTTAATTTACCGTATTTTAAAATAATAATCTAATATACAGGGTGAATTACTTTCGGGTAATGACGTCACCGCCATTTTTTTTTTAAATGGAACACCCCCATTTTGTTTCAATTTTCGGATTGCTCTAGCTGAGCTGATTCCAAAAATGTATCACATGTTGATTCCAATTGGTACAGGGTGGACAAAAATACAATAGTTTTGTGTGTGCTCATAAAGTAACGCATAACATTCTTTATTAGTTAAATTAACAATATTATGAAAAATACTTGTTGTCTAGCGGACAGAATGATGAAAGACATGACTTTATAAATGATCGAACTGCAGCCCTTGCTGTATTTGGCAGTAACCCAAACGGTGTACAAATTCTTGTTGAACCTTGTTTATTGTGTCTTGAGAAATATTGTTTATTGCTGCTCGAATTCTCTCTTTTAATTCTTGAATATTTGCTGGTTTCGTTTGATACACAACATTCTTTAGATGCCCCCACATAAAATAATCCAAAGGATTGAAATCTGGTGACCTCGCTGGCCATTCAATATATCCACGTCTACCAATCCACCTATTCGGAAAAATTTCGTCTAGGTACCTTCTAACATCTACAGCATAATGTGGAGGTGCACCATCCTGTTGAAACCATAAACTTTCATCAAAACCTCCAGGATTACGTCTGATGGGAAACAAATTACATAAATTGGGTACGAGATACCCCCTTAAAAAATCAAGGTACGTTGCCCCGTTTAAATTACCTTCGATAAAGTAGCGTCCGATGATTAGATTTCTTACAATTCCAACCCATATATTTACCTTTTGCGGGTATTGTGTATGATGCTCACGCATCCAGTGGGGGTTTTCTTTTGCCCAGTATCTACAATTCTGACGGTTGACCTCGCCAATTAACGTGAAAGTGGCCTCATCAGAAAAAATAATGTTTTGTATCAAGAGAGGGTCTCGGTGACATTTATCCATCATTTCTTCGGAAAATTGTATTCTTCTATCGGGATCATCTTCGTTTAATTCCTGCACAAGTTTGATTTCATAAGGATGCCATTTTTCAAGTTTTAATAGTTTGTGTACCGTTGTTTTGCTAACACCGATATCGCGACTAACTTTACGCACAGAAGTGTGCGCATCTTCTTCAAAACTAAGTAAAACATCTAATGCTGCATCAGCATTTGCAGAGGGACGACCTGATTTGCGTGCATTTTCAACCGTACCAGTTTCTCGAAATTTCTTTTCAATCTTACTGACTGTTGAACGCGCTATAGGTCTTTCTGGATATTTATCATTAAACAAATTGCACACTTCCATCTGAGTTCGCGATCTGTCTCCATACCCAATCATCATAAGTATTTCAATTTTTTGTTTTACACTTAAGTTCATTTCTAGTTTAAATTAAATCCAAGCAATAATTAAAACATTCACGAATATCATAAATATTGTAATACTAAACTGTCACTGAACATCAATAAATTACTAAACAAATAATGACATTTCACAAAAAACTAGACGACTATGTTTTTTTTAAATTGATAAGAATTAATTTCTTTCATATTCTGTCTGCTAGACCACATGTACCAAACATGTTTGAAAACAGCTCATTTTTATTAATCTAATAATGTAACAAAACATTACAAACTACATTTAAACCAATTGCCGCTAGACAACAAGTATTTTTGATAATATTGTTAATTTAACTAATAAAGAATGTTATGCATTACTTTATGAGCACACACAAAACTATTGTATTTTTGTCCACCCTGTACCAATTGGAATCAACATTTTTGGAATCAGCTCAGCTAGAGCAATCCGAAAATTGAAACAAAATGGGGGCGTTCCATTTAAAAAAAATGGCGGTGACGTCATTACCCGAAATTCACCCTGTATATTAGATTATTATTTTAAAATACGGTAAATTAAAATCAAAAATCGACGTGTTTCAGGATTATTTCTTAAAATGGTCTGTTTAGCTAAAAATTAATTTGTTCCATACTTTACGGACACAGTGTATACCAGAATGTATAATGTATGCTTAATAAACTATTAGAATTAAAAGTGTTCCTACACAATATAAATTGCGTAAAATGGGAATCTTAGTTTATTTATAGTATGTAGTTACTATACTAGAAATAATTATAAAAATGGTGGAGTGTGTATTTTTATAAAAAATAATTTTAAATATGTAGAATTAAATTATGCAACCAACTTGTCTGTTGATAGAGATTTTGAATGTTCGCCAATTAAGTGTATTATGAATAATAGTAATTACATTGTTATCATAGCCTTGTATAGAAGCCCTGATGGCAATGCCGACATTATTTTAATAAAATTAAATAATACCATTGAGTTAATCTTCATGAACAATAAAAATACTAAATTGGTTATTTGCGGAGATTTTAACATAAATTTTTTAACACCATGTAAAGCACGCAATGAATTAATTGATATATTAGCTTCACATTGTATTGTACATCAACTATTTTTCAGCCAACTCGCGGCAGTAACGGTATAGACCATATCTGCTTTAATATGAATGACAAAACTTTTAATTGTAGTGTCGTCCATAATTCTATTAGTGATCATAGCGCTCTATTTATGACCGTTTTTCTCAATACAAATTTTAATATGCAACAAAAAGGTAAAACGTTGAGCAATAAACAGTATGAATAATATTAGTTATTTTTGTTCCTTGTTTGCAAATTAATACTGGACAGAAATACTATATTCTAATTATAATGTTAATACGAAATTTAACTTATTCATGGATATACTCTTATATTACTTCAATATAGGATTTCCACTAAAGCTTAAGAAATAGTAAAGGAAAATTAAAAGTAATATGTGGATAACAATCGGTCTGAAAGCTTCTTCTCGAAACTTAAAGAATCATTACTTGACACATTTGGGTTGTAATTAAATTAATTTATATTATAAAAATAAGTCTATTTATAGTCAATTACTAAACAAAGCCAAACGAATGTATTTTAATTCGACGATAAATAATGCACAAAACAAATCCAAAGCAGTATGGAGAATAATTAAGTTAAATAAATACTCCAATGTAAAGGAAATATTGATAACTTAGTGTCGGATCCATATCAGATATCAGAGCACCTCAATAACTATTTCAACTCTATACTTAAATGGTTACAGCATGTCGAAGTATTGTAGGCAATGCAGTATTTTTAATGATAGCAACATTCTTAATTCGGCTCATTCATTTTATTTTCATTCAATAACTGAGAATAAAGTATGTGAAATAAGAAAATTTAAAAAATATTCTGCTGGAATAGATAATATTAGTAACAATCTGCTCAAAAAATGCGTCATTTATATCTTGAAACCCCTTACGAATATTCTCAACTGTTCTTTGACGGCTATTTCCCAGAAAACTAAAAATTGCAAAAATAAAACCATTTCATAAATCTGGATCTACAACTAGTATTGAAAATTACCGTCCAATAGCACTACTTACTTTCGAAAATTTTTGAAAAATATGTTTCTGAAAAGTATCAACTATTTTGTTACGTGCACAAAGGGATAATCGTAGAAATTGTGGCTAAAGTGCTGTAGTATAGATTAAGGAATTAGCCGGAAGCTCAGTCGGTCGGTTCAGCACTTGGATGCATGGGCGTTTTGGCAGGAGAAAAGATATACATAGAATTTAAAAAAGGGCACCACTTGATTTATTTTTATATCGCGCCTCTATCAAGAAAAGGGCTACTGACACACAGGACAAAAGAGACAACTAAAATAAAAGGGTGAACTAAGTCCACACTGACAAAGGACTAGCTAGGACGTTGGTCGTAGATCACAGGATTAACGAAACAACTTACGATCGTTTAACACCACTTATTTAATGTACCCACTGCAAAATAGCATAAATTTTATAATAATAATTAAATCTTCGTAAGTATCTAACATAAAAAAATTATGGAGCACCAACTCGCAGACATAAATACAATTCTTTCAGGAAATATTCCCAAAACAACAGTCACTAATACATCAGATCCAATATATCTACCAAATAAACCACCAGTAATCAACTTACCTATCAAACAAATAAAAAAAACTACTATGAATTTTACTTAAAATTTACGTAATCAGACACAATACGATCCGGCATCTAGCGTTGACCCAAAAAAAAACATACCCAAACATGTATATAATTATCCGAAATTGAATACCTGTACACCGATATTCCAGTCAACCGGTCGCAAATAATCCCCAAATATAAAGCGAAAATTATCACTAGATGTCTACCCCGTTGTTTACCTTAAAAAAAAATTATTCAAAGTAGTTACTATGAGCATTACAGAGAAAGTAAGCACGAAGCGTTTAGAAAATTCAGAAAGGCCAAGTTCGTTACAGATTTGGCAATCACAATGCAAGTATTTAATAAATGCGCAACACAGATTGACACATTCATTAGTAAGCATACGGCTACAAATCAAAACTTAAAATGAGTAAGCCCTAACTCAAACAGTTTTGTACTAAACAACTATTAAATTGTAATCAGAGAAAATTAACAAAAATTTTCCAACCCCAGTGATCATAAATAAATATGCAATTTGATTTACACAGTAATTGAAATAAATAACTTTTATATACAACCCCAGCAGTTAGCATAATTTATGACACACATTGTACATTTAGACTCAGATAGTAGCGTTCCGTCAGCTAAACAGCTGATCGCTTATACAATAGACACAGATAGTTCTAACGGTTGAACAAACTACGGTTTGATATCAAAATAAAACTAGTACATAAGAAAACAGTTGTTAGTTGTTAGTTAAAATACAAATTCTACTGCAAAGTTAAATGTAAGTATATGAGAAACTTTGAAATAACCCAAATTATCTTTTACAGGTACAAATGTCTAACCTTACTCTAACGATTACTAAGGAAATGTTTAACAGTAAAGTATAAGCATTAATTTTTAGGAATAGGATAATTGCGGAAACACTAATACAATGTAGCAAGCACCGGAATGTACTTGTTATAAGAATTTCAGTAATGTACAGGTAACGAGAGCCTCGTTATGTAGAAAAGCTAACAAAATTCACTCACCGTAGGTAAATTTTTTGTGTGCGTGTAACAAAAATACTTATCCGAAAATAGTCGTAGGTGTAACGTAAGTTACAGTTAATGCGGAAGATGCTCGGAGAAGGAGTAATCGTAAACGGTTTCAATTCAGGTTCGAAGACCCACCATAACTAATATTTCATACCTCGGATGAATGGTATCCAATTGTGCTGTCAGAAATGGTTTAACTATCTCTTATGGAAGCACGCAAGATGTTAATCTTGAGTAAATGTGTAAAGGACCAAAAAAACCTCTTGAACGAAGCTAAGGTGTAGTAGAAACAAAAAAATTAAAGCTGAACCCAAATTCGAAATCCCCACAGGATTTATTTATATGGAAAAGATTAAATCCAGCAACAGACTGTGTTAAAACTTTACTTGAAAAGTTCAATCAAGTTTTTAAGGAAACCTTTTCCAAATTTTACATTTGCTTCTAACTACGCATTAAATTTCTTTTCCAAAATGGCGTTTTTTCCTTCTTCTATGAAGGTACCAGAAAACAAAAACCTGATTAATTTCTACCAATCCAAGAATTTAAAACCTATAGGATGAGTCGTAACTAAAGACCATAAATTTATAAACTACATTTACACGTATCAATTTATGGATAATCAATTCGGTTTTCGTGAGAATTTATCAACAAGTGGTGCTATCGTAACCTTCATAAATAACCTATATGATAATTAAAAATCCATATGATAATTTAAACCAAGAAAAAATTTCATTAGGAATACTCTTAGATCTTAGTAAGGTATTTGATCTAGTTCCTCATCCTATATTGTTGCAAAAATTAGAATCGTATGGTTTCGCGGTACTAGACTACAATGGTTTGAAAGTTATCTGGAAAACAGACTTCATTATGTTGAAATAAATGGCCTTCAATCAAATGTATTGAAATCTTCTGTGGGCGTACCTCAAGGCTCCGTTTTAGTGCCCTAACTTTATGTTATGTATGTAAACGATTTTGGTAGTAACAACCATGTCATGTTTGCTGATGATAGTTCGGTTCTAGTAAGTGATTGTAGTCTGCCGAAAGTTGTATCAAAAGCAAATGTAGAACTGGAAATGGTAGATAACTGGTTTTTATCCAATCATCTTGTTTTAAATACCAATAAGTATTTTGTAATGAATTTCATTCTTATTCGTATTGCTGATATTAATATGAGTGTTTTGGTAAAAACATTGGATGGGTCCATCAAACAAGAAAATGTTGTTTTAGGAATCTCTATTCAAAATCATGGTTTGTGGGATGTTCATATCGAGACAGTGTGTCAAAGAGTAGCTCCAATTTGTTACTGCATCAAGCAATTACGCGTGTTGGTAGATACTTTCAATTTGGCATATTTTCGATCAATAATACCATATGGCCTTATCGCTTGGGGTGCATCCCCAACAAGCAACATGGTTTTAAGTTGCAAAAAAAAGGCAATAAGAAATATAGTTGGAGCAAACCATCGTACAAGTTTTAGAAACATTTTTGTACGTTTTGTTCGTTGCTAATTATATTTTTGGTCAATATAGGAAGGCCAATTGTTTCTCGCACCTCACGATGTTCTAAGCATGCACATATAATATGCCGTATTATGTGGCGTGTTGCATAAATCATACGTTGGTTGTCTTTGTCTGGTTTTCCCTAATATGTACGAGTGTATGATATTAGTGTGTCCCAATCGAATACGGTACAAAATGACATCCTCTCGACGGTTAAGGTCTTTGTCGAGCTTCGTTTTCCCATGATGTTTTAAATATTTTATTGTTATTCTGTATAAGGTCTGAGCATAGTAGCGGTGTTCGATCTATTTCTGTCTCTGTTGCTGCAGATTTTGCATATTTGTCAGTTAATTCGTTTCCTTTGATGTTCCGGTGTGCTGGGGTCCACAGTATCACGATTTTTTTATTTAGTTCAGTGAAATGGTGTAACCGAGACGTTAAAATTTTGCTGAACTCGTTTTCTGCGAACAGGTTTTTAGGATTTTCTAACCGACAGGGAATCTGAACAAATTATAGATTTCGTTTCGCAGCTGTGTCTACAGTATAATTAATAAAGCTTGCGATATGGCATATGCCTTTGCTGTAAATATGGTAGCTTCAGGGTGTAATTTCCAGAAGTTTACATTGCCTTTTACAATCATTGAGCTTCCTACTCCAACTTTGCATTTTGACCCATCCGTGTATATGCTTGTGTAATTTGGATATTGTTGTAGTGTGGCATAGTGTTTACGTTTTAAAATTTCTTTGTTACTCTCCACTTTTTTTCCTCTGTGTATGATTGGAGGTTTGTAGTTCCATGGTGGATGATCAGGGTACCCTAGGCCTATAGTCTTTGTTGTGGTAAGGATTTACTGTATTTCGTTGTATCAAATTCGTACTGACCTGGTGATTGTTCGGCGAGTGTCGTACATTTCATTGTTGCTCCCGTAAAAGATTTTGAAGCAGGGGTGATAATCTGTTGCATGTAGTTTCGTGACGTAGTTGACCAATAGTCGTTGTCTCCTCAGTTTAAGTGGCTCTATTCCTGTCTCAACGCACATTAAATATCTCATTACATTTACGTCTGGTTTGAATTTTGTAATAAGTTCGTTTGATATGTTCCTTCCATCTTAATTTTGTGTCAAAGGTAACGCCAAGAAATTTTATGGTTTTTTGGCATCGTATAGGGTTGTTGTTTATTTTTAGGTGTGGGTTTTCATGTTCAGTCCATAGGCTACAAAATTGAATCGATTTGGTTTTGTTTTCTGAGAATTTAAACCCTTTCTTTTGTGCGTTGTGATGTACTGTTTATAGCATTTTGTACTTTGTTTTGTATATTTTGTATATTTTCATGTGAATAGAACATTGCCAAATCATTCGTATATAAACAGTACTGAACTTCACTATCAATGCCGCTTACAATATTATTAATTGCTGCTATAAACAATGTTGCGCTCAATGGAGAACCTTGGGGTATTCCGTTTTCTTGGGTGCATATTTCCGATGTGGCTCCATTTACATTTACTTGGAAAGATATATTGTTCATAAACTGTTATATGATGTTTGGTAGGTTACCTCTGAGTCCCCATTGGTGTAATTGTGTCAGTATTTCTAATCTGTTTGTAGTATCGAAGGCTTTTTCGATATCGAAAAATACACCTACCAAGTGGTTCCTCTTTGCAAATGAATCTTGGATAGCATTTTCCGGTACTACGAGTTGATCCATTATCGCATGATATTTTCTGAATCCTACTTGATGTTTATCTATCAAGTTGTGTTTTTCTAGTACCCATGTTAGTCTTGTGTTTACCATTTTCTCAAATAGCTTTGATAAACAGCTTATGAGTGAAATGGATCGCAGGGTTGACGTTGATTTTATGGTTGTACTATTTTTGGGTAGCGGGATAATTGTAGATAACTTCCATTCGTTAGGGAGTCTGCCCTCTATCCAAATATTTTTGAATAGTTTCAGGATGTTGAGTTTTTCTGTGTGTTTGAGATGCTTTATCATTGAGTACGTTATCTCATCGTGTCCAGTTGCGCTTTCCTTCGAATAGTCTAACGAGTGGAGTAATTCATGTGGTATGAATGGTTTGTTGTACGGCTCGTTATCGGCTGTGTCGTCAAAATTAGTATCATTCGATTCAGTTGCGTATCTGGTTTGGAATGTTACTTCATAATTGTTTATGCTACTTAGTTTTTCGTGGTTTTTAGCAATAATTCTTGTTATATTGTCGTTGTTATTACAAATAACGCCTTCACGTACAATGCTGTATATCGGTGTTCTGCTTGTTTTTCCTGAAATAGCTTTCATTTTTTTCCATATTTCCGATGTACTTGTTTCATAGTTCATAGATTTAACGTATGATTCCCATGATTCTTTTTTGTTTTTTATAATTGTCCGTTCTGCACTTGGCTCTACTTTGTTTGAACTTAATAAGGTTATGTTGTGTAGGTTGACGTTTAAATTTATTAGTGGCCGTTTTTTCTCCCTAATTGCTTGCCTCACTTCTTCATTCCACCATGGAACTTGTTTTTCGTTATAGTTCATTCAGGTTTTTTAGGAATACATCTTTCAGCTGCGTTTATTAGTGCATTTGTGGTTTCTCTCACACTTATGTCAATACCTAAGGTTTGGTTCTGGTATAACGGTAGTTTTGGTATATTTTTCCCAGTTACCTAGCTTAAGGTTTCATTTTGGGTCATTAGGTTGTTGAATAATAAAGTGTGCGCTTTCAATTTTTATGGGATGGTGGTCTGAATATAGATGTTCGTTCAATATTGTCCAGTTCACATTAGAGCGTAAGTGAGCATAACGATAGATCTATGACAGAGAAGGTGTTAGTTCTGTTGTTTAGATACGTTACATCACCATTGTTTAGGTTTATTAGATCGTTATCTTTAATTATCTGCTCTATTATCCTTCCTCTATTGTCCAGTTTGGAGGAACCCCACATTGGATTATGTGAGTTGAAATCTCCAACAATCAGCGCAGGTAATGGAAGCTGTTCGACAATGTTTTGAATATCTTCTATAGTCCAAGATGCATCTGGTAAATAAATCTTGCATATAGAACCCTTTAGAGGGTAGTTCATTTCTATTGCTACGGCTTGTAAGTTAGTTGTCAGATTTACTGATTTAGATGGTATTACATTTCTTGTGGCTACGATTATACCACCTCCAGCTCTGAAGGTGGGAGTCTTTTCGAAATATGTTAAATCCTTTTAGATTGAAAACATCTGTTGGTATTAAGTGAGTTTCTTGAAGACAGAGCCATGGATATTATTTACTTATTATCAGTTGCAATTCAGGTCGGTGTGCGTTACATCCATTGATATTCCATTGGATTAGTGTATCCATTATTGGTATGTGATAAGAGGTTTGACTAGATTAGTGTAAGTTATACTTAAAAGTAAAGGGACAAGTACAACATTTAATTTAATGTAATAAAATAAATAAATCAATAAATATCTAGTATAAGTGTGTAAATAAAACAGTGTAAAATAAAAAGACTAGTTTTGTATCATAGTATTTTGACTAGTGGACCCTCTGGGTTTTCCCTTAGGCCATCCTTTTTTTTTTGGTTTTTTGCTTGTCCTAGTGTTGTTTCGTCGACGGAAGCGGTGTCCGGTTATTTCCCCGCCGACAAAATCCCGCCGGTCAATTGCCCGCCGGAAAATTGTTCGCCTGGAAAAAACCCCGCGCGGTGAAATGTTCGCTGGTAAAATGCCCGCTGTAGGTAAAATGATTCCCCGATATTCCCCTATTTTCGTGATAAAGCTTGTTACGTATTTTATGTTTTAATTTCCTTATGCTTGTATATTTAAAACATAGAGTTAATAGTTTCCAATTTCAATCGTTTTCGCTTGTTTTTGCAAGTAAGGCACATTTATTATTTATAAGTATCTCGTGAATGTGACTTTCTAATTCTCATAGAAATCATTAAAAAATCTTTACATTAATGACAAAATGACAATGTCATTAGTTTAATTACCCGGTAATTATTGCTAATGCGGTTCGTTGCATACTATTAATGTGCAAAACACTGGTCCATCAAAATAATTAAAAATTAATTAATTTACAATGTTTCTAGGTATGAATACGTATTCGAACATAATAAAATTTATTATTATTAAAGCTGTTCCTTCCTATACGCGTATTATGTTCATTTATTCACGACAGGAGTCGGCGGGAAATTTACCGAAGGAATTTCGTCATGCGGGTATTTTACCAGCGAACATTTCACCGCGCGGGGTTTTTACCAGGCGAACAATTTTCCGACGGGCAATTGACCGGTGGGATTTTTTCGGCGGGGAAATGACCGTGAACCGACGGAAGCTACACTAGAATCTGTGGATTTTGTTCTGTTTAAAATAGTTTTTCGTTTTTCTCCTCTATTTTCCTGGTTCATAGGTTCTGGTTCGCTAGGAGTTACGAACGTTGCGTCTAAGTGGGTAGTGTTTATTTTTTCGGTTGATATATCCTTCTGATGAGTTATTGTTCACTGTTTAACGTATGTAATTATCGTGGAGGTAAGTTGTTTTATCCCTTGGTTGACTATTTTTTTAATCTTGGATACTAAGTTCTGATGTGAGTAATTATTAGGGACAGAGGTAACGTTTGCAAAAGAATTACTTGCGATTATCGCATTATTAAGCATACGTCTCGCTTCGTGACAGGATAGCTTGTGAGTAACCTTTATTTCCTGTATTTGTACTTTTTTGTACGTTTCGCATGCTTTTGAATTAGGGTGGTTTCCGTTACAATTGAGACATTCACCTGGATTTTCGCATGTAAGACCTTCGTGTGTAAGTCTTCCACAGACACATACTTATGGATTTGCGCATCTTAGAATGGTATGGCCGAACCTCTGACATTTGTAACATCGCATTGGGGGTGCAATGTAGGGTCTGACTCTCAATATACAGAATGCCGTATTGATTGTTTTAGGAAGCGTTATCGTGTTAAAGGTAAGTATAAGATTAGGAATGTCTATAAGATTACCTCCCACCTTTTTTTCTAATTCCTTTCACAGCCACCATATTTTCTTGTTGCCGACCATCCAAATTTTCTTCTTCATTGGAGTTCATTAAATCTCTACTATGGATAACTCCTCGAGACACATTCAGGGTGCCATGTTGTTTTACCTTGACTTCATAGGTACACAATCTACTAATTTCTAATAGTCGTTTTGATTGTTTGTTCGACACTGTTTTTATTAGAAGTAATCCTCTTACTTTTTAAACTTCCTCCACTTTTCCGATTATCCCGTATAATGTCTTATAAATTACAAAAGGACTAACTTTGGAGAAATCTCCTTCATTTATTTCAGCTAGCAGAAACCAGGGACGTATGTCCTCCTTTTCACTGTCTTTGACTGGGAGCGAGGGATAATTTCCACTCTTTCTAGTGGTGGTTTTTTCCACTGCCTACCAGTAGTGCCAATTTGCGCCCACAGCTAGGAGATCCCGGGCTAGCCACACCCGTGTGCGCTTTTGAGGGCGCATGTCGTGGGAAGAGTAGAGAGGAAAGGAAAAGGTGTCTCAGCTTTCGCTGAGAGCCTGAAGGAACAAGACTTGGAGCGAGGGAGCTCCGACAGAAAAGAGTTAACGTAAGGGAAGCCACCCAAGACTAATATAAGAAAAGTGTACTTCCAGGTAGGGGTACGCAGGGTTGCCATCCCTGTCCTCGTTAGATACGGGGCCCACGTGGACTGGTCCACGACACCATATTTTCTAGAGCTAACAGTATCGGTTTACCGCCACGAGCTCATATTTCGGTGTTGGCCTTGCATCACTTGCAAGGTCATTCCCCCATCCGCAACCTGGGGACGATTATTATTATTATTATTATGAGTATTATTATTATTATTATGCCATAAAATCTAGGCCGAGTTCGTCCCCTGACTGGTTTGTTAGCAGTAAGACCTTACATGAATTAATCATTGACAGATACAATAAGCGTTCCGGAATATATCCGGATATCTGCTAAGGTTTTACCAACATACAGCAGAAGGTCATAACAAATGCAACAGTAAATAGGTAGTTATCAAACAATATAAAACACACTTTAGACCGACCCTTGTCAACTGCTACCGCAAGACTGCTGTTATTCTAGACCGTCCTCAATAACCCACACTTTGCCAATGATCGGCTGTATTTCAAGCTTTTGTTAAATAAGGATGTGGATTATAATAACATTTTCATTCACAATTTAAAATATTTATCTTACACTTTGTTTAATGAAATGTTTATTGTAAAACTATTCTATGAATTACTTAATCAAGCAAGGTGGCGCCCTTTTGCCCATTTGGTTCTACTACGAAATTGTCATGTATTAGTAATGGGATTGTGTTCAGTGATTTTGCTAAACGTTAAATGTATAAATAGATTTTGGTTTTATAAACAATTAATGTTAATCCAAAGATAATACAATAACCTTAACGTACTAAACTCCTTATAGTACCGACTTGAGTACAAACTCCGTTTCAAATCATCTGAAGGGTTACTAAATACACGAGTAATTCAAGGCCTTATTTGGTTGCAGGTAACAGCAAATGAATATCAGGTAGATGGAGAGAAATTAGGTATGGCCAAAAGTTTTAGTGTGAAATAGTTGATTTCTTAAATAGAATGACAGCCTCATAAACTATACAACATAACCGTAGATTAAAACATTGATATTCATACACGTATTAGTGTGTAAAGTTCCAGTTATTTTAAAAAACTTTCTAAATAAAGAATTGACGATTTTTGCAATTTAAAATACACAAAACTAACCAGTAGATGTACAGTGTGTCCCGATTTCGTTATTTTTAAAGATATCTTTATTATTATCAAAGATAGAAGTTTGCAGATTTACATTCACGTACTACTTTGTTGACCTAGATTTCTTCGAAAATTCGAAAATTTAGTATCTACTTTTTTTTCGATTTATAGCCAAATGTCGCTATTTGTACACCTTTTTTAAGGTCTTTTACCTCGCTTAATACTATTATGCCGATATATTTCGTCAACGGTATATATTGCGAAATACCGAATTTAGTGGCGTGCTTAGAATTGTAGGGGTTGCGGTTTTTGAGTAATAATATACACAGCATTTCTTTAAATGGGAATCATAGTTGGCTTAACAACCGTGAGCTGCAGTTCTTTCTTAGCTTTTCAAAAATATAAATATAGACATTTCTGAAAAACATCTTCGGAATATTTTTTTTCAACAAGACGGTGCCCCAGCCTTAGAAAACCATTTCCCACATCATTGAATTGCAACATTCGGTTCGGTATTATAACGGTTTTTATAAACTATGTTTTTCTGAAAACCCCATAGGAAGAAATCCAGTATTGACAGATCTGGAGATCGTGGCGGCCATAACACCAAACCGAATGTTTTCTAAGTAGTTCGTCACTGCCAAATCATTATGGGCTGGGGCACCGACTTGTTGCAAAAAATATTTGGAAGGTGTTTATATTTATATTTTTGAAAAGCTAAGAAGGTACTGTAGATGAAGGTTTCCAAACCAACTATGATTCCATTTTTAAAAAAATGCAAGATTATATTACTACTCAAAAACCGCACCCCATAGAAAAATTCTAAGCACGCCGCTGAATTCGGCACTGCGCAATATATATCGTTGATGAAATATATGAGTATAATTGTATTAAGCGAGGTATAAGTCCTTGAAAAAAGTGTAGAAATATCGACGTTTGGCTATAAGTCGAAAACAAAAGAAGATACTAAATTTTAATTTTACCATGAAATCTAGGTCAACAACGTGAATGTAAAAACTGCAAACTTCTATCTTTGATAATAACAACGATATCTTTAAAAAACAACCAAATGGAGACACACGTTTTTTTTTCATTATTTGTATGGGGATCTCGGAACCCATAAGAGTTACACATTTGCTTAAATGGGGAAAGATTTGGTTCTTTAGAAGAGTAATACATACGCTTTTGTTGCTTTAAGAAAATGCATGGCTTACTAGATATTTGTAAAAAAGTAAAATTCTCCAGATTTGTTTCAGCACTTTAGTTCGTTTATTTCTAAAAATAGATAAAAATTGTTTAAATACAATTTGTAGATAATTTTATACTGAATAACGTTACCGTACTAGTTTTTAATTGCGTTAATATTTTGAAGTTATGAAGTAAAGTTGAAGTGCATTTTTTCTGATTGTAATGATGTAAGGGATTGTATCACTTATTTTAATAAATAAAAGCACAATACACGTTTTTTCTATTATTAGGTTTAATAAAAATCATATCTGGCCATGAAAAATAAAATAAATTTTAAATAAGTGTTCGAAATGTCCACCATTATTATCGACACACATGCGACACCTTTTTAACGCGGAGTTAACAGCTTTCCTAATTTTATGCCCATCTAATCTGTTAAACGCTTGACGTAGCTCCTGCTGGGTTGCATGTGATCGCACACACGAGATTTTTTATCACCCCAAATACAAGAAAGTCTAAGGGTGAAAGATCAGGGGTACGTGCAGCCCATGAAACAGGACCATTTTTCCAAACTCGTGGGTAGACAGAATGTCTATATCTTTTAACTTGCGCCTGAGAGTGGGTGGCGCACTGTCGTGTTGATACCTAGTATGTTTACACAGGTTTGTAAATGTAATTCATATAGGATATTGTTAAAATCTTCCCTAAGAAATTGCAAATATTGATTTTCAGTTAAAGTCCCATTAAAAATAAATGGCCTAACAAGCTGCGAACCGATAGTACCGCACCATAAATTGAAGGCAAACCTAATCTGAGGTTGTCTTTCTTGTAAACGGTATTTGCTTGGGCCCACAGGTGTTCATTATGGCGATTGAACATACCACAGTTTGTAAAATGTGTTTCGTCGGTCCATAAGATCTTCATCGGAAAGTTGTTATTTTTATGGCACATACTTATGAACCAATTACAAAAATTTAATCTTCTTTCATCGCCAGGGTGCAAAGTTTGTCCAACTGAATATTTATAAGGATGGTATTTATGTTTTGCTAGAATTCTCACTACTGTGCGTTGTGAGATTGCAGCGTCTTGTGCAATGTGCCGTGTTGATGAAGATAGATTTTGGTTAACAACAGCTAGAAAATTTATCTGCACGTTTTCGTCACTATTACCCTATAACTGGGCTTCACTAAACTCCCAAACTCTTATAAATTGTAAAAATTCTTGAAGTTGTCTAAATATGGTTGAAGGCGATGAAAATGCAATAAAAAATAGCGTTCGGCCGCTCGTTGACTGTTTTTGTTCTTAGCAGGTTTATCGAAATTTACGTACACCATAATTAATTTTCTAAAGCAACTCCACACTGACAAAACCGTTAAGAATTACACTAATGAACGAGCTGGCAAAGATGAAGATAAACAACGTTTCAGTTGCTTTACTTTTGTTTTGCATGGCAAGATATGATTTTTGTTGCACCTAATAATAGAAGAACGTGTATTGTGCTTTTATTTATTAAAACAAGTGATACAACCCTTACATCATTACAATCAGAAAAACATGCACTATTTAAATATGTCATAGCCAACGATGGTTTCCATTAAAAAAAATTCAACTTTGCTTCATAACTTCAAAATGCTAAGCAAAATTTCAAATACTAGTACGGTGACATTACACGGCACAAAATTATCTAAAATTATATTTAAACAATGTTTATCTATCTTTAGAATTAAACTAATTAAAGCGCTGAAACGATCTTGGAGAATTTTACTTTTTTACAAATATCTAGTAACCCATACATTTTCTTAAATCAACAAAAGCGTATTTGGATTAGTCTTCTAAAGAAGCAAATCTTTCCCCATTTAAGCAAATGTATAACTCCTATGATTCTCAAGACCCCCATACAAATAATGAAAAAAAAACTTTGTGTATAGTGCAATAAATAGCGTTATTTTACCAACAATTTATTTTCATTATGAAAACCTAAATGTAATAGTTTATTAATTAATAAGTATAGCATGCGAACAATTGCAAACAAATAGGACTAGGATCAAGCTGCAGTAACTTCCTACAGTATAAATTAATATGAAATTACAAATTACGAATATTTCCATTAACTTTAATACTGTGCCATATTACATTTTTAACAAATCTAAACTTCACCACATACAATTTTTTTCCTGTAAGTGCCTGAAATGCGACCTACATTTACAGAAAGACCGCAAGCTGTTCCCCATTAATCTAAGGCAAACCGTATCCAACACACAAAGCCAGTATTAATTCTCACAAGTTTTAAATAAATTATTTATTATGATAAAAAAACAGTACCAAAAACTAATTTGTATTTGAGCCGACTTGCTTATATCTTCAATGATGTAGTAAAACATTTTGCAAATTTCCATTTTTATTTAAACTACTTAAGGTCTTATTTTGCAGTCACAATACCTATTAGTTTAAATGGAAAGTAGATAACAGTAAATTGAAACTATTCCCCTGCGTATTGCAAATGAAAAAAAAACTACATTAACCGATCTATTTAAACATTTATTAATACTGTTTTATTCAAGGGCTTTAGTGGTTTACATTGTTAAGTAGAAGTACACAATGATTTAATTGAAAATATTCAGAGAAATCATATCTTTTTGTGCACAGTTGTATGTATAACTTATAGAAAACCATGTACCTAGCGACAACTTAATAGTTTATTATTCAGTATGAGCGAAAATGATAGTTTTATTAAGAAATAAAGATTTTTTATTTAGCACAAGATGGAACATTGATAAAATCAGTTGAGAAAAACGAAGAACACTTTTGTGGTAATATGTATGGTTTTTAAACCTTTGAACGTTTCTCAGATATGTAATGGGTTACATCCTGCTATAAATCCTGTAAAAAATACTTATTTCATTTTGTTTAGACTTACACTTTCGTCTTGCCAATCCGCCATTACACGTCCATGCGTCCACCCAAGTTCGCGATTACAGAGAAATAGTGAACAGTGTCTGTCTCTGTGCCTGTGTCTGTGTATATGACTGTGTCAGTGTCCATGTCGGTGTCCGTGTCCGTGTCCGTGTCCGTGTCCGTGTCCGTGTCCGTGTCCGTGTCCGTGTCCGTGTCCGTGTCCGTGTCCGTGTCCGTGTCCGTGTCCGTGTCCGTGTCCGTGTCCGTGTCCGTGTCCGTGTCCGTGTCCGTGTCCGTGTCCGTGTCCGTGTCCGGGTCCGTGTCCCTGTCCGTGTCCGTGTCCGTGTCCGTGTCCGTGTCCGTGTCCGTGTCCGTGTTCGTGTCCGTGTCCGTGTCCGTGTTCGTGTCCGTGTCCGTGTCCGTGTCGTTTCCGTGTCCTCATCCGCGTCCGCATCCGCGTCCGTGTACGTGTCAGCGTCCGCGTCCGAGTACGCGTCAGCGTCCGCGCCTGCGCCTACGTCTGCGTCAGCGTCCTTGTCCGCGTCCGTGTGTATGTGTGTGGGTACGTGCATGCGTGCGTGCGTGCGTGTGGGTGTGGACGTGGGCGTGGGTGTGGGCGTGGGTGTGGGTGTGGGTGGGTGTGTATGTGTTTCTGTGTGTCTGTGTGTCTATGTATCTGTGTGTCTGTCTGTCTGTGTGTCTGTGTGTCTGTGTGTCTGTGTGTCTGTGTGTCTGTGTGTCTGTGTGTCTGTGTGTCTGTGTGTCTGTGTGTCTGTGTGTTTGTGTGTCTGTGTGTCTGTGTGTCTGTGTGTCTGTGTGTCCGTCTGTCCGTGTGTCCGTGTGTCCGTGTGTTCGTGTGTCCGTGTGTCCGTGTGTCCGTGTGTCCGTGTGTCCGTGTGTCCGTGTGTCCGTGTGTCCGTGTGTCCTGTGTACGTGTGTCCGTGTGCCCGTGTGTCCGTCTGTCCGTGTGTCCGTGTGTCCGTGTGCCCGTGTGTCCGTGTGTCTGTGTGTCCGTGTGTCCGTGTGTCCGTGTGTCCGTGTGTCCGTGTGTCCGTGTGTCCGTGTGTCCGTGTGTCCGTGTGTCCGTATTTTGTGTGTCCGTGTGTCCGTGTGTCTGTGTGTCTGTGTGTCTGTGTGTCTGTGTGTCTGTGTGTCTGTGTGTCTGTGTGTCTGTGTGTCCGTGTGTCCGTGTGTCCGTGTGTCCATGTGTCCGTGTGTCCGTGTGTCCGTGTTTTGTGTGTCCGTGTGTCTGTGTGTCTGTGTCTGTGTGTCTGTGTGTCTGTGTGTCTGTGTGTCTGTCTGTCTGTGTGTCTGTGTGTCTGTGTGTCTGTGTGTCTGTGTCTGTGTGTCTGTGTGTCTGTGTGTTCGTCTGTCCGTGTGTACGTGTGTCCGTGTGCCCGTGTGTCCGTGTGTCCGTGTGTCCGTGTGTCCGTGTGTCTGTGTGTCCGTGTGTCCGTGTGTCCGTGTGTCCGTATTTTGTGTGTCCGTGTGTCCGTGTGTCTGTGTGTCTGTGTGTCTGTGTGTCTGTGTGTCTGTGTATCTGTGTGCCTGTGTGTCTGTGTGTCTGTGTGTCAGTGTGTCTGTGTCTGTGTGTCTGTGTGTCCGTGTGTCCGTGTGTCCGTGTGTCCGTGTGTCCGTGTGTCCATGTGTCCGTGTGTCCGTGTTTTGTGTGTCCGTGTGTCTGTGTGTCTGTGTCTGTGTGTCTGTGTGTCTGTGTGTCTGTGTGTCTTCTCGATTTGAGATAAATGTTTGTTTTCGTGAAGGAAAGAATAAATCTTTCAATTTTCCTAGTTTTCTAACTACAACGCTTGATACGGATTTTGTGAAACCTTAATTAATTAATATAGTTTGCTTTATCTTCATGGGTTTTACTCTATTAATGTGTTTAGAGGGATATATATCTTGAATTTACGTTCACCAGGTATGGCATTACCAATTCTACTCATTTTAGCTACATAAAAAAAATTGTAGTTTAATGACGAAGTCATTAAAATTGGTGTAGTGAATTCCGAAACCAAGATCTTCGTATTACTTTATGTTCGGGCGAATGATAACCTACAATTCGTATTCCTATATGCTCTTATGTGAATACAGATAAGCGATTTATACTTATTTTCGCTACAGCTTGATTAGCTCAGGGTAAGTTATAGCAGATAACGGTGTTAACTCGATTACGTTCAATAATTTCTTTTACACCTTCGTGGACTTCCTATACTAAAATCTTCGTATTTATCTTCATGCGAATGTTAACCAACAATTCGTGTTCCTATATTCTCTTATGTGAATGCTGTTAAGCAATTTATTCTTTTCTATACAGCCTGACTAGTTCAGGGTAAGTTATAGCAGATAACGGTGTTAACTTGATTACTTTCAATAATTTCTTTTAGAGCTTCGTGGATTTGGTAAACTAATATCTTCGTATTTATCTTTATGCGAATGCTAACCAACAAGTTCGTACTTCTACATTCTCTTATGCAATTATTAATGAACACTTTATAGTGTATTTATTTGCCTATAACCTGATTAAAATAAGGGTAAGTTGTTAATGTGATTACTTTCAATAATTTCTTTTATACCTACGTGGGGGTACATTCAACCGACATATTACCTTCGTGGGGGTATATTCCACGCAGATATCACCTACGTGGGGATATAGTCACCCACATATTTACTATCGCTTGGACATATTCTAACCGCCTGCTATTCGATTGCTAATTGTCTTCATGCCCTTTGAGCTAAGTGTTTCTTTATTTAAATATTATTAAGAGCCATATTGTAAAGAGCTCAAGTCGTACAAACATAAAATACCGTAAAACCTACTTTGATTCTAAGGATTCAGCGCAATATATGTAAATTTTATTGTAGATATTTCAAACGGTATGGTGTGTGGCCTACTTTAGGGATACTTTTAATGTTGATTTAATAATTTTTAGCTTAAAAACAAAACTGCTAGTATATTTAAAATATTAAAATTTCTTTAATGCTCAATTTGTTTGGGAATTATAATTTTATTTCTTTACTTTTATTTCTACAAATTCAATGATCATAGCTTTATTTAGTTTGACTTTTTTTTATGTATTATTGACTATTGTGTTCTACTGCACATGCACACGCTCACGGACATGCGCACGCGCACGCACGTGCACGCGCACGCGCGCACGCACACGCACACACACGCACACGCACACGCACACGCACACGCACACGCACACGCACACGCACACGCACACGCACACGCACAAGCACACGCACACGCACACGCACACGCACACGCACACGCACACGCACACGCACACGCACACGCACACGCACACGGACACGCACACGCACATGCACGCACGTACGCACCCACCCACGCATGCACGCACGCGCCCCAGCCTACCCACCCACCCAACCAAACACACACACACACACACACACACACACACACACACACGAACACGCACACGTACACGCACACGCACACGCACACGCACACGCTCACGCACACGCACACGCACACGCACACGCTCACGCACACGCACACGCACACGCACGCGCACATGCACACGCACACGCGCACGCACACGCACATGCACACACGCGCACGCGCGCTCGCACGCACACGCACACGCACACGCACACGCACACGCACACGCACACGCACACGCACACGCACACACACGCACACGCATACACAGACACACACACACACACACACACACACACACACACACACACACACACACACACACACACACACACACACACACACACACACTTGTTTAGTTTCTATTGTTTGTTTACGCAGGATTTTTAGAAAAGTAAAGTTTTGTTGCAAGAAATGAAAAAAGGTTTGACAATTGGTGTGCAGGTTCTTACACACTGACAGGTACATGTTTAAAGAAAAATAAAAGAAATTATATATATTGTCAGAGTTTTGTCGCAGGATAATGAAAAATAATGTATTTTGTGTGTTCACGAGTTTGCACATTTAGAGATTTTTGTGGCAAAAAAGTGAAAAAATTTATTCATTGTCAGATTTTTGGTGCCAAAAAAAGAAGTTTTAGAAATTGCGTACACGTTGACAGATTTTTGTTGGAAGAATTGATAAATTTGTATATTGTTAATCAATCTTAGGAAACACTTATGACTTATACTTATCTTCGGGAAAATTACATGCGGTTAAGAACGATTAAGAAAAACCAGTGGCTCGTGCTTCCTATAAAATTAGTAAAAAATTCCAGAGTCAAATTTCACAGTGAAAGGTAATTGGATACAATTAAAAACAATTATCTCTAAACTTAGGAGAAGTTTTCAAAGCCTTGGAAACCACTACTCAAGATAACTTTTAAGAGAAGAGAAAAGAAAGCTAACAACACGTTGTTGCAGCCAATGGTCACAGATCTTTTTAACCTTAAAAAGGATTATGTAAAACTGAATAAGTCAGTACTGGGTAGAAGGTATTGGTACGGCAAGATTGCCTAAAATAATAAACATTACACCAAAATGTAGAACCAATTTGTTGTTAAACCAACCCTGGTAAAAAATACCTTGGATCAGTTTTCATGCTCCTGATCCAGTTGCAAGACCGTTAGTCAAAGATAAAGTAACTGTTAACATCACATATGACTGAGTTTAACGTTTTAAGCCATTTAGTGGTTGACTTTAAAGTATATAAGGTCGTGCTAAAACCAAGTTTAAAATTATTCCGATAAAAGGAGTTGTCAGGGATTCACAGGTGATTTTCCAAAATGGCCAAGCAGATGGTGTGGTAATTTTTGTGTTAAGTTTTTGAATTTTCAGGATGGCTGTAGAAACCTTCTTTTTCAGCAGAATACAGTAGGCTTCTGTATTACGCAAAATGCACTAAAGTGTGTTAACCACTGTGCTCACGTGTTACGCGCTTACAGTAAGCGGCAAAAACCTTTGACGAAGTAAATCATGCAACAGTTATGGTATTTTTTGTGATAATTTTTTTCTTTTTTACATAGATTATTGTTTTTACTAAAAATCGTAAGAATCATTTTGATTCCATATTAGACTTTGTCGGCAATTTTTACAATCTCGGCAATTTGTACATGGGTGTATTTTGTTTGTTTACTGGTCCTGGCATAGATTTTCAAACTAAAATTCATTACTATTGTACTATTTTAAATATTATTGCTAGAACTAAAACACTCTACAATTATTGTTAATTTTCGTGCTTTTCTAATACGCAGACCACACTAAAGAACGTTAATAAAAGAATTTGTTGACCCAATTATTTAATTGTCCCATTTTACAATTCCAACGTAACGCTAAGTAAAATTATATCTGACATACCTACTTTCATAAAATAACCTTACTAGTAAATAATATAGAAAACTCCGATTTCAACCCTGAATTAATGTGAATAGTTTTTTACTCAAAACTAGAGTATATTAGCTTTCGTGTGTGAAATTTACCAAACTATGACTAGCCAAATTACATTAGAAGTCACCATGCATTTTCATAACAGTAGGTATTTTACTTTGTTTACAGTTTTACAGTGGTAGATAATGGCTTTAGGTATTTTTCGTGGAAAATTTCAAAAATCAATAATAACCTTTTCAGTTTGTAAAAAGTATTATCACAAATGTATACCAACTAATCCTCAATATTATATACCGTTACTGTAATTTAGGCTTCTACACATTAAAATGTATATTTTTAAATAGTTTACATATCGTTAACTCTGCATTTATAATAAATGACCCAATTTCCTTATCATAGTCGGCATTTAAAAGAACATAGGAGGAATTTATTAAACAATACAAATAAAAAGCTTTAACACAAAAACCTTATTACAAAAACTAAGGTAGATTAATTGTAACTGTATTAAATTATAATATATTCATTAATGATACGTAATATTGAATAATTTATAAGTAGTTTATCATATTAGAGCAGAATCTAATTATATAAGATTTGCAAAGCCTTTTTATGCTTGCCAATGTACCGATGTACAGATAGAAAATCCGTAAATAATATATAATGCAAAATCAATAACTTCTAGAAATTCTTCTTGCGAACTGTTAAGTACGTACTTTACATAAAGAAATATAAACCTTTAAAACTAGAATATCCGATCCTCAACTCGAACATGAACAAAATAGAAAAGAGCATGAAAATAAATAGTATACAAAATAATAGCACACACACTTTTCTAAAATATTATTTCCAAATTAATTCTTATACCCTTTTGTGTTGATGAAAGAAGGCGAAATAAAACAAAATTAGTTTTATTTTTTTCTTTTAGTGGGCATAAATGATTTTAAGAAGTACAATTTCATGTTTATTGAATACATAAATTCGATGTGTCACATAAGATCTGAACCGTAAGCATGTTTAATTCGTTCCTATTTAAAGTCGAAGTATAACGTTTTTTAATAACTCAGATATACCTGATTTTTACCTTTCCTACCTAAAGGAAAAGCTTTGTAATCGGACAAAAGGATTCGAAATTGACTGAGACCGTAAATATCCGTTTTGCGGTTTCGTAAAGTCCAAAAAAGTGAAAAATGTCAAAAATGTTTGTGTGTATACGAGCGTGCGTGAGTGCTTTTGTGCGGGCGTGTCTGTGATAAATAATTTGGATTCGGTACCTACAAAAAGCGGTTGCCTTAAAATTGACATAAATGCTTAAGGTAAAAAATATCTAGACACCAGTGAAATTATTCTAAATTTTTGGACTGCATCTCTTAATACACATTAATTAAAACAAACTCGATTAATAGTGATTTAGTATGAAAGTAATGTAACAAGTTCTCCTCATAGTCGATCTGGAAAGAGGTAAATTTTTTAATTCAATAAACATTTATAGGAAGTCTACAAATATATAAAAAAAGATATAACTTAAATCTAATAAATGTATGAAAATATGTTGTTTTACCTTTCAATTACTCTTATTTATTATGTCGACAAAAAAATAAAAGTGTTTAGAGCCAGCCTACTCCAAATTTTAAATTTTGTTCCAAATTTAAAAATTTGTATCTCTATTTAACCAATTTGTAAAATAATGGTAGACATTCAACGATACTTGCGATATAGATTATAATAATACTGCCAAGTTGTCCCTTCAGAATTTGTACAATCGCTGTTGGTCTGAAAATACTTACCCTGGGGAATGGAAAGAGTCCATTATCGTTCCCATCCTCAAAAACAGCAAAGATCCACAGATTCCCTCGAGTTATAGACCCATAAGTCTTACTTGTTGTATGGGTAAACTTCTTGAAAGGATGGTCAACAACAGACTTGTTTGGCACCTGGAGTATAACCGGTATCTTGCAGACCATCAGGCGGGATTTCGTAGAAACCGATCCACTCAGGACCAACTGGTATACTTGGATAATGCAGTATAGTATGCGTTTAGGGACAAGAAACATACGGTGGCGTTGTTTTTCGACCTCGAAAAGGCGTACGATATGATGTGGCGGTACGGTGTCTTACAAAAGCTGCACGGCTGGGGACTCAGGGGAAATTTGCCTCTCTTTCTAGTCGACTACCTGAAAGAGGGAAGATTTAGGGTAAAATGCGGAAACGCGTTCTCGACACCTAAGATTTTTGAGAATGGCATTCCTCAAGGCTCGCCCTTGAGCGTCACACTATTCGCGATTGCAATAAATGATATCGCATCGGGTATTAGTCCTGACGTAGAGAAATGTCTTTACGTGGATGACCTGGCAATATTTTGTTCAGGCACAACTATCGGGAAAATAACTAGACGTCTCCAACCGGCTCTAAATAAAATTATTCAAAATGCAGAAAATTCGGGTTTTAAATTTTCGCGAAATAAAACCAAATGTATGCATTTCTGTCGCCTAAGAAAACCTCACTATGACCCACTTTTACACTTTAAGGATTGGCCGATCCCCATCTCAAGGTCGACCAAATTCTTAGGTCTAATTTTTGATGATAAACTCAGATGGAATGAACACACAGGCTACATAGTGGATAAATGTAAATCCGTTCTTAATATTCTTAAGGGTCTTGCTGTAACAAAATGGGGAGCAGATCCCGACACCATGCTAGAGTTGCATCAGTCACTTTTATTGTCTAAGCTGGAATATGGTTGTGTTGCTTACTCCTCGGCGCGCAAGTCAACTCTGGCTAGATTGGACCCTGTCCACCACGCCGGCATGAGATGCTCCATCGGTGCATTTCGCACCAGTCCCATCACTAAAATATTATCAGAGACAGGTTTCTTTGCCTATCTCGTCGACGAGACCAGACCCTCTGTAGGTACGTCGCTAGGATTTGTGCCCAACCGGACCATCCGAATTATCGGATTTTCTTTGGAGATTGTCGTGATTTTACCGATAGGCCATCGATTACAAGACCGGCCGGGGTGAGAGCTTCTGAATTATTGAACACGCTGGACGTTCACCTTCCAGAAGTATTATTGTTAGGTCACGGAGCAGTTCCCTCTTGGATGGTCCCTGATGTAGATACTTGCCTCCAACTCACCGCTTTCAGAAAGGAAAGCACACCTGACTTAATTTATAAGCGACAGTTTGCATCTATAATGCTATAATGGACGCACACCGTAACTCAAAGGTGATTTACACGGATGGATCGCGAACTGAATCGGGTAGGATGTGCCATATGCATTGACGGCATAGCACATGGATGGAACATGTCCAATATGTGCACAATAATGGGTGCCGAAATGTATGCCCTATGGCAAGCCCTTTTGTACTGCCATATGTGCTGCACAGTAACACGTTTCGTCATAAGTAGTGACAGTTTGAGTGCTATAAGGAGTATGAGGAGCCGTTTCTCTCGGGATCCACTTGTCCAAAGATTACAGGCCTTATACAAAAACGTGGTGGAAACCGGGAAAAGTGTGACGTTACTGTGGGTACCTGGCCATGTAGGCATAGAAGGCAATGAGGTGGCCGACAAGGCCGCAAAACGTGCTACGACAGGAGAACAAGTGGATGTTCCGGAGGTGAGACATGTAGAGCTAAAGGCAGCCTTGGATGAGGCGATTGGTTACACGAAGCCCTGGACACCACCTGTGCAATTGTCTCGAACGGAACGGATTAAAATCCAGCGTCTGAGAATAGGACACACGCAACTAACTCACGTCCACTTGTTACGCAATGAACCTCCTCCGGCATGCCAGAGCTGTGGTGATCAAATATCTGTTCAACACCTACTGTGTATATGCACGGGACTGCAGCATCTGAGGATTTTATGTAAGTTGGTGGGGGAGAAAGAAGATTTACTTAGGCAGTCGGAGCATATTAAGAATGTTATTAGATTCTTAAAAGCTGCAGATTTGTTTGATAGGATCTAATAAGTATAGTAGAGGCCAATGACCTTAGTTGTCGACGCCTAATAATAAGAAGAAAAAATTACTAACCCAAACATTATTATACATTTATTTGCAAGTACCGACAAGCATGGAAAATGAAATACATAAGTATGTGTATATATATATATATATATATATATATATATATATATATATATATATATATATATCATATATGTACTGGCTAAATTAAATGTAAATTATTATTTACTCTAAATTATTCAATTTTACTAAATGGGGATAAGGTTCTTATTGTAATAATAACTTTATAAAAAAATATATTATGCGCCGTACTAGCTCAAAATCTCTTTTGGAGATAGGGTTAAATTGTATTAAACATTGATTGTTGGCAATATAAATTAAATCTGGGAATATTCATGTAAATGATCAAATTGTATTTTATAATAAACAGTTACAATGTGAAACCAACTTTGTTGAGATCTGCACAAACTACGCATGCGTTGCATACTTCATACTAAAATAAATGTAGCCTGTCAAAAATTTCTGCAATTGATCTAAATTATTGAGCACAAATTTAATTTTGTTTGAGGTAAACTTATTAATTTTATAACAACACTGAATCATTTACTTTCCAGATATTGACACGTGTATACGTACAAACATTTATACATTATTTAAAAAAAATCAATGCAATAGGGTTATGATAGCGAAATACACTCACATGTGTTACTGAAAATTCCAAATAATGTTCATGTCGGGTTGGTCCACATTAAACATTGGACGTACACTTTCTTCCATAAATCGGTGATACTGCCTTGCTGTCCCAAATATGCCATAATTTCATCCAAATCAAATAACTGTTCTTCATGTAGTAAATACGATGTATTTACAATGCTCAAATACTTATAGGCAAGCACTTTTTTATTTAATAATTTCTCGTTAATTTTATGTAGATTTTTGTATTCACTTGCACCTTTATTTCAGATTCCGTTATGAAGTGAAAATTTATTTTATGATCTTAATCACTATCAACAAAATAAACATCGAATCCAAAATAATTGAAGAAATTTATCACCCGATGTTTACACACGACCTTGAAAAACGAAACAATTACAATTTTATCGAACAATTGTGATCGGTAACCTTAATTTTATATAGATATTTGTTAAAACAATTGTTTCTGATATCTCAACTCTACGTCGACCGCGTTTCAAATCCGATCATGTTTACGAGAATTGTTACTTACATGTTAACACAAATAACACTAACACTATGACTTGTTAGTCACAAAAATTTCAAAAGGCAAGAGAGTGAGAAATCAAGAGGAATTCCTTATATACAATTCTCCTAGATACCAAATTTTAAATTTTTTTCTACATTACACACAAAAGATTCTAGCTTCTGATTGGTCTAAACAAAATTGTAAACTTAACTAAAACATAACTTATGCTATATCTTCTTTAATACAATTCGGATTTAATTTTTAATTACAGATTTTGAATCAGGGCAAAATTCCGCATAAAAAGACACCTTACAATCCCTATTTTGCTTCGATAATTTTCATTCTGACAACTTATAATCTAAATTTACTAATATCAAAAAAATCTTACATCCTACAACTAAACTAATTACATATTCAAATTCCACATAAAACACTGTATCAGACTACATTTATTTCAACCCATCTTATTTAAATTTTACAAAACTTCCACCTTCACATCTAACATTTAGGTAGTTAAGCTAACTTTTCTAATTTTATGTTTATATTACATATTTATAGTTAAATTCCTTGTTGAAATAAGGGAAACCTATTATTAAATGTTTTTATAATTTATTTTAAACTTATCTTAGCCTATAAAAACTATAATATTGTGAAATTCTTACAAATAATACTTAACCTAACTTAATATAAATTTGCTTTTAATTTGTGTAATAACTGTCTATAACACTTGAAATGTTCATAAAATGTGTTCTTATATCTGTCTCTAACACCAATACTGTTCACTTGTACTCCATAGTTCTTAGTTTTGTCATTTCACATTTTCACATTGTTTAACTATTTTGTCAATTTTTGTATAGAACTTGCAGTTTTATAGTAAATATCACACTGCACAATTGTTGATCATGTTCTTAATTATGTTTTTAAGTCACTATCACTTCTTATGCACGTTTTATATACTTTGTCTTTGAATTACAAATATACTATATTCGTACCATACCCTTTCTTTCATATTTCAAATAGTTTATGCATTGTACCTAATACTATACATTCTACATATTATATTTATCATACTCCATGTGATCAATATCTGATATGTGTTCAAAATATTAAAATTCATTGAATAAAATGCGAAATTACATAAACATGTTACACGAAACTAATCGTACCCATCAATATTAATCATGTTGACCTTTCTCATAGGCTACTGGTATAGCTCAATGCTTT
Source organism: Vesta saturnalis (assembly GCA_036346205.1). Classification (NCBI taxonomy): domain Eukaryota; kingdom Metazoa; phylum Arthropoda; class Insecta; order Coleoptera; family Lampyridae; genus Vesta; species Vesta saturnalis. Next base: position 1,097,721 of record JARFJB010002082.1, read on the forward strand.
TATGAAAATAAAAACCTTGTGCAAACCCCACAAAGCCTGTTTTGTCACATCAAAACCATAAGTTTGCACTCGTAACTATTTTCTCATTGAAAACGAACTGTATACTTCCACAAATTTATCTAACTTGCCTACTATAGAGAAATTCAAACTCAATAAACTCTAGCCCCTTTATTATGCCTACTTCTAATCATCTCTCTCTCTCTCTCTCTCTATATATATATATATATATATATATATATATATATATATATATATATATATATATATACAGATATAGGGTGAATCACGACCGACGCCACGGAGTTCTACGGCGAAGCGGCACATAATCGTTAATTTCTAATACAGTGATATGTCAGTCAATATGAGCAACATTAAAAAAATATTTTTAAATATACTGGGCGCTCCAAAAAAGTGGCATATCAAAGTTATGTTTTTTTAAACGAATTATCGAATTTTTTCATAAAAAATAAGTAGCACTTTCATAAGGGCATACATACTGTTTCAAGTTATATAAATTTTTCTGAAAATGTAGGGTTTTAGGAAAAATTAAATATCTCCTAATAAAATTAAATCCAAGAAACTTACTCTTAGGTTTAAGTAAAATACTGTTTCCTTAGCCTATTTATTGGATGAACAGTAAACACCTCTTTACAGAGTGTTAATTTTTTTCGGTTAAATTAGTAGAACATTCATACTGAAATATTCGGCTTATTTTAAATAGAACACCCTGTATTTTATACGCTTATCGTTTAGCTTACTTAATTACCTTTCAAATTCTATAAGGGTTTCCTATATTTAAGCCCTCAAATTTTCAATTTATTTAATAATTTTTGGAATTTATCGGTTATTGTATCATTTGTAGATAGAAATATCCTCCTAAAATGTCTACTCTTAATGATTTTGGGCTAATGTGACGCATTTTCAAATTCAAATCATAGTAACTTTAATTTTAATGTTCATAAAGTTATTTCTACACTATGTAGATTAAACTAAAAATCGCAATAGATTTTTTATACACTTATCTTTACTCTCGATAACCGTAACAACAAATTGCCTTTCAAAGCTCTGACGATGATTGGCTCGTCCAATCGAAACCGATCAGCTTCAATTTTAACAAATAAAGTGAAAAAGATCTATTGCGATTTTTAGTTTAATCTACATAATGTAACAGCTTCACAGAGTAAGGGAAAGCATGTACATAATGGAAACTAAAATTTTATTTATGTGGTGTAATAATTTGTTCAAAAAATTAAAAAAAAATTACAATAAATGTTCGATGTGATGTCCATCTTCTTGAATAGACAGTGTTATTCTTTTTTCCAACGAACATCTTACGTTTTCCAACGTATCAGGAGTGACCATCTAAAAATCATTTCTGATTCTTCTTTTCATATCATCTGCAATGATGGGAGGTGTGTTGTAAACTAAATTTTTGATATAGCCCCAAAAGAAGAAATCCATGGATGTTAGTTCAGGAGATCTAGGTGGCCAGGCAATTGGTCCACCTCTCCCAATTCACTTATCAGGAAACTTCCTATTTAAATATTCTCTAACAGCACGTGAGAAATGTGCAGGTGCTCCATTTAATTGCAACCACATATTTTGTCTAATATTTAAAGCAATACTTTCTAAAAGTTCCCAACAGTCTCTCTTTAAAAATCTAAGAAATTTTTTACCATTTAAATTGCCATAGAAAAAATACGGGCCAATAACATGATTGCCAACAATTCCACCATACACATTAACACTCCATCGATTTTGACGATCAACAGTATTACATAAATGTTTATTTTCGATGTCGTAATAATGGAAATTGTACCAATTCACTAATCCATTGTCACTAACTTGGTCAAGGAATAATCAATATGTTTTTCAAAGTCTGTGCCATATAACCTTTGATGTATTTGTATATGAAAAGGATCCTTCACACACTAGGCTGACTAATTCCTGTTCCTATTGCAATAACTCTTCCACTAGTATTTTGGTTGCCAACAACGGAACCTAATACCAAAAACTCATTACCGTCATCATTTGTAACAAGCTTCACTTTTAGTTGTTTTGGGTAAGCTACACTTCCTGTATCACAAAATGTTTTTATCGGGATGCACCCGCTCAGGGTATTTTTCGGAGTTCACTCTTGAAGCAAGTAAACAATTTTCACAGCATTCACCAATGGTTAAAATCATATCAATTCGTTGTTGTTGTGAATAAACCATTATTACATTGAAAATACTTAAACAACTTTCAACAGATTCGAAAATAATAACAATACACAATGACAAAGGTCACGCCCAATGCCAGAATTTTAACATTAACAAATGCGTTACCGGCAATTCCACAGCACACTATAAAACTTACAAGATTAGTCACATTAACATTATTTGTTAATATGTAAATTACAAATAGCTGAAATCTATCATGTACGCATAGGATTGGTACCGAGCTTTCTACTTATTGGTAAAGAAAAATACTGCTACATTAGCAAAAAGACATTAAATAGGCATTTTGGGAGGGTATTTCAATCTACAAAATGATGCAGGAACAGAAAATTTAATGGTTAGGTATAGAAAACCCTTATAGAAGTTGAAAGGTAATTAAGTAAGCTAAACGATAAGCGTATAAACCACCCTGTTTCTCCATTTCAAATAAGTTGAATATTTCACTATGAATGTTCTACCAATTTAACTGGAAGAAATTAACACCCTGTAAAGAGGTGTTTACTATTCAGTCAATAAATAGACTAAGGGAACAGTATTTTACTTAAACCTAAGAGTAAATTTGTTGGAGTTAGTTTTATTAGGAGATATTTAATTTTTCCCAAAACCCTAAATTTTCAGAAATATTGATATAACTTGGAAAACTCTGTATGCAGGTATAGGGAACCCTTATGAAAGTGCTACTTATTTTTTATGTAAAATTCGAAAACGCAATAATATACGGGGCGTGTCGTTCAAAAAAGCAACTTTGACATGCCACTTTTTTTGGAGCACCCAGTATATTTAAAAATATTTTTTAAAAGTTGCTCATATTGACTTACATAATATCACTGTATTAGAAATGAACGATTCTTGCAAACGGTAAGAGATACGAAAGCGGTTAAATTAGAGAAAAGTTGTATAATTTAGGGCATGTTCACATGTAGTTTGCAAATATTAATTATTTTTCTTTTTCGTAATTCCTCCATTTATTTTAAAAGATTTTTAACCAAACTTCTTCATTATCACTTTTTGAATTGTATTAGATGGCATTTTCAAATTTTATATTCGTCGTTTCGTCTCCGAGAAACCATCATCAACTTAATTGTTTTATATCGCCGCAACCAATGAAACATCCTGTATCCGAAAGTATTTTTTATCACGCATTTAACCAATGGTTTTTAAGCTAATTTTTAAGAAAAATTCGGATTGATGATAGTATTTGATAATATTTTTTTATGTACAAATTCCAATCTTTTAAAACTATTTAATTAAAGTTAAATAATTACAATAACTGTATAAAATAGGTTGCCGTTATTTTCTAGACACAGGTAAACTCTTTTTTAATTTTAGTATTACAAGTATCTATTACTAATAATTACCCTGATTAATTACTGCATCATTCTCAAGTTTCAATAAATATGTAATTAGAATGTAATATGTATGCCTAAACTGCCACGTACATACTGACTGATTATCTCTAATTTAATTTATTATAGGTTTTGTTATGAACGAATAACTTCAAAGGTAAATATGTAATTAAAAATTAATTTTATTAAATACATAAATAAAAAGTTTACCTCGAGTAGGATTTGAACCTACAACCTGTACTTGCTTGAGTACCACGCTAACCATCTGCGCCATCGAGATTCAAGCCCCAATCGATGCAAATTTTGTCTTTATGTATGTAGAACTGATGCAAATTGTAAATATAACGAGATTACAATCAAATTACTTATATTAATGAATTGTGAGCCTGCAATATCGCAAGGATTAACACATACCAAAGCAACTTGACTAATATTAACTTATTATAAGTTTTGCTATGAACGAATAAGTTCAAAAGTAAATATGTAATTAAAAATTATTATTTATTTTATTAAATACATAAATAAAGTTTACCTCGAGTAGAGTAGATGGTTAGCGCGGTACTATAGCAAAGTATAGGTCGTATGTTCAAATCCTACTCGAGGTAAACTTTTTATTTATGTATTTAATAAAATTAATAATAATTTTTAATCTCTAATTTCAGTTTGACGAAGATTTCCTATTACTTAGTTGCTTCACTGCAATGCCCATTGAATTTGTATTATCGGAAAAACGTCGTTAAAGTTGGTTATTGAAAATGTGATTATCAAAAAACCAAGTGTAAAGTGGGAGTGACAACAGTGAATGATAACGTAAAATTTGACATCATGTTGGTGATGAGGCTGCAGTAGAAATAGCCAAGGTACATGAAGATATTCGAAGACGAGGCACAAACCTCAAATGATGCACTATAAAGCAAGCTACAGCTTTAAAACTGCCATGAAAAGGCCCATCTGTAACAATAACAAGAAGCTGGTCTACCTTAATCATGGCCAACATATTTGATTTCGATAAGAATACACACAGACTAACGGAGAAGATTTTCTGTTGTTTCATGTGGGTCCAGAAGAAAATAAGATTGTTTTTGGTACGCGTCACATTTGCAACTCCTAGTCCAAGTGACCATTGGTATGCAGATGGAACTTTAAAAACTGTGCCGATTTTATTTCATCAATTATATACTATACACGGATTGAATGAAAATAATTCCTTGCCTCAGTTGTGATAAATGCCGTTAGAGTAAAGTTTCTTCAAGCGGAACAATATGGCTGCTTTTTTCATTTTATTCAATACTTCGCACTATTCAATGTTGCGATATGAAACGGATGCAGGTTTTGCTTTAAGTTTGCAAATGTTGCCAGCTCTCGCATTTGTTCCACCAGATTCAGAAAACCAGGCCTTTGAGACCCTATGTGATAGCGAGGTTTTACCAGCAGAATCCCAGGAAGTTGTAGACTATTTCGAAGATACGCGGGTGGGTGGGTCATCCAAATATAAGACAACATCGTCCCCTACAACACCCTTATGTGACGTGAAGTGTCTGTCAAAGGACGCTTAATGATTTGCTGAGGACAAACAGTTACGTCAAAGGATGGCATCGAGGATTTGAAGAGCACATCGGGCCGACGCAACTTAACATTTGAAAGATTACAACTTGTTTAAAAAAAGAAACAAAGCCAGAATGAAGTCCGAATCGAGCAATACATCAGCGGATTTGAACATCAACCAAAAAGAAGTATAAGGACTGTGATCAAAGAATCAAAAACATTTTAGGTCAATACCACATTGACAATCTCCTCGGCTATATCAGAGGTATAGCTTATAATGTATGATGTTAAGCAATATGTTAATTCTTATTCATACATTTATGTGTCTGTTCACCTTCCAACCTACAGATACGTTACTGTGAAACTCTGAAATTTGTCTAAAGTCGACATTCTCTGGTGAATGTCAGCATTCTCCAAGTTGCTTGGTGTATGTCAGAATTACTTGCCTAATACCATTACTTTTAAATTACACCGTGGCCTGATGTTGAAAATAAACATTTTTTTTAGAATTTAAAGACACTCATATTTTTTTAAAATAGAACATATGGGAGAAGTTTTCCAATAAACATAACTAAATTATTATGAACTTAAAAAAACAGGACATTCCAAATCACGAAACAAAAGAAGAATAATATAAAAATATTAACTAAAACGCGTAAATTCTCGATTTATTGCAGTGGTCAATATTAAACACAAATTAAAATTTACACTGGCAAGCTGTACATACACTATCAACCCTTGCGTAAGACTCAGAAACGAACTTCGGGCTGACAACGGAAGAAGCACGTTAAGACCTGTCGTTTTGGACCCTCAACGAGGCTCATTTGTTTTTGTCGACAAATACCGGTGAAAGTCCGAAAGTATTATAAAATCAAAAATTGTTAGGTTCTTCAGCGAGGCATTTGGTACTTGTCGACAATCACCGGAGAATGTTGACAATCACTAATTTCGACCTCTCACGGAAACATATACATATGTAGCTACAGAAGTTTTTTTCCCTAACGCTAAATCGATTTATTAGCTCATTGTACAACATTTGGCAAGCCAAGATCGGCGTGTATGTACGTGTATGCGTGTGTGCGTGTGTGCGTGTGTGCGTGTGTGCGTGTGTGCGTGTGTGCGTGTGTGCGTGTGTGCGTGTGTGCGTGTGTGCGTGTGTGCGTGTATGCATGTGTGCGTGTGTGCGTGTATGCGTGCTTGCGTGTGTGCATGTCTGCGCGTGCGTGTGTGCGTGTGTGCGTGTGTATGTGTGTACGTATGTACGTGTGTGCGTGTGTACGTGTCTACGTGTGTGCGTGTGCGCGTGTGTGCGCGTGTGCGTGTGTGCGTGTGTGCGTGTGTGCGTGTGTGGGTGTGTGCGTGTGTACGTGTGTGCGTGTGTGCGTGTGTGCGCGTGTGCGTGTGTGCGTGTATGCATATGTGCGTGTGTGCGTGTGTGCGCGCGCGTGTGTGCGCGCGTGTGTGTGTGCGCGCGTGTGCGCGTGTTCACGTGTGCTTGTCTGTGTGCTAGTGTGCGCGTGTGCGTGCGTTAGTATGTGCGCATGTGCGTGCGTTAGTGTATGAGTGTGTGCGTATGTGCGTTCTCGTGTGTGTGTGCGCGTGTGTGTATGCGCACGTGTATGTGTGGGAGGATGGGTGCGTGCATGAGTGCGTGTTTATCGGAAGCAATAAGGTGACCATTAATGTAAAAAGTAAACACGGTACATGAACGCATCACACGAAGGGTCTAAGGGGCACCAACTACTCCTCAGGAAGAAGAGGGAGAAATTTCTTTCAAATTAGGTACAAAATTATGAGTTTTTATCCTCTCTAGTCTAAGTGACTAATGTAGTAGTTGTTTATGGTAAGTTATGGCAAGTGTCAAAAAAAATTTAAAAAATCTATTTAATTCTGTATTTTACTTCGATTTTTAAACGTACACATTTAATAAAATTACTGACAAAGCGTTTGTATGTTTTTTTCCATTGATTGTATTGTTCGTAAAGTATCTTATATGGAAGAATACACGACGTTCCAACCTATAAAGTGGAAATTATATAAATAAAATAATTTTAGTAATATTGAATTATTTAATAATAATTACATATACATACGTCGGTTCGGTAGGTTATGCAATCAACTTTTTTTACTATAGCTAAATCAACTTATTAGCTCATTATACAACGTTTCGCCAAGATCGGCAATGTGTACGTGTGTGTGCGCGCGCGTGTGTATATGCGCACGTGTGTGAGTGTGTGTGTGTGTGTGCGTGGCTGGGTGGATGTGTGTGCGTGTTGATCGGTAGCAATTAGGTGACCATTTATGTACTATCCACAAGCCCAAATTTTGTTATGTATATTGTAGTAAGCAAGAATTGCATGAATTTGAGTATAGGAATTGCATGAGTGTTTAAAGGTTAATATGAAGAAATACTGATTTTCATTTATAAAGATCTAATTATACTATATTTTGAACACGTTTTTCTGTTGGTTTAAAATTTTCCATTATTCCTATATTACAATATTTATCATGACCGAGGAGTTAAATCGACAATGTAAAGATACCTAACGCAGAGATTTCCCTTTATTGTAATTTATTTTACCTTTTTATTATTGAAACGTTTGCCATTAATCCCACAATTTTTAGTTTGAAGGGTTGTGTTGCGAGTGATCTAAGGCAGATTTTATTGCCATGTTACTCCAATTATTTCCACAAATCATCTAGCACTTTCTCATTGTGAATTTCCAATTGGTACACCAAATAAATTTATGTAACGAATCTAGGGTAAGGGATTACTGTTAAGCTTTGGTGAATAAGGTCTTTTATTCTTCACAACGCGTTGAAATGAAATAAAGATTAGATGCCTTGTTTAAGTAACAAAAGAGAATGTGAGTTGGACGTACCAAACGGAGGGTGATAAATTTGCTACGATATCCCTGGATTACTATTTCTTTTTATTATGCACCCATATTTTCCAGTATAATTTAAATGTTTATTTGGTTTGCTTTCCGACGCTTTACTTATATTAATGTGTGCACACTCCTATGAATTAATAAAGGACACGTTATTACGTATAACGTAAGGAACTAAATTGAATATTCGTGGTGTGGTGTTAGGTAGATGAGTTATGATACCCAAATTTATTGTTATCATATATAAAACTATATGTTAAAGGGTCGGAAATTTGTAATCGTTAGAGAAATTTTTGTTTATAGTAATACATGGGATTCTATAGCTTTCACGTTTTATTGCAACGTATTTAATGCATTACCTACCAATTTTGATAAACTAATATATGTTTTTAAAACTGACACATTAATTGTGTTCACATTTAAAATTAAATGTATGCACTGGAATTTGGATTTGCTGCACTACATTAGTGAACGTATTGATACTATTACTCTTTCTGGCTAGTCATTTAAGTGGTAATAACCCTTTCTGATATATATTTAAAGTTCAAATTAAGAATTAGTTTTTTTCGAGATAAGTGCAAGCCAGGTTACAGTGTTCAGGTAAAGTTCACCACTTAGATGACACATTAGTCCTTCAATTCCGCGAATACCTTCGGGGAATTAAAGGACTGTGGCGGTACAAAAGGCACACGAGCAAACAACGTCAACGGTACGCGGGCCACGTGCAACAACAAGCACCCTCACACGCACTCGACCATGCTATATAAAAAGTGCAGTGAAGATCACCGAGCTAGTAGAGTTGTGGTAACACGACCAGGTTAGCATTCAAGAGACAATGGATCCAATCCCAATTACCGTCTCCCTGTATGAGATTTTTTCAGGGGGTTTTCCTGATACATATGGTCACTGCGTATACGTACACCATGTGCGGCTATTTAGGCGAATACTGGGGTAGCATTTCCCCCTCAGAACCCTAAATCCGTTCCATCCGATCCTATCCTGATCACACCTACACTTAATCCCACTATGCATATATACGGAATGTATGTATGTATGCTGGGAATCGATGATTGTGGCTGAAGGATCTTAGAAAGCTCAAGCAGCCCGCCCTCCTCCTTGGGAAGGGAATGAAATACGTGACCTTTTCCTTCCTTTTGAGGTGAGAGAAAATGTAATACTGACTTTGTTTGCGTAATTACTAAACGGACTGGAACTTTTATCTCAGAAATAATTATCGGATTCTGGTCTGGTTTATCGCTTTCATTTCGGTGACACTTTTAGAAAGTTCCCGTGGTTGCGTCTGGGTGTAATTAGAGTGTAATTAGATAATTTGGTTCGATTAGTAGACCTGAGCTGACAGCTCCGTTGCGCTTACCAATCGGCAAGGTGGGGCCGGCAGAATTCAGGAAGGCGGCCTTTCTAGCCGACTGTGTAAGTGGGAAACGACACTGGGAATTAACGTTCGCCACAGATGTTTGTGTAGGTGTTGTACATAAAACTTACATGCAAGTGACGGCGACAGCAAGCCATGGTGTACAGGAGTATTCTAGAATCAATCTGATGCGGAATTCGCTCTCTGTACCGTGCGTGGCGGTTTCATGGAAACCCGCGGATGGGGGGCGGCTTCTGGTAGTCATTAATTTAGAGATTGGTGGCCATGTTGGTAGTGGGACTGGAGGGAATTCTTACTATTTTCGGGACGACGTTGGAGGGGATACAAATTATTTGAAATTCTGCAATGTTTAGTAAAATTGATTAATTATCGAACAATTAATTCAACAAATAGATAAAGGGGTTCGGGTTTTAACATATTATCCCTTTCTCCCGCGACGCAACGGGGTGTTCCACTCTATTGACCCTCATCCTTTTCCCGGTCGGCAGGAGAATTTCAATGCGACGCCAATTTCGCAGCTGGCATCAGGTCAGGTTCCGGGGTTTTAGGTGGGTCGACGGTAACAGCGATAACGGATAGTGGTTGAGCTTCCATATCCATTGCGTCCTCGTTGATAGTATCTTTTAATCGGCTTATCACCTCTTCGGTCCTCTTGATGGCGTGCCCGTTGTACTTGGCAGGCCGTTGGGATGTGTTTGTCCCATTATCACCGTCAATGATAGCAACGGGGTTCTCGGTGTGGGTGTATTTTGTCGGTCTCTGTGCCTATCCGGGGCTCAAACGTACCGGGCGATATGACAGGAAACATTTTCAATATATCATTTGTGCGGATATCAATTGTTCTTCTATAGAGTGTAACACGCGTGAACTACACGGTCGTTAACTCTCCTTGTTTCTCATTGGATGATTGCCTCACGTGATTGGTGGGGCGAGTGACAACAGCGTTCTTCAAATCCTTGGCGTGTGCTTCTCGCGCGCTTTTTTGTGTGGTCGGGTCTCGAAGTTCTTCTATTACAGGCGTATTTCGTTGGATCAGGTAGGGACCGTCATATTCTGCTGTTTCTTCAGTAAATTATATCTCCTTTCCAGCGGTGGTACTCTCGACAACGGAGGTAATGTCTTTGTACTTCAAAATTTAGCGCAAATAAAATTCTGACCAGTTCTTGTAGATCTCTCAGGCTTTTCATAGGTTGTTTTTGTTCTACAGGGTTGCGGGGATTCTTCGTGGTACCATCGCGTTGCTTGTGCAGCTTTGTATCCCAGCTACCTGGTGGATCTAGTTCTCGACCTGAATTAAATAATTCCGGCGAGAATCCTGTGTATCCGTGAGTTACGGAGTTGATTGCGAATGCTACTTCGGGAAGGTGATTATTTCATTCCTTCTGATTGTTCGAATGTTTGTTGTGACATGCGCGCACGTCGTTCTAATCAATTTACAGGGTTTTCATGGGGGAGACGGTAGTGGTGAATTTCATGCTCCTGTTGGAAGACTCAGGACGTTTTACTGGTATATTCGGTCCATTATCGGATATTAGGATCCTGGGGTTGTCAAAACGGTAAATCATTTGTTCTTTAAGTAACTGTGTAGTGGGTGGACTGGTATCGTTGCTTAGATACTCCTGGAAAAGCATGTTCCTTTATTATTATACTGCGCCCAATTACTTAGGAGGAGAACAAGCGGTATCAAGTTTACAATAAACAGAAATTATTATTTACTACGTAGAGTCTAAAATTAAATGCTTACCTTCATTCAAAAAAGATTGGTTTAAGGTGTATTGTGAATGGGTAGATTACGAGTTACTAGAGCCGATTTGATCTGCTTAATAGTGCAGTTAATAATATCCAGATTAACTTCGATTGAAGAGTAAGCCGAGATCATTCTGTACAAAGAGGAATATAAAAGGACGTTAGTTCGAGTGGCAGGTAGATGGAATACATTACTGGAACGAGAATTAAATCTTGGAACTGGATTATGTTGAGAATCTCTGTGCAGTCGATTAAAGGCGATATGACTTTGTACAAAAATATTATACAGTGCATCTTTCTTCTAAACTCTAAGGATACAAATTTGTATTCATTCAATAAACATTCATGAGAAATGTTTCGAGGTGGAAAGACAAAGACATTAAAAACGTCTTTGAACCTTCTCAAGAGCACTAATCTACGCAGCGTAAAAAGGGCACCATATCACTGCTCCATATTCCAGTTTCGCACGAACATGAAAGAGTTGTACAGAATAATAATAGATTGTACAGAAAAATTCTTAGTACTTCGAATTATGAAGCCTAGGCTTTTGCATGTCGAGTTTATAACTTTATTTACATGAGCGAAAAATGACAATTTCTTATCGAAAACTACGTCAAAATCACATACAGTATCAGGTCTACCCAAGACACCAATCTACATTATAGTGAAATATAATGTCGTTAAGTTTACGTGAGAACGAAACTACCGAGCATTGACTGTCAAATTATGCGAACTACACCAGGTGACTATGCTCTCCAGAGCGCCTTGTAGAATTAAAGCATCATGACAATGATTAATTACTTTAAACAACTTAATATCATCTGCATGCATTAAACAACTTACTTTAATGCCGCTAATCAAGTTATTAATGTAGTACATTCTACACATAAATTGAAGATGAAAAAATTTTTTTCTAAAATGTATGGCTACAAAGTGACAGGCCCTCAAAGTTGAATTTTGAAAATCGTTTTTCACAAATAACTCGAAAACCTTTAGGAATTTCAAAACACTATCCCCAATGAAAATTATTTCTTTGTTGACGAGGATTTTTGAGGTTTGATTGAATTGTCTATGAATGGACTGGAAGTATTAGTTTTCACATTGTTCCCGTATACTTTCTATTCCAACTTTTTTGTGTGTGATTTTTCAGGTATTTTCGTGACTTTTTGGGGTCCGTTATTCAATTTTATGCAAAATTTGGTTCTCTTGGTTGAAGTTGATAAAGTGAACGGTTTACGAGTTATTTGCAATTTCATCAATCACAGTCAATTAAATACTACCGCACCACAATTTAGTAAGTAGGCAGTGGACTAAAAGTCATAATTATCATATTGTAATTTTAGATCAGTTTTCATACAATTTCCTTATTCATTATGAATAATAATTGGTATTCCAGCACCGAAATGGCAGATATGCACATAATGTATGGCAGAGCTTTTGGGAATTGTGCTGAAGCTGTTCGTTTATATTCTCAAGCATTTCCAAATCGGCGGATACCGAATAAAAAGATGTTTGCCGACATTGAGCGGCATCTTCGTGAAAGTCATACGTATTATCAATTTATAAATATTCTATTCATATCGGGTTCTCATAGGTTGTTTGAAACCACCAAAAATTGACAGTGGTAGGAGGCGAACTGCAAGAACACGTTTTAGAACAAAGAGTGTTGAATGCAATTGACGCTGATCCCACAACAAGCTCTCATCAATTGGCAAGAGAAAATAATTCCAATCAGTCCACGATATGTAGAATTATTAAAACGGAACTCTTGCGATCCTTTCCATTATCGAAAGATACAAGCTTTGACCATTAATGATTTTCAAGCAAGACTGAACTTTTTACGTTGGTTTCTAGAAAAATTCAATAATGACCGAAATTAGCCATCGATGATCTTATTCACTGATGAGTCGGGTTTCGCCAGGAACGGAACTTTTTAACTTCCATAACAATGATTACTACGATTATCAAAATCCACGCGATTTCATTGAAACCAATCATCAACAGCAATTCAGTGTGAACGTATGGGCTGGTATTATTGGCAATAATTTAATTGGTCCATTTTTTTTGCAACAACGTTTAAATGGTAATTCATACACCAATTTTTTGGATAATGATTTATCAGAGTTACTTGAAGATGTCCATCTGGATGTTAGGGGTCGGATGTGTTTCATGCATCGAACTTTTAATGCAAACTGGATTGGACGTGGAGGACCGGTTCCTTGGCTTGCACGTTCACCTGATCTAAACCCTATGGATTTTTTTTTCTGGGGTCGTTTAAAAGACATGGTGTATTCGGTGCCAATTACAAACGTCCAGCATCTCTAGCAACGAGTTTTTGATTGCTCCAATTTAATAAGGGATGATCGGCAATTATTTTTCAACGACGTCAGTCAATCATGAAAAGAATTCGTAAATGCATAGCAGTCAACGGTGAACAATTCGAACATTTAATCAACAAATTTGTTTGTTAATTAACACTTGGTTTAACTCAAAAAACACTTTGACAGCTATGACTTTTAGTCCACGGGCTACTTACTAAATTTTGGTGCGATAGTATTTAATTGACCGTGATTGATGAAATTGCTAATAACTCGTAAACCGTTCACTTTATCAACTTCAACCATGAGGACCAAATTTGCAGAAAATTGAATAACGGGCCAAAACAGTTACCAAAATACCTGAAAAATCACACACAAAAAAGTTGGAATAGAAAGTATGCGGACACAATGTGAAAACTGATACTTCCAGCCCATTCATAGACATTCCAATCAAACCAGAAAAATCCTCGTCAACAAAGAAATAATTTTCAATGGAGATAGTATTTTGAAATTCCTAAAGGTTTTCGAGTTATTTGAGGAAAACGTTTTTAAAAATTGAACTTTGAAGGCCTGTCGCTTTGTAGCCATACATTTTAGAGAAAAATTTTCGTCTTCAATTTATGTGTAGAAGCAGGGTACGTTTTTTGGTTCACGTTATATATATATATATATATATATATATATATATATATATGTATAGGGTATTCAAAGTTAAGCCGGCACTATTGCTATCTCCGTTATTATTGGTGCTACGAAGTCGGTTAAATGGGCAAAGAAGTAGCATTTTTTCCGCTAGTTACGATGGTGAAATTAAAATGAAAATTGAACATCGTGTTCGCGAGTTATGTCAAAAATTTCCATTTTTTTAAATGGCACCCCAATATGCAATATGCTTAATCGATAGAAAATTAAATTCTGAACGAATAAGTTCCTATGTCATTTCACCCTAATGTCAAAAATGACAAAGTTATTGATCATTTACCAAATTCATCAAGGTGGCTGTGTCAACTATTTTGCTGTATTACCATAGAGCAGAAAATGAAAAGAATATAAAACTCAAATTAGATGCTCGAAAACATCACCCTCTTGCTCCAAGCATTTCTGGGCCCGCTTGTACACACTTTTAGTAGCCTTAGCAATGGATCTACCATCAATATTATTGATGGCGTGAACGGTGCTTTGCTGGAGATCCTCAAGGTTATGATATTGCCTGTTGTACACCACACTCTTCACATATCCCCAAAAGAAAAAAAATTCATTGGAGTAATGTCAGGTGATCGAGGAGGCATACGGATAGGCCCATTAGTTGATAAATATCTGTCATCAAAAAAATTGTTTAATATTGTATCTATCTGACGAACGTTATGGGGAGGAGCTCCGTTTTGTTGGAAATAAATGTTCTGCCTATCCATTAAATTTACATCATCCAAGAAGTCTTGGAGTGTGGCAGTCAACATTTCGGCGTACCGCTCACCAGTTAACGCACCCTGATAAAATACTGGACCAACAATTATCGAGCCAATTACACCGTACCAAACATTAACACTGAAGCGTCTCTGCGGGTTACAAGATCGGTAGAACATCGGATTTTCTCGACTCCAAAAATGGCTGTTTTTCCTGTTCAACATGCCCGTATTAGAAAAAGTTGATTCGTCACTCCATAGAATTGAGCTCCAAAAATCATTATTGGTTCTCATTTGATTAATAAACCAGTGACAAAACTGAACGCGTCTTTCTTGATCTCCTGGTACTAGTGTCTGTGTAGGTCGGAACTTAACCGGCACAAACTTATACTTTTTTAGAATATTGTGGATGGAACCCAAACAGAGTCCATTTTCTTACACTAAATCATTAATTGAGTTGTTGGGATGTGCTTCAAAATAAGCTAACACATTAATTTCAGTTTCTTCACTAATTATACATTGTTTATTAGATCTGGATTTCTTAAACACGTTCGAATTAGATCTAAATTTACGATACAAAACCAAAAAGTATCTTCCATCCGGCAAATGACGCGTAGGAAACAAATCACTGTAACGCTCACGAGCTCGATAACTGTTTTTTTGACAAACGATGTAACATTCTAACATATCACACTTTTCTGAGTGGGTGAAATGCATTTTTCTATTCAAAAAACACATACTCTTAACTCTTTATTAGCAAACTTCACTTTGACATATCAATTCTGACGACATTTGTGAAAATGACAAATATTGTTCACGTAATACCAGCCACCTTGACGAATTCAATAAATGATCAATAACTTTGTCATTTTTAACATTAGGGTAAAATGACACAGGAACTTTTTTGTTCAGAATTTAATTTTCTATCGATTAAGAATATTGCATACTGGGTGTGCCATTTAAAAAAATGGAAATTTTTGACATAACTCGCGAACACGAAGTTCAATTTTTATTTTGATTTCACCGTCGTAACGAGCGGAAAAAATGCTACTTCTTTGCCTATTTAACCGACTTCGTAGCACCAATAATAATGAAGGTAGCAATAGTGCCGACTTAACTTTGAAAACCCTGTATATATATATATATATATATATATATATATATATATATATATATATATATATATATAACCAGAGATAGGTAATCTTGACTGTGATTATTGTAAAAATTATTATTTTCAGAACCTGAGGTTGCAGTCAATCTTATTGAAGCTTCTTTATTTAAAAAAGAGAAACACTCTTTGACATTTATCTAGCTTTCGGAATTTTTATTTATTCCATCTTCAGGATAATCTGCAATATTCAGTTTTTTAATACTGAATTGATTTTCCGAATTGTATGATTTGGTAAGAATTGCATTTAAAAATTTTGCTAATTTCCCATTAGGTGCATTAACTGACGAAACTGAATATTGCAGATTATCCTGAAGATGGAATAAATAAAAATTCCGAAAGCTAGATAAACGTCAAAGAGTGTTTCTCTTTTTTAAATAAAGAAGCTTCAATAAGATTGACTGCAACCTCAGGTTCTATATATATATATATATATATATATATATATATATATATATATATATATATATATATATATATATATATATATATTAAAAACAATGGACCCAAAATAGAGCCCTGACTTATAACCACTTTAGCAAACTGTTCAACTCCGATTATTGAAATATGAATTAAACAGTTTGATTAAACTGTCAGCAAAACCAAAATTTTCGAGTTTGTTCAAAAGTACACCGTTACTAATAGTATCAAATGCCTTACGCAGCTCTATATATACAACATCCACCTACTGTGTATTATCTAGACGTGACGCAAGAAACTGGGCGACACAAAATAGCTTAGTGATGGTGGACCGACCAGGATAAAACCCATGTTCAGCTGAAGAAATTTTGTTAGCAACCCAAGACATAAAATGATTGTGTAGCAGAGTGTGGAATGCTTAAAAAAATTACATAATAAGGAAACCGGCCTATAGTTTGTAATTTCTGCATTGGATTCCTTTTAACGGGGCATATTTTAGCAGTTTTCCACATAGTGGGAAATACGTTTGAGTTTAAAATTTTATTGAAAATAGCAGTTAAAGGAGTCACAAAATTGGAAGAACACTCTTTAATTAAAAAGCAGGTATCTGATCAGGTCTAAGCGTTATACTAATTTTAAACTTATTTAATGACCTTAAAACTTTATCCTCGGTAAATGCTTTTATGTAGAATTCGGTGTAGGGGGAATAGTTAGTTAAAACGTGTGCAGTACTCTCAGGAGAAAAGCAACTAGAAAAATACTCGGCCAATGCGTGAACTATTTGTTGGGCATTATGCACTGTTAAAATACATTGATGAATTGAACTGTAGTATTTTTAGAACGGTTCCCAAAGACCAAAACATTTTTGGGTTGGTTTTAAATTTAAGCTCTAAATTACTTATGTACATTTTGTAAGCACTTCTAATATCATACTTTACCTTGGATCGTAAATTATTAAATACAGCGTAATCTGATGAAGCTTGAGACTTTTTATATTTCTTCAAATAGAGATGTTTAAGTTTGAGGTTTTAATTATTGCATGTAAACAAACAGGGGAATTTTCCAAGTTTATTACGTGATTTTTTACGAGGTATAAATTCATCAAATATTTAAAAATAATGTTATAAAATTCAGAAATCATTTGCTCGATATCCCCACGACTATAAATAATGTCTTAATTAGTACGTACAAGAGAATTGTATAAGCATGCTTTTTATTAGATGTGGCATAAGTAGATCGGATATTGATAAGATTAGAAGACATGAGTGCAGAATGGTGTAAATCCTCGGGTAATAAAGGATAGTCAGCTTTTATGACTTTAACTTCAAAATTGGCGCATACAAGATCCAGCAACTTCTTTGAAGAATTTAGAATACAGTTATATTGTTTAATATTCAAAAATGAAAATAAATTCAACATTACATTAATTGTAGAAGAAGTAGTGCTTTTAATTATGTAGTTATCTAATATTAGTAAATTACCAGAACACATACAATTTAAACACTAAAAAGGTGAACAAAATCTGTGTAATTCGTGACTGTGCACGACGGAGATATATAAATTACGAAAATATTAAGGATACAACATGAAAATTTTAATTTAACCCCGACAATACCAATTAATGGCAAATAATGCACTTACTTGTATTGCTTCAGCACAGTACTTAGTTTCAACAGCGAGAAGAACGCCGCCTCCTTTTGACATACCAGTAGTGTTGTGCGCGGGAGTGTTCTAATGAGGTCGGTATTGACGTTATTCCATGGGTGGCCGGGTTGTGAAAATTACATTTCGCCTTGTGGTTTCTGGGTCGAGGTCTTGTACGTCTGACAGGTAAGGCAGGCGTCTTGTTTTACTCTTGGTTAGTAATAATTCCCATAAATGCGACATAGGGTTTTAGCGATTCCAAAATGTCCTGCTGTAAGGGCGTCGTGGCATTCTTTCACAATGTCGAGTCGCTTCGTTTGTGGTACAAACAACTTCCAGCGGGAATGGCTGCCCATTTCTGGTTCAGGTGTGGTGTTCGGGAAGGGTCGATATAAATGCCCTCCCTCTATCTTGTACCCCTGGAACTCTTGTGTTTGCTGAATAAAATACTGGTTCAAAGGACAGTAAGTTGGTCTCTGCCATTTCGTCCACCACCACTGGGGATAAATCGGTTATTGCAGATGGATCCTTGTAGAGAGAAGGGGGGTGTGTCTCGGTTTCTTTCCGGTTGAATGCCCTCACCATGTGTAACCAGGAGTCTCATTCCTTCCGTGATGTAGGGGATCCAGGTATTTTAGCCGGGGTCGTCAAAAGTTCCTGTCGTTTTCTTACCGGCGTAGGAAGTCTCGCGATAGCACATCATTCTTTCCGCATCATGAACAGAAAACTTTGAAGGGGACTTTATATTTTTCCTTCACATGCCCTGGTTTACTGCAACCCCAACAGACATCTTCGCGTCTATACGGGTTTATCTTAGTTTCGGCCCTATCCTCATCGGTAGCTGCGACCGCAAATGCAAGGGCTGGTTGAGGATCCGTTGCCGGGGTTAGACCGCTGAAGTTGATTTTCGGGCGAGTTGTGTTGGCGGTCGATGTGGTAATTCTTGGAGGCAACGGGGGTAAGAAGTGAAGTTTGAAACTATGGAGGAAACCTTGCTACGTCCTCCAGGAGCGTTAGTTGTTACGGTACCACAGCAATGTATTTTCTTTTAACAGTGTAGGGAGTGCCAGTAGAAGGTCGTTGTCTGTAAGGCTGTAGCCTTTCTAGGAAAGAAATGTCGTCGCTCACTCCGTCTTACTGCACACCCCATTTGCGGATTATATCGCACGTCTGAGCGCGTATGGTGTCGGCGGCGACAGGGTCCTCAAGGGATGTTGGTAACGGTATCTTTGCTGCACGTTTTATTATTTCTGGGACGGGGACAGTATCACTTGGCGTTCTCCGATAAGTAAATATCTAACTAGACGGACTCTAAGTGCTTCAACATTTTCCGACGGTTTCCAACTCACACACATGCATGCACGCACGCGCACGCATATATATGTATATGGTACGCGCTTTTTGAGCTCCAATGTAGGGATCTCACTTCTTTAAGGAGATAATATGTCGTTACGAAGAGGTTCCCGAGATTTTTCAAAAAAACCGAAATTTTCAATTTTTAATTTTTTTTATACCGAAAACTGCAAAAGGTGGATGTTTCAAACTGAGACATTATTAAGGCAGTTTTTTACCAGAAATCCAGATATGTTATCAAACATTTCAAGGTACTCTCGATCTAGAAGTTATAGTTGTTAACTCTGTCATTTCTTATGGCAGCCATGTTGGATTTTTATTATATATATTTATTATATCAGTCCAATGTTCCCTCAAAATACAAAAAAAAGCCCTTTTTGCCAAGAGTTCTTTGGAAAGAACATGCATTCTTTTGTTTAGCAAAAACACATTTTGATTAGATTTAAAAAGTATTATTTATTTTTTAAAATTTATTATGCTTCATGTTTTTAATAAAAAATAGAAGTCACCAAAATTGAGTATCCAGGTGTTATCAAATTTTTTATTCGAGGTCATTTTCCTCAAACCATCAAATGAGGCTGAATGCGGTGTACGGAATTTTAGTCTCATTCTGTGGTAAAACAATGCGAAAATCCTTAAAGAATGACGCAATGTCCTTGTTAAGAATATTGTATTAGAGTGATAGATGCTGAAAGTGAGTATAACCATTTGCCGGATTGTCCACGATCACTTGTATGAACAAGGTTACTGCGAAGTAGTTCCCCAGTCATGTACCAGCACGTAAAGTCCAGCATCATGCTGGATGTGTTCAATTTTTGTAGTTCTATGGTGAAAACCATGTGAATGTGTTGATAATAGTTGTCACAGGTTTCTTCACATTGATCGTTTGTCCAAAATGGAGTCAAATTAAATGGCGGCACAAAGGAGAAGCACCGCCAAGCACGTTCTGGTTCTGTTGGTAGACAAAAAAAGTAATGGCTATAACCGTTTCGGACTCCCGTACACATTAAAAATACAATACCATACTTAACGAGGCATGTTGTTCAGCACTTATGGATGGATTATAACGAAATATTCAGAGGAAAAGAAGTAGGAAACATACTAGAGGTCTGAGTTATGTGTACGACAATGTAGTCTGGCCGAGGAAATAATGAAAATCAAAAATTATCCCTACAATTTTGAACAATCTTATTACCTACATTACCTAGTCCAGAGAGTTTTCATATGTGTACTTTTTTATTGTACTTACTCTCAAACTGGTAGCATTGAACTATATACAGACAGGAAAGTACCGTGCGCATTTTTTACTGTGTAAACACTCACATACGTGAGATGTAAAAGAGGTGTAATATATAGAACTTACCCTGGTAATAGACGTTAGGTTTGTTCTGCTACTGTATGAACTATGTGAGGTTCTTCTTTGTAATATTTGTGTGACCCCTAATTTAGTTTCACTGGTGATTAGTTATCGATTTAAATCAGGTGCTTAATTGCGTGACTGTTAAATTCAGTGATGTACGCCGTACCAACGAAGGGACACCTTGTCATAAGTACGTTAATTAAGTACAATAAAATAATATATCAATAACCAGTACTATTGCATGCCCCGTTATGTGTGGTATTATATTTTTAATGTTTACGGAAGTCCCAAACGGTTATAGCAATTACTATTTTGTCTACCAACAGAACCAGAACGTGCTTCGCGGTGCTTCTCCATTTTGGACAAACGATCAATGTGAAGAAACCTATGACAACTATTTTCAACACATTCACATGGCTTTCGCCATACAACTATAAAAATTGAACACATTCAACATGATCCTGGAGTTGGGGCATGACTGCGGGACCACTTCGCAGTAACCCTGTTCATACAAGTGTTCGTGGACAATCCGGCAAATGGTTATACTCGGTTTTTATGCTACAACGTTCACTTTCAGTATCTATCCTCCAACACTCTAGTATGATATCCTCAACAAGGACAATGTTGACGCCCATCGCAAATTCTTCCGTCCTTTCTTGCGTCATCTTCTAAGGATTTTCGGATTATTTACCACAGAATGAGACTAAAATTCCATACACCGCATTCAGCCCATTTTGATGGTTTGAGGAGAAAGACCTCGAGTCAAAAATTTGATAACAGCTGGATACTCAATTTTGGTGATTTCTATCTTTCATTAAATTGTTTCCATAAATTAGACTTTATTAGAAACAATTCTCTTTTTCGTTCAATTTTTTTTCTGTTTCAGCCTTAGGTAAGTGAGAATGAAAATGTACTTAATAATGATGAAGATTTAATCACGAAGATTAACTTCAAAGAATTAACCAAACATAATATTTATATTTTGTATAATTCTATGAATATGTTGTGAGAGCTTCTATGTATATTTTACCTGTTTGTTCGGCATGATATATAAAAAGAAGAAGATTGCAGTAATTAAAAACCCGTAATTAACCCATTAGTGCATACTGTCCGTTTTATCGGACGTTGAGATTTCATTGGCTGCTGGTAATATTGTGAGTGGGGTGACTGCGCAGTTGTCAATAGGTTCCCGATGAACCATAAAGCAACTGAGTGCTTACATATTATGTAAAGCAAGTTATTTTGTGTTATTTTGGTTGATAATGGATCCTGAATTGTACAACACGAGAAACGGCGGGTAAGTTTTGATGTAGTTTTAAATAAACTTAGTCAGATGCTTCAAACTGTGAAAAAACATAGTTTATTAGGTATCTAGTTCTATATTATTGCAACATAAATAATTTTATAAGGTTAACTTTTAAAAAAACACGTGCTTTCCTCCCCGTCCGTTTAAGCGGACTTCATGCATGGAAGTCGTTATTTATGTAAAGTAAAAAATGCATTTATTTTACAGGTTATCACTAGCCGAGTTATTAGATTTCATTGAAAATGAATCAGAAAATGAAGCGAATAATTCATTGTCCTCTGCAACAGTATTTATCACACCCCCTGCAGAACATCGAGTTGAAACAGACGAAGATAGTGATCTATCTGATCAAGAAGATGCTAGTAATCTCAATCATTTACCTGGTTCTATATTACGCCAAAAGTGTGAAATAGTTTTTGAAAATGAAAGTTCTGATGAAGAAAGCAACATACCTTTTTTGATAAAAGAAAAGTATCCAAATACAAATGATAACAATAAGACAGACGAGCAACCTAAAAAGAAGAAAAAGGAACATTCGTGATCATGTAACAGCGTTCCAGTGTACAATGTGAATACCGACTGCAGTCCTAGAATGCCATCTGAAAAAGCACAATCTGCCGAATCACCAGTAGACTTTTTCAAACTGTTTTTTGACGACAATATCATGCAAAAAATTGTGAGTGAAACCAATCGATATAGTCTGCAGAAAAATAAAAGTGTTAATTTTACTATGGATGAGTTGTATGTCATCTTTGGTAGTCTTTCCTTCTCAGGTTATGCTAAATACCCACACAAAAGATTATTTTGGAACAGTGGTGATGATACACAAAAAATTCTTTTGAACTCTATAAGGCTAAATCGATACGAGCAATTATTGAGACATCTTCATTTCAATGACAATTTGTCTAATAATAACAGTGATGGATTATTCAAAATTGCACCAGTAATCTAACCTCTTAATACCAACTTTCGTGAACATGGAGAATTGGAAGAAAACCTGTCTATTGACGAGAGTATGATCCCATACTATGGGAAGCATCACGCAAAGCAATATATCAAAGGAAAGCCAATAAGATTTGGTTACAAAAACTGGGCAATTTGTACAAGTACTGGGTATGGCGTTTGATATATACACTGGAAAATCAGATCGTAAGAAGCATTTCGGATTAGGTGGCGATGTTGTTCTGTCCCTGATCAAAAAAGTACAAATTGAGCCAGGTAGAGGATATAAGCTATTTTTTGACAATTACTTTACTGGAATAGATTTGCTAGACCATCTATCAAGCAAAAACATTTGTTCAACAGAGACTATCAGACAAAAAGAAGGTTGCCCTTTTCCGGACCAAAAAGTCTGGAATAAAGAAAAGAGAGGATCTTACAAATTTGTGGCCGAGGAAAAAATCCTCTTTGGTCAGTGGCAGGACAACAAACTAGTAACACTTGCCACTAATTATCAAGATGACAGTGTCATGACTACAACTCGCTGGTGTAGAGAATCTAAATCGCGGAAAACCTTGGATCAACCAAATATTATATCCGAGTATAATAAAATGATGGGCGGTGTTGATAAAATCGATGCACTTGTTGCAGCTGATCGCTCTAGAATACGGCAGAGAAAGTGGTACTGGCCTATATTTGCCTATCTATTTGATGTGGCTATCGTGAACGGTTGGCTACTTATGAAAAAGTTGAAACCTAGAGATCCAAACTGTGCAAATTTATTAAGGTTTCGAAGGTACATTGCATTGACTTTTTTACAAACTTATGGAATAAAGCCTTTGAGGTCCAAATCATTTTTTACTACAACAGATGTAAGGCTTGACAACGTTGGACAGCTTATAAAATATTCTAATACGGAGAGGAGATGCCAGTTTTGCTCGAAGAAAAATGAATTTATTTGTGCAAAATGTAATGTTGGACTCCATCCTAAAGAATGTTTCAAGGTGTACCATACATCTCCTAATGTATAAGCTTATTATTATTTTATTATTAAAACTGCAGTATTACATATGTTTCAAAAATTTCGTTTTCTGTGCATAGAGTTCGTTAAAACGGACGGCTTATATTTAAACAAATATAGCATTTTTCAAAAACCAAACATAGTATGGTTATTTAGTGTATACAATATAAACCTATTAAGAAAATAAATTACGAAAAACAAAAAAAAATCTGTATGCACTAATGGGTTAACTAGCGTTTATTTCTGTGTAACTAAAATACGTGACAAATGTGTGTAAAATGCATAAATTGGGTTAATGTAACGATTCTGTGCATATTGTTTTCGCTACGTTTAACTGTACGTAACTTTGCAACAGGGTGTTGACCATTTATTCCCTATGAATAAAAAAATTATTATAACCGTAAATTTATGGCAGTTTTTAATAATTTGCAATATGTAGGTCTTACAATAAATTAGTATGAGAGTTATTCGCGTGCAACCAAAATCACTATTACTACGTTTCGAAACTCATTACAATACATGCAAAAAGCACCTTGTTAAGGTAATTTCTTTTAAATAGGCACTATTAATTATAGGTGCTACATAAACGATGCGAAACGCGGAACATTCATTGAAGCGTTCTAAAGTTTATTGCCGCCTTGAAGTGTTTTTATTTAAATTAGAGTGTAAGTATCTTGAGAAGTCAAATTTGATATTCATTAATTTTAAACAACCGTATTTAATAAATGATGTTAATTAAAATTTAGCGTAACTCTTGTGTGTTCCTTGTTACCTAATTATTATTACAAAAATTTGTTTTTCTCGTAGTATACCAAACAAAGAGTTAAAACTCAAATTTCTGCAGAGAAACGTGTATTTTGGAAATTCATACCTTTATATTGATAATGTAATTTAAATTTCAATTATATATAATTGTCACTAAAACGTGTCTTGCATGAGGTGTCAAATATTGATATATCAATTTTATCACGATTGATTTACATTAACAGTTAATTCACGACAGGATGCATGACGCATGCATGCATTTATAAACATATCTGAAATTATGAATTCTCTGTTTTATCTGCTTGAAAACGTAACAGAGTGTACTAAATATTAATTATGAGTACACTACTATGTATTGTATGGTTCATATTTACAGATTTATGTTGTGAACACATGAAATTGAATCGGACAAAACAAGATTTTTCTAACAAATGTGACAATTTGTATGCTCAAAAAGTATTTCGTGGGCCAAGGCTTCCTGTACAATGGGTTACGTTTTGGGGGCGTAGTTCCTTAAACGTGAGTGTTTTTAATTTAACCAAATACAACGGTGAACAACACCTATGTTTAAATATGAGCTTTCAGCTTGGCCCGAATTCATTACCTAACCAATTTATGCATCAGACGGTGTTTTACGAGCACTAACATTATTAGTGATTTTTTATGGTGTAATCGAGAGAAATTTGTAACTTTATTATTTTGTTACCGTAATGAATGAATGTTGGATTGCATGTAAACAATAACGTTTAGAAAACTACAGAAGTATATTCGTTTTGTAAGAAAATAAGATAAACAAAGATTTCTTTTCAAATTAATTGACAATTTGTATTTCCTCATACTTTTAAATACCATAATTCAAAGGTCATACATAACGTGAAAAGAAGCATTTGCAATAGGTCAAAAAATTTAAATTATTTATATCTAAATAGTTTTTCCTATGGTATAGCTTCATCAACCTGTACATTTGTACTTGAAGTGAATTGAAGCTCTGCCGAACCTCACGGAACTTAATCTTACAATTTATAATCAAACTAAAATATGTTGTTGGTAAAGCTTCTTGGCGATCGCTATAATAGTAATAATAATAACAATAAGATTTATTCTCGGACAGATATACATTAGCACTATATCGAGATTTTACCTTTCACTTTCATTGCTAGTTTAATGACTCGTTGAATTACCCACAATGATCTGGTTTTTCAAAGGTCATTAGGCTGATGAGCTGTTAATGACATCCTGGAATTTTTAATAATTGGTTTATCGGGTCATTATCCAAATGGAATTTAGGATTTACCGCAGTGACTAGTCATTATTCAAATTGCGGATTTTTCCATTCGAATAACTTGGAATTTGTCTTAATAACTTACTAGGTGTTTTCTAGGCCACTATCGAAACGTCTTTTAGATTTTTCCTTAACGTGTTATTCATAATGACTTATTGGTGTTTGCAGATTTTTAATTCGCGATTTAGACCTAAAAATTTTATGGATATAGGTTGATTTGACGTTCGTATTGGGTTTCATACGTATCTCGGTCCTTTTGTTTGTTTCAATCAATCATTATCTTAGGGCTGCATTCGTATCTGGAAACTCTTTGGCTGGTTTCAATTAACATTTTGTATTGAGGGTTGCAACTGGGTTCCTTTGCGCGCACACATACGCACGTACGCACGCACAGGCACATGCACACACGCATGCGCACGCGCAAGCGCGCGCACGTGCACGCCCACACGCACATGCACACGCAAAGGAGAAAGCAGTCGAAGTGAAAGTATTGAAAGGGATGAAAGTATGCAGCAGGACATCAGTTCGACTCGAGTAACACGGAGCCGAGCCAAACAGTTGAAGAGAACCTGATGATGGAAAATAAGAAACGTCGTTTTTATACAGACAGTTAAATGAAGGTTATTAATTTGGTAACACTGAAATAGTATAATATAGCATATTACTAGTTATTTGGAAACAATGTTAATATGTAAATGTACCTATTAGTTGCGTTGATCGGCCTTTTTCCACAGTTATTGCTTTTATAGCGCAACGTTTCGGAAGCGGGTACTGCTTTCGTCATCAGGCTTAGTCCTGAGAAGGTCAGTTTTCAGAGTCGAATTCATCTGTCATGATTTCTTTCCAAGCACTTGACTCATATCAGATTCGAACTTTGGTACCTTTCACTTACAAGTCTGACACTATTACCGCTGAGACATTTAGTAATCCAATAAATATTTTTTAGAACTTAATATATATATATATATATATATATATATATATATATATATATATATCTTTTTCTTGGTTGCGCAATAGTTTATTACGCGTGTTGCACCGTAACCTATTGCGTAGGTGTCTTGCGCCTAAACACTTCATTTTCATTTCTACCCTAGTTTTGGTGATCGGATTTTCTCCTAGTGCGATGTATGTGGCTTCAATAAGTTTCCGGCCAGTTGTATTCTCGTCCTTTGCCACTATCTGTATGTTATCCCTTTGGATTGGTGGTATTCGTTCCAGACATGTTCGGCGATTCTTGATCTTTCTGTTTCGCTTTTGCGGATGTTTTTCTTATGTTCCTGATGCAAGATACGCACTGCCTTCAAATCGATAGGAATGCTTAGGAGAACTAAAAACCAAAACCAAACCACTCAATGGCCAGAATACCAATAATTGTGTATACAACCTATCATGCGAATACGGCAGAGTATACATAGGAGAGAGCAGTAGACCACTGAAAGTGAGAACTCAGTCACGTAAGAACAACATCCGCAAAGGTGAAACAGAAAGATCAAGAATCGCTGCACATGTCTGGAATGAAGAACACCGCATCCAATGGGACAACATACAGATAGTGCAAAGGATGGGAATATAATTGGCCTGAAACTCAGGCTCACATACATCGCACTAGAAGAAAATCCGATAATCCAAGCAGTGCAGAAATGAAACCTATACGGAACCCAATAATGCGCGAAAAAATATATATTGGATTACTCAGTGGCTTAGCGGTAAAGGTATCAGACTTGTAAGTGAAAGATACCAAAAAGTTCGAATCTGAGAGTAGTCAAGTGCTTGGGAAAAAATCATAACATTCGACTCAAGTGCGAAATCAGTCCTTCTAAGGACTAAGCCTGATGACGGAAGGAGAGCCCGCTTCCGAAACGTCGCGCTATAAAGGCAAAAACTGTGGAAATGGACCTATCAACTCAGGTAATATGAGGCCAGACTTACAAAACATAATTCAGAATGAAATGTACACACTTTTCGTGTTTTAATTGTTTATGTTATTCATTATAGATTGTTTCTGTAACTTTTTGTTATGTTAATTGAGGTAAAACTAACTTTAAATATGTTAATAATTTCATAAATGAGGTAGGTACTATATTCACAGTTTTATTATAGAAGGATATTGAACATATTTTTAATTGTAATGTAACGAGATATTCATTACATTTAAGTTTTTTAACTTTTAACTCAGTACTACCAACACAGTTTGTAGTAAATTTAGGTTTATTATTACTTTAGAACTTCTATTCTTAAAATAAAATTTCATACCATCTTGAACCATACATAAAGTGGAGTTAATTTGTTTAATTTCAAGGTAACTAACAAAACCAGTGGTATCACTAGTTCTATTTATTTTAGTTCGAATTTTAGCTCTAACCTAATGAAGTATCTGATATAAGCCATACGATCCTGTAATGAATTTATACAGTAATTTATTTTTATAGGATCGTTGATTACAACATTAGGTGTATGAAACGTTCACTGGTCATTATAATTTTAATGAATGGTAGCTACGTATTACTCATACGTCACTATTCTTGAATTCTATTAGAGTAGATAAAGCAGAGTACAAAACTCAGGTGGCAATGCCTACTACGCACTCGTTTAAATTACCATACACATGCACATAGGCTACTTACCACACTCATTATGTAATATGCTATTATAGCATGTATAACCTGTGTTCATAAATGCAAGAAATAACTCATGATTGTTGCGGTATAAACTGGCAGTAGAACAGGACAACAAAAAAAATAGGGGGTTTGCTCGACTACCTGGTTTGATTGGAGGGGGGGGGGCGGTGTTAGTATATTTGGCGCACAGTAGGATAGCTTACCATAAATAAGTCGAGATAGAGGAGGTTGGAGTTGAAATTCCTAATTACGTCGGTTCACAGCTCGTTTAAATACCAAAATTTCTCGTTTATCTGAACGTAATCACAGGTGGTCCTGGGACAAGAAGATCTTCGCTATACCTGAAAGGCACGCTTATCTAAAATAATTGCGTGCCGCAAAATCAGTCACTAATCTGATCAAGAAACAATAATTCTGTTATATAATGCTACTTTACTTAATAAATCTGAATTTCAAAAAATTCCAAGAGAAGAACTCGCTTCCTTTCAATTTACAACCAGTTGATATTAAATCCATCAATCTGCTATAAAATATGCTCAAATTCATGAAAATAATGCATTGAGGCATCAATCTTTAAATGTTGCGTTATAATTACTAATCACTTGTGAAGCTTTCGAACCTAATTACTTCACTTAAAATAAACACAAAAGTATTGACGTTAATTCAATGATCTTAATCAAAACAAAACAAACACTTAAAATGCGCGTAAATACTGTGCTTTGTAATAAATTGGGTTCACAGCTGGATTCACTTTAAAAAAACACAAGCTTGTTAACCCAAAAATATGTATTATGAAATCATCACCTTCGAGATAACCACGCAATCTTTACATTAATTTATTTATATTCCAATTAAATCGTTTTGTTTATCTAATAGGCGGTGATACTAGCTAGTTTCAACGTAAGCCATTACTAAAATTACTGTAAATATTGCTTGTGTACCAAAATAACAAATGGTTATAAAAAATAAGTTGCGTTCCCCTCGTAACGCAATCGTCAGATTAAATTTCGACACAAAATAACCAATACAACAAATTAAAAGAATTCACATAAATTTGACTATAGCACGGATGAATACGCTTGGATTAAAAATTTAAGTGATCGACTACTAAGAAATTAATCCAAAATAATTCGTATTCGTATTCGACCGTTAGAACATACAGGAAAAAAATACACACAAAACTTTATTAAAATTTTGTCAACCACATCAAGTATGTGAACTGAATGATTACCTTAAATTTTGATCAGCACCATTTATTATACAGGTGGGAAGCCAGAGATGAACTTTGCTGCGGCGTAGGTAATGTGTTCGAAGTTGTAATTGCGCTTGAACTCCAAGTACAACGCCCCTCGAAAAGGAATGCGGCGCGTCGATTTAAAACACCCATTTGCGGTCGACTACCATCCCAATTGGTTTTACGGTACACTACAGTCTATATTTACACGTTACTTGTGAACCTTAACTTTACTTATGACCTAGTTCTGCTTGATACTTATTATTATTCTTTAACTATACACAAAAGCTTAATTATTTACAGTGAATTTACATGAAGTTACCGGTGAACTACGAAATTATTGTCTGGAATTGGAAACGAACGTTTGGTTTCTTCCGCACAAAAGCGATTACCACTCCAAAGAACAGGGAAAGCACTAGGAAATAACGCTTGACACCTTTTCTAGGATCTACGGCAAAGTCCCTTTGGACAAACTGCACTTAACGATAAATCAATCTCGTGTTGGTTGAACGACACAATAAGATCCTAACAAGGGTTGTTTGGGGATGTTGCTGCTACTAAAGTTCTTTCAACACTGATTTGGAATAACGCCGTTCCGCGATAATTCACTGGCTGCAGTGACGATAACTCCACGTGATTGGATTTTTATTCCCCTTTTCTTAATTAATCAATCATAAAAAGGATTACTTAAATTTTTCAAATACGAGAAAGCCAAAAAGAAAACATTTCACAACCGACGGGCGTTATCACTGTAATCGGTATCCTGTAAATTGAAGATTTCTTAGCGACGCTAATCCTTAACCCCTCGTATCTAAACCAATCAACCAAATTAGTAAAAGGGATTCCACTAACTATCAATACCAATACGTAAATCACGCCTTAATTTTAAACTTCCATCTAAACGTGATAAACAAACCAAAACTAATATTTCGTTTTCAGAATTACAATTCTAAATGCGATTACTAGTTGTAAAAACTGGAATACTTTCCAAATATGTAAAAGACGAAATAAAAACGTTACAATTGAAAGCTTCCAAGAATGCATGCGTTATAAAATTCAACTGCATGAACTTATACTACATTTGAGATGTACAGAATAATTTATAATTTCGGAATTAACGGCAAACGTTTGTTAAAATCACGACCACGTGATATGATCTATATTTTGTTTCTGTTAGTTCAAATAAAATTCTCTCAAACTATTAGGGCGTGCTTAAAAGGTTTACTCATTAACTGCTGAAACAACACACCTTGATAAGAAAGAAAAGTCTGCGTAAACTATGTTTTACATTAAACCATTGAATTAGTATAGCGAAAAAAGACAGTATTTTCAAATTATGCAAGGAAAAACGGTCATACTAGGCGTAGCTTATTGTCATACAAAATTGTCGCTTTTCCAGCTCTGCACTTGAGATCTTTTCAAGATGCAGGTTAGGTATACCTTTTTGGCCACCTTTTCATTAAATATACAAATCGGGGCAATGTAAATAGGAAGATACAGGCATTGAGCAAGATGATTAAATATGTGTCAATTTAAATACGAACATGTATATTTATTTCCTTTAAAAAGTATACTTTAATGCTCTCTTCTTTTTAATTTGATATAAAAATACAACCTAGCGTTACAGTACCTTAAATTATCAGATGTTATGAACAGTATTTTTGATTATTCACGCGATTAACCAAAACCATGTTCAATTAATTGTTCAAAAGAGCATTTACAAACAAAACTTTCTAAAATGTGTCAAGTAATCGCTTGTTTTGAAATAAGTTTGATATTAATAATGTAAAGTATAGTGACAAATTTACAAAGGACCCTGCACACCTCTTATGGGTTTTTGACCACAGTCAAATTTAATGAAATTTTAGTATGTTATAGACTAAAACTATCTGAACAATATTTGTCATTGGACCAACTTAATCTAATGGCTAGTTTTTGATATACAGGGCGTTAAAGTGGTAGTGCCTAATAAGCATTATGGCTTTTCAGTGAGTTTTAGCATGGATATACACAAGTGTTACAATGACTGTGGTCTAAATACCCATAAGAAGTGTGCAGTGTCCTTTACACTGTATACATGGGAACACACCGCTTATACTACCACATGTACACAGTAGAACACTTTTATGAAGCAGAGCTCTAGAATTCTACCTTATCGATAAATTTTTAGTCTTAGAGTTATGTAAATTATATATTATTATAATTATTTGCATAGTTTTCGTTTATAGGTTTATGGGTGATTAAGTAAACCACGCATATCTCTTTTTTAACGCTTTTATTCAACTCACTTTGTCTGTCCGGTTCAAATCTTATAATTGAATTTTTAACAACTTCTTGATCTTCGATTGAGCTGAAATTTGGCATACATGCGTATCCTTGATGACAATACACAAATATGTGTTTTTTGCTTTGAGTTTTGCGGCCAAAGTTGGCCAAATATGGTCGAAATTTTTGTTTATAAAGCTAGGGCCTTGAAATTTAGGACTTCAGCATTTGACATAATACCATGCAGGCAAATATGCGACAAATTCAGTTTCAAAGTCAGGGGGCTGCATTGCGGTCAAATTTTGCCAAATATGGTCAAAATTTTTGTTTATAAAGCTAGTACCTTGAAATGCAGCACTTAAACTTTTAGCATAAGACCATGCACAAAAATATATAAGTTGAGTTCAAGATCAGGGGGCTGCGCCCGGGGTGTTCAAAGTATTGTATTCGGTCAAAAAAAATTAACAATTTTCCGATCTCCGATTGAGCTGAGTTTCGTGATATATGTGTATATTGGCCAAGTAAGTTCGAAATTTTTGTTTATAAAACTAGGGTCTTGAAAAATTGAGTTTCTTTCTTTGTTGGAACTTACACCCAAGCGACTAAAAAGTAGAAAATAAAATAAGTAAAAAAAAAACATTTTTAAAAAACGCTTTTATTTCCAAATGTACTAAACCGAATAAAACATTTTTTTTTATCTACCTAGTAACATCAAAAATGCTTGTGACTAAAAATGAAAGTGTGGGGAATACATGATCTTATACTTATCACAAAGCATATCAACACCTACTTTCAAAAAATGAAGTGCAAGGCACTACAAAGAGCGCCCTACACTTTTATTTTTAGTCACAAAAATTTTTGATGTTACTGGGTAGATAAAAAATTATTTTATTCTTTTTAGTACATTTGGAAATAAAAGCGTTTCTTGAAAATGTTTTTTTTACTTATTTTTATATTTCAAAACAAGAAAAAATTATGTGTATTGAATGTTGTACAGAACATGACATTTTAAATATAAAGTTATTAAGAATACATGGTCATATTAGGCTTATTTTTAGCGTTTTCATGTTTAATAAATTTTGTTGACATTAACTAGTTTCCTATTTCTACTAACGAGGAGTGCTGCAATGACTTTGGACCAAACCTTTATTTCGCACGAGCGTTCTTAATAAAAAATTAAATATAAAAACTGTGGAATGGAAGCAAATAGTCGCACAATTCTGCCACTGCGAAAGTAACGACACCACTGAATTGGATACATCCAATTCAAAACAGTGCCCGAAGGAAAATAAACCGTAGAGCCAAGGAGACCCAGAAACATACTAAAAAGTAACCAAGCGTATCCATAGAACCACTAAGCAGAGACCACCAGAACAAAGAGAAGATCGCTGGACTAGCACCAGAATCTAGCCTGATAAAAAACTAATGTGTATTAATTTTTCGTTGTTTTATTTTAACATAATTTTCCACCTAATTTTCAACCCTTATTTCCTTAGGGTGTAAGGCTGCACCTCGGCGGAAACTTGTCATTGCGTTACAAAACTTTATTAATTTCCCAATTGTCTTAAATAAATAACATACAACGAAGTAACCAGTTAGCCACATACACAACACCTTCATACCATGTGGTTGCCGCCATATCACCACTAGCACTCTCACCACACGTACAAGCACAAAGTTTACCACATATGCAATTTCTGGAACGTTCATATACGTCTACAATATACGCACCTACAACAATACAGAAACTATGCACATCTACATGACCACACTTGCTTTCCATACTAGCTATAAGATCCATTCCTAATCTAACCATCTTCTCGAGATGTTGCGCCCACATCTCAAAGGCATTTTACCAAGTTTGGCATAAGTGTTTACTTGCCAAACTCACCTCGTTTGGGTTAAATGATACGCTCATCAACTGGGTTTCTAGTTTTCTTGATAAAAGACGAATACGTGTCGTAGTTGATGGCTTTTTTTCAAAAGAAGTTAGCATTAACGCGGGCGTACCACAGGGATCCGTTATAGCGCCTACACTTTTTCTGCTGTACATAAACGACCTTATTTCTTCAACAACTAACCCCATCCATTGCTTTGCTGACGATAGCACTCTCCACTGTAATTCATCTAAGTCTACTCATAGTGATAATCCACCTTCTATGTCAAATCAAGAAATTAAAGCTGAAATGGCAAATTCAATCAACAAAGACATTCAACGTATTCTCGAATGGGGAAGCAATAATCTAGTTAAATTTAATGCTAACAAAACTCAGTGTTGCCTTATGTCCGCCAAAAACGATCGATCATTTCCTGTTGTAAGTATGAATGGCTCAGTTCTTAAGTTTTCAGACTCTATTACTCTGTTGGGTATGACTGTATCTTCAAATCTCTCATGGGTTGACCATCTTCTGTCAGCTACCAAAACAGCTGCTCGTAAAATAGGCTTTTTGTACAGTTCTAAGCAGTACTTTACCTCTCGACAACTCCTGCTGTATAAGGCCCAAATTCGGCCACATCTGGAATATAATTCTCACCTTTGGGTTAGTGCTCCCCAATACGGTCTCGATATCGTTGATCGTATTCAAAAGAGAGCTATTAGGCTTATAAATGACCCGTCCTTAACTTCTCACATACAGTCCCTTGAGCATAGAAGGATGGTTTCAGTTCTTTCTTTGTATTATCGTTATTACAACGGCTATTGTGCTGGTGAATTACATTCTTTGATATCATCTCCGGCTATCTTTGCGAGGAACACTCGGTTCGCTCATTCACATCATCAGTATGCAGTACAAATCTCCACTTGTCGTACCAAACGGGCGCAATCCACATTTTTCTACACGGCTTCTAAACTCTGGAATGATCTCCCCAGTTCCTGTTTTCCTCTCACTTATGATATGAGAAAATTTAAGGTAGCTGTTCATAGACATCTATTGGCAATTCATTATCCCTCTATCCATCCTCCTAAGTGTTCCTGAGTGCTTTAGCACGATAGGCCTTATTTAGCCTGTTCAGGTCCACAATCATAAAAAAAAAACTATCACCTCCCAAAAATCGTTGTTTAACTCCCTGAAATCGTTAACCCACCGTGAAAAGACATTACGTTTAACCACAACCTCACCTTACTCCTAGAGACTTCCTCTCCTTCACATGATGGTACGCGGCCTCTGTTGCAGCATCATTATGGTGATTCCACCGTCACCGGCGCTGATCCACCGTACCCAGATGGCTATCCGTTCGTGTTAGGGATATCGTAGCCCAATACATCTTTGATTTAACTCCCCTACCTCCCTAATCCGTCCCATCACAACCTCCAAATTCACCAATGATTATCTTTTCGCACAGGGCGTGCTCTTGATCGGAAGGTATTACCATTGCAAACCATTTCAAATCCCCGTACCGCTCCCCAAGTATTGTTACACGCTAATTGCACATATCGCTGTCGAGTGTACAACTTGTTCAATCCCCTGCCCCATCTGTAGTGTAACGGAATAAAAATTGCTGCATGCATTATCAGTTCTTCAGTACCTTAGAATTTTGCAAATGCCTTTATCCTATGCCAAAAAGAATTTTTTGATCATACCCGAATATTCTTTTTCCCACTATACACAATATAATTGCTTTCTCATATACATACGTACGTATGAAGAGAAAATGTAATGGGTTTTAATTTTTTACATATCTCGCGGTTTTGTGGCCTAAACAAAACGAAAAACATATTTTTAGAAAAAACAATTTCGTGTCTGATTGTGTGTCTGTGTGTGTGTGCGCGCTATCTTTGAATCATTAAAGTTATCGATAAAAAACCCATTTTTAGAAAAAAAATTTAGAGTCTGTGTCGCGCGTGTGTGTCCGTGTGTCCGTGCGTTCGTGCGTTCGTGCGTCCATGCGTCCGTGCATCCGTGCGTCCGTGCGTCGATGCGTCCGTGTGTACGCGTGTGTGTGTGCGTGCGCGTGCGTGTGCGTGCGCGCGCAGGATATCTTTTGAACCATTAACGCTATCGATATGAAATTTGGTACAAAATTTCTTTGCCATAAAATCAAGTTCGTTAATGAGCAAAATCCAACCAGTAGCGGGGCATTTTTAAGGGATCAGAAGACTAAAAAAAACTAAAAAAAAATTCATTAATTAAAATAACAAACTAACACTTTTTTACATAATTTCAAAATTCAAAAAGGATATAACCGCTTTTAGGGTGCAAAATTGTGCATTTTTTAATTTATCATATTGAAAGGGGTTTTTAAGATCTCTAAGAATAAATCATTTGTCAACATTAAACATTCAAAATGGCGGATCAAAAATGGGGGATTATCGTGTTTATTTATTTTATCAACGGATTTTTTTGAAAGTCGGGTATTGGGGTTTTTTAAGATGGCTAGGTGTAAATTAAAAAATTCAAAATGGCGGATCAAAAATGGGGGATTAGCGTATCTAAAACCCGACATGACTAAAATTCAGGTATTGTGGGCTAATGACCAATTTTGCAACTTTGTTAATTTTTAAAACATCATCTAAATAAAGAAATTTTAAAAGCTGCCAGTGGCGCACCGTTTTTAGGGTGCAAAATTTTTTTTTGGGGTTTTTAAGATCGCTAAGAATAAGTAATTTGTCAAAATTAAAAAATTCAAAATGGCGGATCAAAAATGGGGAATTATGGTTAAAAACCGATATGACTCCAATTCAGGTATTGTGGGCTTTGAAGTTAGTTATTTACATATATGAGAAAGCATGGCAGATAATTTGGCAGCGGTTTTTTGATATACAATATTGATGCCTTTGGTGTTATTGAGAATAAGGGTAACGTAGGTAGGTCAAATTAGAAAAGTTTGGGAAAATTTTGAATTTGTGGAAAAAAACAAAATTTGTCCATTTCGTTTTTCTTAAGTAACGTGTTAATTCATCCCAAAAATATTGAGATTAGACACATAAGTAAGAATAGCTAAAAAATAAAACAGCAGCTGTGCTTTTTAGGCGCTAACCTATAAATTGATTTAAAGAACATACAAGCAGAAGGTACGAAGCTTCCCAGGCTAACCTTAATTTATGTTTATTATAAATAAATATATTAATAAACGTTAAGTGCAGAAACTACGTTATTAGTATATACAGTGAAGCAAGCAATGCAATGATGATCTTCGGCTACAGGCGACTCGAATGAGAGAGCAATAATGATGAGTGCAATTAAATAATGACAAAAGTTGGAAAAGAAACTATGAGAGAAGAAAAGGAGATAAATGGTTCTAAATGTATTTAGAAAACAAAAATGTGTTGTAAAAGTGAACGGAAAGTACAAGGCAAGCCTCGCGGGAATTGCAAGTGAAATTTAATGGTGTGAGATGAAAGATATGGATGATTGTCGAGAGAGCTACTTCAGTTATCTTCATACAAATTCAGATATTAGATAGTGCTGTTATGTTAACGTAAAGACAATAAGTAAGGGTGAGAGAATTCAGGTGATAATTACATGCTTTTATTATACCAGGAAAAGTGTTTAAAGGTGTCTTAATTGGATAATGAAAGAAGCATGAGTGAACCATTATGAAATGTTTAGAAAGGTCTTGATAATATGTTTAGATGAACAAATGCAACAGTCCTGTATGAAGCTGTCTGCTGTTGGTTTTATTGAGAAAATAATTCATTGATGAATCGTAAAACAGTGTAACAATCAGTTCACTTTTACAATCAGCAAGGAACAAGAGAAGGATGCGTGACGTTACCAAGCTTTCTATTTGATTTCTATTTTAACTTGATAGAAAAGAGTCTAAAAATGGGCGTACTTATTTTGATTATGTTGCAGTATGTTAAGAGTCAAGGAAGATAGATCTTGGATAAACGTGATAACAATAAAATTGTGCTTGATAAAAGTTACGTTGATATGAATTCTGAGGTTAGGCCAAATGCTAAGCGTTTGGAGTATTTTGGTCATTCTAAATATTTAATCACGTTCGCTATAACAAGTGGTAATAGCCAGCTTAGTAGTATAATAGAAAAGAAGATTATACAAGGTATCAATAATGACTATACGCGCAAATGCACCCCTTCTTGCGTCACCTGAAATCGTTTTGAGATCCCCCACTACCAGACTTCCCCGAAGCCAAACCTGCCATTTCCACCTGCCAAGCTGCTCCTTTATCAAGCTCTTGTGTATTCCTGATCATAATTTCCAGGCCAATATCCGCTTGAATATTTACTATCCTGGCGTATTACTAATCGATCCCATCTGCAAAACACCAGCACATTTATACATTGTAAACTTACTCGCATGTATGCACCGAGTAACACCAACACACGCAGATTGTCACTTGAAAGGTATTGCTTGTTTTAAGGTTGTAATGCCTGTTGGAATATCCTTCGTTAATTAACGAAAGAGTGCATACGCGCTCTAGTCATTACATATAAAAAAAAATTGCAGGCTCCGTGGCAACACGTAACACGGTATTTGACACATTAAATATTTCTTACTCAAGCTTTGATTCCTTTTGTAGGGTAACATTCTAGTGACGGGTAGTGATAATAACCATTAGTAGTTGATGCGCATCGAGATGTATGATATTTCTGTTGGTGTTTAGATGTAATTCCGAAAATCCAAATACAATACCATGGAATCTTTTATTTTGTTACTCAGTTCGTGATCTGAATAGAACCCCGACATTATTAACGTAATCTTATTTTTTAGCGATCCGCCACCAACCATCGTTTTATGACAATAAACTAATTAAAACTATATATTTTTGTATTTGTATTAGGTAACAATCAAACGTTTGGTTACGTTTTTTATTATTGTTAAATTTACAGAAACTTTGTCATCGGACATCGTCAAAGACGCAAACTCTTTTCATTTTATTGCTCGTCAATTTTTTGGGTTTATTTTTTTTTTTTTGAAATATAGGTAATAGCCAATCATAACCATGTAAAAATTAACCACGTCCAACCACCACTTTTATCTGAGCAATACGCGATCCAAAGTAAGACTACAAAGTTGGCGCCCAACATGGGGTCTTGCTACATAACTACTAAAAAACCCAAATAATTAATAATCTGTTGCAGCATCTACACCGATTTCAGTCCGATTAGTGAAGGTCAAAAATGAAAGAATAAGCTAGGCTACCACCACCACGTCCACCTACCAGTGTAAATATCCCAGTATCTTCACACGGATTGAATTAATTAGCTTAAAAGCCCTTTGTTCCCGCATAAAATTTGTCATTCGTTTAAAGCAATTATTTCCTGTTCTTCCGTGGTATATCGTTTTTAGATTTTTACGCAAGCTCCCTACTGCAATACCACCTGGACCAACTACGCATACGTCCCATACTACATAAGCGTGACCGCACCGCGATGCAGAAATTCTGTCTTCCGATCGTTCCGTATCTTCTAGCTGCCGACCTACTTTGAGCTCACATTCTTGGCTTCTTGATCATAATTAGCAGACCAGTATCCGCAAGAATATGTTCTGACTTGGTGAATTATTAATCGATCCACCTGAAAAACACCAGACTTATTTCAAACACGTTTTCTCTAATTGATAGAGTGATTCCTAGTGGGCGTAAGAAGATGTTTAACAAAATTTTCAATAGATAACCTAAGGCAATTAGAGTGCCATTCATTGATCTTAACTCACGACACATTGCTTACAAATTGAGATATATAATTAATGTGTATACCTGTACTACATGATTACAATTCAAGTATTTTTAAATCTAGTTTCGATAAATGTCAGTATATCAATTAAAGATGGGTCAAATATCAAGGCCAACCACAGTTTCAGTTAGTAACCCATGGCAATACACGTGTCATTCAAAATCATTCATTGTGTATATACGGTTTTGACTTCAATTGGGTGACCCCTAACGGTCTAATTGTCATTGGATAACCAATAGCAATACATGTGTCATTCAAGAACTTTTACCTAGAGGGCGTTTCATCGACATCACAATCTATTGCTTATAAATTGAGTTCAATTCCTGTGTTTAAGATTACACGATAAATGGCTGTTTTAAAATCTGTTGTCAATAAATCATAGTAGACTAATAAACTAATAATTCTGCAAATGTCTTTTAATCAACTGTTTTATATTTCCGGTTTTCCCGGATTGCCTTTGCCTGCAGTGCCTCGCCCTTACAGACAAAGTAACTGCGGTTGGTTGTTACCATGAGCACGTAATCTGCGTACCCACAGTATAAAAAAATTATAGTACAAAAAGGTAAGGTATCTCTTTTCTGAGATTATACTGTGGCGTATGCTAATATTAACATAACAAGCAACCCGGCATTATTAAAATTGTTAAAAAATCTTTACGGCACAACTTCTTCAAAAGTTACCTGCTAGAATTGGAATATTATAAACTGCTTTTGTTTCTAACACATTGCTTTGTTTTATTTGCAATGTTTTTTGTAAACACCGTTTTTGAAGGTAAACAAAAATTTAAACAATGCTACTGTTAAATGTTAGTAAAATTCTATAAGCGCGATCTATGGCGCGTGAATGTATAGAGTGTCCAATCATGGGTTGAAGATGTGCATATCCTACTTTGACCTCACTCTGATTTCAATGTCTGGATCAACCAAATACACACCATATATCAGAATAAGCGTGACTGGAAGGCATTCTTTGAGGAGAGTACAAATGTGTGTTTCATTACCCTCTACTAATGACGTCGTTATACAATGAGGTCAAAGTAACAGATGTCAGACTCTAAATCCAATGACGATTTTTCATAACCTATTATAGTGTATGTGAATTTATGAGTCAAAATTGAAGGGCAATAACATTTGAATGTCAGTATGGGTTTCTTACAGTAAGTAGATTTTTGGAAACTTCTTAAGTAATGACGTACTACCTCTCTGAAAAGTCAACAGATCCAGTTTTGTCAGCTGACATTTGTAACCGCCAAGAATTGACAAGCATTTGAGAGGCCTTCATCGTTTCTTTCCTTGTATACTGACTCTGTAGTTATTGACTGACTGGTCAAAAAGGACGACACCTCACATTGAAACATTGTATGTGGAGAAAAGTCTTCGTTGAGGCACTTAATTTTTTATTTTGGCAGCAGCACACCATCGCTTAACTTTTGAAAGTGGCTGGATAGAATCATAATTTGATGACATGTTGGCACCATTGCTGTCCTTCCATTTAACAAAAAGTAGCAAACTAGTTTTGTCAAAACCATATTCCAAATATCCACGATCCTTCTTTTTCATTTCACTGGTAGGAAGCAATGGACATTTTTTAATTCGGTTTTTTCTTGCTATGCCTGTGGCCTGAAAACCTATTTCTTTCAAGTTTTGCATCAAATTGTAGTTTGTGAAGTAGTTGTCGTACCTCATGGTCAGTGGGAAATGTCCAGCATTTTCAAAACCCTTGATCCTAAAGGCAGCGCTGATACTTTCGGGCCACCAACTGTCGCGCCGCAATAGGTATCAAAATTGTAGAGATAACCAGATGAACTACAAAGCATTCAATTTTTGTATCCAAATCTTACTGGTTTTCCCCTTATAAATTGCTTAGCAGAGTGATGCCCGAAATACCTTCATCAATTGATAAGTCTTTGTGGAATATGCCAAACTGCTGACATTTTTATTTAGATTGTTCATTAGTGGTCTAATTTTGTACATTTTGTCGTTTTTGTCTATTTGTGAATTATTTGCCAGGTGTAAATATTTCTTTATCTCTTGAAAACGGTTCCTTGACATTGCATTAGCCACTGGAGGAACCAAGAGATCTAAACACAAATAGCAGTCTCGTGGCAGCTATGATATCTACTCAAGAGCAGGATGGCATTGAATATCTTTATTTCTTCCTTAGTTACACGAAATCTATAGTTGTTATTTTGAGAAACATACAAATTTGTTTGCTCTGTACTAAGGTCAATAGCTTCATTGTCCAAAAATATTTCAAATGTTTCAACAGGAATTTTATTTCCGATTTGATTTTTCACATTATCTAGGCAGTCCGTGTAACCTGTAGTGGATACCATACTAATGTCTAACATATCTTCGGTCCAGTCAGGTTCTTTAGGTACTGTTTTATTTTGAAGGCCTCCTAAATTTTGCCTCAGTGTAGCTAGTGGAATATTGTCCTCTTCGTCGCTCTCTGATTAGTCACTAGCATAATGAAATTCTAT
Source organism: Vesta saturnalis (assembly GCA_036346205.1). Lineage (NCBI taxonomy): Eukaryota > Metazoa > Arthropoda > Insecta > Coleoptera > Lampyridae > Vesta > Vesta saturnalis. The sequence continues at coordinate 1,140,084 of JARFJB010002082.1, forward strand.
CTCCCCTGAAACGTCATTAGGAACGTTTTGCGGCAGAAAACCGTCCTCATCAATACTTCATTATTGGTTTGATAGTCAACATCTGGGGAGATAATCACCACCGATATCTCTTGGTGAGTGGAATTCATTAGGTCATGTGCAGCCAAACCTAGAGTTCTATAATATTTTCCATAGAATCTAATTCGATTTAATTCTTGAAATTCATCGATATTCATGGTTAGATAGATGTTGAACCTAAAATGAAAGAAAACACAAATAAACAATTTTGAGTCCAAATTAGCCCACCGTATTCAAATGAGTACAGGCCAGTTTGGAAAATGTTTCTACCCATAATCAACGGGAGAGTCCACCATGTAAATAAATGTATCTAGTATTTGCCGTACTAATAAGAAAAGTCGGCAAAAGTCACAAAAAATCAAAAACATTACAATCAAGTACTCAAGTTGACGACCGCGAAGTGACATATTACTTCTAAAATCGTTCCTAAACCTCTATGACTGCAGCGCCATATAACGTTTACTTTGTGAAACTATATCAAAAGACATCTTATTTAAACTGTAGGCGTGTCGGAGCCGCAAATATAATATAAGGGATGCCGTCTCTAGGTCATTTTTATCTTTGTACTCGATTGAGTACAGTGGGACAAAATGGGTTAATATTTAAACTTCCACTGTTGTATTTTATTTCGTTGGATTGTGGTTAAAACCTAGCGTTTCACTTATAACTGTAAGAGATACCACCAAAAGATAAGTATATAATATTTGTCAAAATGTATTGACAACTAAATGTGTTTGTCAAGTAGTGGTAAATATGATTTATTTATTTAGTGGCATTATCCTTGTTGACATTATTTTTGTGCCTACATATTTAGAAATATTCGCGATGCATGCGTACTTTTGTTATTAGCCAATATTCGGGGTTGAAATCTTTATATTGATTTGAACGTATATGTCTTTGATGTTCTGTCTGTCGATCCTGCCTAGTGACATTTGCCATTACGATAAATTTTCATTAAACTTGTGAACCTCTCTTTTTGCTTATATTGCAGTGGGGTTATGCGCTCCCTTGCCTTCCCTCTAGCATAGCTGGTCCCCTTACTAACCCGATGTTGGACGAGTGCTGCTCTGGTGAAGGTCCGTGTAGGTTCCTTTACTGTCCTTCACGTAGTCTTGCGATCACTGGCGATATAAGCTTTATTAATGGCAAAAGTCCCTGTATTTAAGTAAAAGTCTTAGCCAAAAATCCTTTGACTTATCACATAGAGCATATCAGGTCAACTGCCTCTACACGCTTTAGTTGGGACCGTGAGTGAAATCGTTAATCACGTAAAGAGCTCCTAGGGGATGAATGTCACAGTATTAAGGAGAAAATATGCAGGCGTGACACACAAAGTTAGTCACAAAAGCCACTTCAGACAGGTGAATGCTCCAAACTTTTTGACAAGTTGCTGAGTGTTCATCGATGACAGACACAACCTTGTTTACCTTTTTACCAATATTTGCCTAGGATACCTAGGATGACAACAAAAGGGGGATAATTCTATAGGTATGCAGAAAAGCCTGTACAATTCGACTATTACACTGGAGTGCTGCGTGACGCAATTTTTTGTGAGCTAAGTATAAGAAGGAATGTGTGGCCATCCATGAACGTCCAATCCACGGCTCAGATCTATATGAAAATGACAGGTTGAACGTAGTTTTGGTGATTCCGAAGTTATCGTGGTGAAACGTCGCAGTATATTGCGTTCAGCTAGCGTAGATTTGTGCTAGTCTCTCAAGAACCTATAAATGATTGCACTGATTTCAGATTGCAGTCACTACATGGATCAGGCGTTTCAAGTGGGTGAGGGCAAAATAGACAATTGCGTGATTAATGTCCGAGGTTATGATATCTGATTTACTAGCTCGTCACGTTAAAACAATAATGTTAAAATTAATAGATTAAGTAATACATAGGATTATTCAAAGTCAATCTAAGTAAGCAGAGTTCCTTATAGGGGTTTTGTCGCTTCAGCTTCTAGCAACTGGTACAGAAGTGAAAGTTCATTTTCATGTGGAGCATAGATCTCAGCTCATACCTGGAATATATGTTCACTTGAACGTCGCCTAGCCCTAGTAGACATTCGTTTATAAGTGGTGCTCGTAATGCATATGACTTTTGTACAAAATAATTATGCCAGATGTGCCTGAAATCTTTTATACCTTAAAACTGCGTGACAGTTGTATATTAAGCCAGCCCAGTTGCTGCCTAAACCTTCTCAATATGCTTGATGCTTAATTTAGATAACCAACCTTATCTCTCATGCAAGTTTTAAAAGCTCCAGTCTCAATTAATTTCTAGATTCTAGATTTGTTTGCAGACGACCGGTACAAGTAAATTTTAGCCTAAATGCTCTCGTGAAAAGTCTCAATATGTTTTAGCTACAGAGACCTGGAAGAAGTTGCTTAGCAACTGAGGCCGGTACTTGCCAAGATTTCTAGATATCTTTTACTGGTGATTAGAGTTTCCGAACCAAAGACATGTGCTGTCTTCAGGGAATGGGCTGTATCTGCAGTAGACTGATTTAACCGTAATTTAGTACAGACCTCTAAAATGACTTGTCATATAATATAACGGAAATGTAAGTTACGTAATATACTGAATAACTGAAGGTATATCTAATTATAGAGAAACTGTAACAATACATCCGGAATAGAAAAAAATAATCAGTAGATTTTGTACCTCTTAGTAGGTATGCATAACCATGACAATTCAGTAATTAGTTGAGGGGAGTATTAGGAGTGAGGGAGGGTTCTGCATAAATGTGTTTCAAATACTGACAAAATGTGTGAATATTTAAATTAAGCAGACTTCTGCATTATAGTTATGAAGAGCGGTTAGAAAGTAAGCCGGTATGATGGTTGGAACACCTGTATCGAAAATAAACGTATTTGATGAGGATGAAGGCATTGGAAAGTATGAATGTGAGATTTTAGGTACTTGAATAGTGGTTGTTTCGAACAAAGGTATATTGCTGTAGTATATAGTGGTGTACTAGTGTAGGGTGTAATTAACGGTTAATCAAGGCAGAATCAAATAGTGACGTATTTAGAAGACAACAAATCTTTATACAAAGGAAGTTAAGATAGCGCAAGTTTAAAATAATACAAAAAGATCTGTGTGTCCCTTTCAACGGTTAAAAAATTCTACCGTGTACAGCTTTACATTCTACTGCGCTTCTTCTCAGATTGCGAGTAACTTGAATTTTGACGTGCCCTGATACTTGTAGCTGCATATAATTAATTCGACTCTGGTAAGCAGTTTTTGTCTATAAACTTTTGCTTCCATCCATCTCCATACGGAATAGTAGAAAGCCCTCAAATTTGGAGACCGTGCGGCTAATCAATTGGACACTACAGCCAATCAGTCGCCTAGAAAAGGTTATGATAAGGTATCGCGTGCCTAAACCAGTCGTATGCGGTGGAGCCTCGTCATGTTGATAGTACATTCGTTGTCGAGTCACCAATAGAACGTTATCCAAAAGACGACAATTCTTGTTGTGAAATAAAACAGGAGCAACGAATGATACCGCACTACACGTTTACTAGAAACCGTTGTTGGGAGTGAGCTTCAATGATTACATGTGGGGTTTTCTCAGCTCAGTCATGAGTATTACGGGTGTTCATTTACAAAATTCGAGTCGCAGAGCAGCACCTGCTGGATGCAGATGTTGAACACGCTGTACGCGATAGGGTTGAAATCCAACACGATGAAGTATTCTCATTCGTGGAACATTAAGATGAAACCTGGATCAGCGCGTAGGGTAACGTTCTACCATTTGTAGAATGTTAACTTTTATTTTGTAGGTTAGCATGGTAATTGAACTTTGTAAAACAAGTCAATACACATTTGTACACAACTTGTGGATGACCACTGAACTGAAAAAACGCCTTACGTTCATCGGAACATATGCACTTTTGCTGTATACTACTGATGGCTGGTACACATACTTTTGTTGCCGTTGTGAATCATTTCTCGTCGCTTACCAATCCAACAAATAACAATAACAATATTTATTTTATTAATGATCTAATTATTTTTCAATAAATTGTATTCCATAGTTTTATATGTTTATCAAACTGTTATATTAATAAAAGGCTTATGTTTGCGTTTTTACTTTTTCAAATTTCATAAATTTGTTTCAACATCTTAAACAATTCTGAAAGATTAAATTAATTCTGCCGAAAATAACTGTAAGTGTTATCGAAACGTTTAGATTTGTATAACAAATACACGTATACACCATTAATGAAACCCAAAAAGCTAAGTAATTTAAATACCCTGTATATCACGTTGGCAATAATTTTAACTAGCGGCATCCATTTAGTTCTATTGTAAATAATAATTTGCACCAAATGTTGGTAGCATTTAAAGTGCATTGTGCGAGTTTCCAGAAATAGAGTAATCGGAAGACAGTACAGTAATAAAATGAACATGGCTGCGAACGCGTCCAGTTAGACGAAAGGAAGAAACATAAGGAACTAACACAACATAGTGGCCTATTAGTACGTCGAAGATCAACACCAGCTGTTTGCCATAGATAGAGAAAATGTTGTGCTAGTAGCACCAGATATACCCCAACATGCGTTTTCTTTAATGAACAGTTTTATATTATTATACTTTTAGAACTATTTACCCTGGTTACTGTTTTAAAATCGCACAGTACTTGAATGTATGCGTAGCGTATATGTTAGCGCCGCTTTTACTACGTGTCGGAGTCCGTTACGTATGCTTGTTAAATTTATACTCAACATAGTAGTTCTAACCTACCTGTAATGCAGCTTTAAAACTCTGTAACTCTAACTACTACAAAAGTGTAAACGAAATCATGTCCGAATGCTTATACAACAGAACTAAAGCGACATACTAATAAGAAATGGATTAAAATCAAAATATGCAACTACCATAGTGTTAGAGTCTGTTCGTTCGATAATATTTGTTTGGTTGAGAAAACCCTGTAATAATTTGCATGACAGAGAACTTTTTTCAAAATTGTATAAGTGTTTGATAATACACCGTGTAGGGGTATTTTTATAGCCGAAATCTCTCTATGACTCAGTTTTTATAATTTGCAATATTATGTGTCACCTAATATTTTGCATATTTATAGAATTTCTTGAACAACTTGACTAATTCTTTAAACATAATATTGTACTTGTACGTGATTTCAACATTGCATCCTTTAATCAAGGTGACTAAGGTGATAGTAATTGTAGACTAATGAATAACTCCATAAATTCCCTAAATGCTGATCAAAACACACAAGTTACTAACTTGCAAGGTAGAGCTCTTGACCTGATTTTTTCCAATTATTTATGTGAATTGAAATCCACGTCACTACCTTCAGGCTGGGGAATTCAGGTAGTCATAATTGTATGATACATTAAAACGTCCTGTATATTGCGCTATTGTCCATTAGAGAACTTGCACATATTAAATCATACAATTTCTTGATATATTCGCAAACTAAAAGTTGTAACAAATAATACAGAAAACCACGAAATTTTTGCGATGTATTGGTAATGCAATTCAGCTTCTTTTGTGTTCTAAATCAGAGTAATAGCTATTTATGGAATCTAGGAAAATTCATTGAAAACAATTCGCCAAATCACAATTCATTGAAAGTCAATTTAACTATTCACCGAAATCTATAGATTGGATTGTTTATGAATGGAGTGGAAGTATTAGTTTTCACATTGTTCTCGTTCACTTTTTATTCCAACTTTTTTGTGTCTGATTTTTCAGGTATTTTGGTGCCTTTTTTGGGTCCGTTATGCAATTTTCTGCAAATGTGGTCCTCTTGGTTGAAGTTGATAAAGTGAACGGTTTACGAGTTATTTGCAATTTCATCAATCACGGTCAATTAAATACTACCGCACGAAAATTTAGTAAGTGGGCTGTGAACTAAAAGTCTTAGTTGTCAAAGAGTTTATTAAATTAAACAAAGTATTAATTAAAAAACAAACTAGTTGATTAAATGTTCAAATTGTTCACCGTTGACTGCTATGCATTTACGAATTCTTTTCATGATTGACTGACGTACGTTGAAAAATAATTGCGGGTCACCTTTTATTAAATTAGAGCAATAAAAAATTGATGTTGGACGTTTGTAATTGGCACCGAATACACCATGTCTTTTAAACGACCCCATAAAAAAATCCATAGGGTTTAGATATGGTGAACGTGCAGGACAAGGAACCGGTCCTCCACGTCTAATCCAGTTTGCATTAAAAGTTCGATTCAATGACCTAGCAGTGAGTGCAAAATGAGGAGGCGCACCATAGTGCATGAAACACATCCGACCCCTAACATCCAGATGGACATCTTCAAGTAACTCTGGTAAATCATTATCCAAAAAATTGGTGTATGAATTACCATTTAAACGTAGTTGCAAAAAGAATGGACCAATTAAATTATTGCCAATAATACCAGCCCATACATTCACACTGAATTGCTGTTGCTGATTGGTTTCAATGAAAACGCGTTGATGTTGATAATCATAGTAATGATTGTTATGGAAGTTAAAAGTTCCGTTTCTGACGAAACCTACATCATCAGTGAATAAGATAATCGATGGATAATTTCGGTCATTATTGAATTTTTCTAGAAACCAACGTTAAAAAGTTTAATCGAAAATCATTAATGGTCAAAGCGTGTACCTTTCGATAATGGAAAGGTCGCAAGAGTTCCGTTTTAATAATTCTGCATATCGTGGTCTGATTTGAATTATTTTTCTTGCCAATTGACGACAGCTTGTTGTGGGATCAGCGACAATTGCATCCAACACTCTTTGTTCTAAAACTGGTGTTCTTGCAGTTCACCTCCTACCACTGTCAATTTTTGGTGGTTTCAAACAACCTATGAGAACCCGATATGAATAGAATTTTTATAAATTGATAATATGTACCACTTTCACGAAGACGCCGCTCAATGTCGGCAAATATCTTTTTATTCGGTATCCGCCGATTTGGAAATGCCTGGGAATATAATCGAACAGCTACAGCTCTCCCATACATTATGTGCATATCTGCCATTTAGGAGTTGGAATACCAATTATTATTCATTATGAATAAGGAAATAGTATGAAAACTGATCTAAAATTACAATATGACAACTATGACTTTTAGTCCACTGCCCACTTATTAAATTTTGGTGCGGTAGTATTTAATTGACCGTGATTGATGAAATTGTAAATAACTCGTAAACCGTTCCCTTTATCAACTTCAACCAAGAGTACCAAAATTGAATAACGGACACAAGAAAGTAACTTAAAAATCACACACAAAAAAGTTGGAATAGAAAGTATGCGGAACAATGTGAAAACTAATACTTCCCGTCTATTCATAGACAACCCAATCAAAGCAGAAGAATCTTCGTCAACAAAGAAGTAATTTTCATTGCGGATAGTATTTTGAAATTTCTAAAGGTTTTCGAGTCATTTGCGAAAAACGATTTTCAAAATTTAACTTTGAAGGCCTGTCACTTTGTAGCCATACATTTTAGAGAAAAATTTTATCTGACTTTTCATCTTCAATATATATATATATATATATATATATATATATATATATATATATATATATATATATATATATATATATATATATATATATATATATATATATATACGTACCCAAGATAAGGATGAGTAGCATGGGGATCTTGAAAACGGTAGAGATGCGAAAGCGGTTAAATTAGAGAAAAGTTGTATAATTTAGGGTATGTTCCCATGTAGTTTGCAGAAGTTCATTATAAGTTTATCGTCTCCGAGATTTAAAACAAAATGCGAGTTTTGGGTTTTTTTTTTCGTAGTTCCTTCATTTATTTTAAAAGATTTTTAAAAACCAAAGGTCTGTCACTCTTTGAATTCTATTAGATGGCGTTTTCAAGTTTTTTATTCGACGTTTCGTCTCCGAGAAACTATCATCAACTTTATTTTTTTATATCGCCGCAGCCAACGAAACACCCTGTATTCGATAGTATTTTTTATTACGAATTTAACCATGTACTACACATTATGGTTTTGAAGCTAATTTTTAAGAAAAATTCGGATCAATATTATTATCTGATGAAAATTTTTATCATCATCCTTCGCAGTTGCAGTCGGTTGTAAAGACACTGGTAACGGATTCCACTCACAAGAAAGAGGAGAAGGCAACTCTCACAACAGCTCTACTACAAAATGGATTCACAATGAGAAACATCCGGAACGCGTCAAGACCACGAAATACGAAACCCACAGAAGAGGAGGAACCACCAACAGCCAAGGTCACACTTCCTTATGTAAAGGGAACGACAGACAAGATTGCAAAAATCCTCAGCAAACAACATAAAGACAACGTTCAACACGGACAGAAAAATATCATCAGTGCTACAAACACCTAAAACCAAAATCGACTTGGAGGACCAAGGAGTCTACAGCATCCCCTGCGGGACATGTGACAAGGTGTACATAGGACAAACAAACAAACGGATCAACGTTCGACGAGAGGAACGCAAGAATGGTGTCGAGAAGAATATAACTACATTATCGTTAGCCCAACACGCCATTAGAACATCACACAACATCGCTTTTGAAAACACAAAGATGATAGCCAGCATTACTCATGCGGCAAAAAGAACTATTTGAGAGGCGATCATGATTGAGAAACGAGAACTGAACCGTAACACACGAGACGATTCCCAAAGACTGCGTAATTCATGGAAGATAACATCGTCACACAAGGAAACGATCACCCGAACCAGAACCATCCATACCAACATCATGCACAGCAGCACCATCCAACACCGAGAAAGAGAAAGAAGGGAAAGTGAAAGCAGGGAAAACAGTGAAAGCAGTGAAACACCAAATATAAACAGGACAGACAGCAAGACCTCAGTTCGATTTGAGTAACACGGAGCCGAACAAATCAGTTGGAGAAGGAGAAAACTTGAAAATGGCAAATGAGACTTTGCCAAAACGTCGTTTTTGTACTGACAGGAGTCAGAAACATCACCAGCAGTCGCGAAACAACGCCCGGATAAATAACAGTGTTTCATATATATATATATATATATATATATATATATATATATATATATATATAAATAGCAATAAACAGGTAAACATAACCATTAACTATTGTTTGCCGTCAAGAGAATAATGAGCTCTGCTTTTGTTACAAATGTTAAAGCGAAAAGTCCGCGGTTCTAAACAATTCATCTGTAAAAATTGATTGAAAGAGGATATGTACACATGAAAATGACTATTTTCTACATTAATAACAGGGTTTGTCTTCACTCACTGACTGACTCATCAATCAACGCCCAGGTCAGACCGTCAGTCCTAGGAACTTCAACTTTTGGATAACCATCTAGGCGCATACTATGGGAGGATTTTTTGAAACTCAACCCTTAGAATAGAAATTAAGGGTTCCAAAAATTTCGTAAAGTCAGGTAGTTGGAGATATGAAAATCGGGAAATCAGTTCTCATAAATAATCGAACGGGCCTATGTTTCACAGTTTTTGGAAATTTCACCTCAGGGGGATGAAATCGGGTTCCATTTGAACATTGAATATATCTTAAGAAACTGCTAAGCCCAAAAACATGAAAAATGATATTTGGATGTTCCTTAAAAAATAAGAAAACACGTGTTTTGATTTTTCCCCGAAATCATCCCCTAACGGGTAGAAATGAGAGGGATTAACAAGGAAACACATTAAGTTTTCTTCTGAACCAAGTACAAGGTGTGAAGTGTCACGAGGATGAAAAATATTTGACAAAAACAATGGAAAGGCAATTATGAAGTTAATCATCCTTTAACGGTAATTTTTGGGGTTGAAAGTTCTAAATATCGTAAGTTATCATGTTGGGTGTCAACTAAGCAGCGTTTTACAAACAGAATAAAGATAACTATGGAATTTACGAATTCACTTCAGGGAGGTGCTAAGTGGGAGGAAATGGGGTGAAATTAGGATTGTTGGATTCCTTGAGACATATAGCAAAATCAACTTGGAGATCTTTGAAATCTAATTTACACATGATTTCGAAAGTACGTTAAGAAGGCCTTTGAACAACAATATCAGAGAGTGGGAGAAATTGGACATCCAGGTCACATTTATTAGGTTCATTTATTAGCCTCTGTTGGCTAATGCCGTTGCGAAGCACGGGTACTTTGTAAGTATTACAAATATATATTACAAATTTTTATCGTTCTTGCTGTCATTTATTACAATCTTAATCTGGATTTTCGTTGTATCGTTTCACTACATTTCGCACAATTCCTTGAGGTAAATATAAAGCATCACTCATTCGCTAAAATAATTCATTTTAACATTGCTGCACACAAAGTTGCTAATTCGCTTACTTATTGCACAGACAGCACAGAAATTAAAAGACGACCGCTTACCTTCTCAAAGTATTTTAATAATTTTACAACGAACATGAGTATGAGTATGAATTTAAAACTTCGCCGAGCATTTTTTGAAATAAACACACGTAATCAAAAAAGTAAGATCCTTCTTGCAACTTAGTAAGTTGATAAGGGACGAGTAATTGCATGGTTGTAATCTTCTGGCTTACTGGTACACATGCAAGTTACTTGATAATTACTTATTTAGCCACAATAGAATCCGGATTAGTGATTAGATAACACACCGACGCTTAATGCAATTTTGACGTAGAAACTTTCAAGGACCGCTGACATTTTCGAAATCTTGAACCATAAAGTTTACAAGTGATCACCCACCAAAATCCTAAAACGAATAGATCTATATATTTTAATGTTCGTTAAATTTGAATTCTGTATTACTTATTCCTATTCAATCCTTTTTACCTTCCAACTTACATATACATATGTAGATTATAGAAGGGTATGCAAGTTATCAGCTCATACTACAAACGTTTGGCGTGTAGATGTGTGGATATATGCTAGTACACATGATAACTCCAGAACGAAAACACGTACGTACTTAAAATTTTATATTTAAGCTTGTTCTTATTTCTTCTGAAGCTGATTAGATTTTGGAAGAAATTCAGCGGCGGAGAGGGGAGTTTATTAGGAAAGATATAAAAATACCAATATATAGATCTTAATCATATAGATTAATTATGTTCTATGCAATTTTACATAACTTTTCTTTGCAAAGCTTCTAAATACAAAGTGAAAGAAGTGTAAACTGTATTATCGATATTTTTATAGAAGCAAGCGGTTTTTGAATTTTTTTAGGTTTAGTATCTAGATGTCTAGTAACCTCTATCTGAAATGAATTTTAGACCTCTGTTTGAGGTAGATTATTATTTTTGTTTTTATAATGTTACCTGTTTGTGTAATTAACTTATTATACACAAGGTTGCATAAATTATCCCAAAAAAAATTGTTATTAAAATTATTTCATTTCTTTAATTTCTATTTTGTAGGTTGTTTCTTAATGTTCGTTTAAGGCTAATTTTATAGCTCGTCTATATGTTATTTCATATTAGTACTTACATAGCTAATGATTCAAATTTTCAAGTCATGCTCATCTTATCATTTCGGTCGGAACAAGAGCCTATATATATATATATATATATATATATATATATATATATATATATATATATATATATATATATATATATATATATAGGAAAATGGCAACAGCTGTAGATTTCCTCTGGTACAAAAAATGAAACTGTGATTCGCTGCAGGTCAAACAGCAAAAAATATTCCCCAGATGCTGTTTTCTTGTATTCTTCTGAGAGCTGGACTAGCACCTTATTTGGTTCTAACATTACGAATCATTTTAATGCTGCTGCCACTGCCAAAATGGGATAAAATTATTTCACGCGTGGTCAGCTACGGTAGGCTTCTCCGATTAATTCAATCTACAACATCTTTACGATTACAGCTACGTTTTGTGGTTCCAATGTATACTATTCCACAAGAACAACATAACTTATACACTCCAGAAGCTAATAATGGATTTGAAGCATCTTGTGGTGTCGTCTTTCTTGTGGGTTTGAAACTGGTTCTAATTCTATGGTTAACCAACATTTTTGTAATTTTATCCGTTACGTTCGTTATGAATGGCAGAAAATCTCTACCAACATTAAGTAGTAATTCTTCTTTACGCATAACATGTTTAACTATATTATTAAGTTATATTGTATTATTAATTATGCTATCAATTAATTCAATTAATTGATTTAAGGAAATCACCATTAGCTGATAGAGATGTTACTATAATTCATTTTCTAAAAATTCTGGATAGCAAATTCGTTTAGCTCAATCTACTACAGCTTTGATAACATTAATTTTCTGAGGTAGATGATGATTTGATAGTTTATAAAGATATTATTCCAGTGTGTGTCGGTTTCAAAAGGCAAAGAACAGTTTGTTCTAGAAATTAATGTATCTAAAAATTTGCCACGTGTCCAACCAACCGCGTCACATAATATGGGGAGGAATTAGTTAGCTCGAGTAGTAACTCAGTCAAACGGTCCTGAGACCGCAGAGCACTCGAATAGCGTGTATGTTTTTAAGTGTTGGTAAAGAGTAAATAGATGGTTGGGTTAGTTACAAAGCGAGAACGAAATTGTAGGCAGTAAGATAAGGAGAACAGACAAGAAATAGGCGCCACAAGCTTTAAGGAAAGCAAACATAAATTATTAGTTCTTGAAAGAGAGTCCTTGAACCAGGGAAGAAACGGGAAGAAAAGATAAACGACAATATCCTTAACAAACATAAATTTATTTATAAATTTACGAACAATAAATAACCTTTGTAAATTTTAATATCTATATATTATAATAATAACAGCGCATGCCTATCCCAACATGCAATTTTACCCCAACCCCAAAGATAAGTGTAGCCTTATCTGACTACCACAATGTGAAACATTAAAGTTTCGTAATTAACATGTATTTTCAAAATCATTAGTGTCGAGGGCAAGTCGGGAGTATTTACGGATGATAAACTCGCCTTTACTCAATTTGGATAATTTAATAAAACGTAGCCCTCAAAGGGAAAATTTATATATACATATATAACCGCAATAGTTTACGTTATAAAGGTAACACTTCAACTTGCCTTTCGTTTCACAATATCCAAGCATAACCCCCTTCCCTTATATATATATATATATATATATATATATATATATATATATATATATATATATATATATATATATATATATATATATATATATATATAATCGTAGAAGCTTGTTCTGTTCATACACTAACATGCATATACGAATGACTAATGAATTTCCAGTTAGTGATCAATAATCTGAACACTTTTAGCCCCAATAAAAGAAACTTTGCACTTAAAAGCTAACAAATATAGTATCAATAATACGACATAGACAACCGTTATATACAATTTACGCTTTGGGTTACTGCTACTGCGCACGATAGCCTAAACAGTAGTTAAGATAATATCAAAAATGGAAGCTAAAGGCAAAACATCACTAGGTGTTTTATGTAAAAGTTCAGTAACAATTACTCTAAATTTCGTTAAATTAAGTTCACAATATGTTAGTTAATGATTGGATCAACTTATAACAGTTTTATAGTAGTGAAATCTTTACGAAACGTACAATCTATTAGCTGTGGAAGGCAGCGTGTAACCGATGATACGTTCAAAAGTAAATTCAGCAATACAATCTTTGTTAATAATGGAAAAATCTAACCTTTTGATGGACGAGTACTTCCGTAGTTAATACCGTTTAAATTCCATCCTCGTAATTGCAGCACAGCTACCAGTAATCACTTACGAGCAGTCACAAGGCCATCGTAGCAAAGCCAAAAACGAGACGAAAAGTACACTAACGAATATTCAACTATGCAACTATGTAAAGTAAACGAAGAGAATGACAGACGAGAAGGAAAAGCAAAAAAAGCTAGAAATGAGGTAAGATATATAATAGCAATTTATTTCTATAACGTTGTTTTACCTCTACAGATCGAAGACGAGCTATATGTGATAATTTACCACGATTTGGTTAAATATACTTCTTTCAATTTAAATATCGTAGTTTAAGCCTAAAAGAAAGATTGAAGAAAAACGAGCTAAACTTACCATGTGTGTGTAAGTAACATATTTTTACATACGAATTACTAGCAAATGAAGAAATAATTTTTTGAGTAAATTATCCTCTATAAATGGTGATTTACACTCCGAAGAACAGCAACCAGAGAAATATCTAAAATATATTTTATAGCACACATTTTTGTAGCTAATATTAGATACAACAAGAATTCTTGATTGTCCTTTAACTTAAAAATGAATACAAACGAGAATAAATGGTTTAAATATTTGGATAAAATTGTTCAGTTGAAAATTTGGGTGTTTTCTAAAAATGTAGATAAAAACTATGATGATTAGACAATGTCCAAGTGTTTCTCACTTTTACGGATGATTAACTTTCAGATCTTTTTTTAACACCGTTCATACCAGTATTGTAAGGCTGAAACAATTTCTAAGAAAAAGCGGATTATAGCATAGTTTAACAAATTAACTAGCATTGGTTTCTTCACTTTTCTTTCACAATTATTCAAATGTTCACGTTATGTGAAGAATTCCTCAGTACTTGGTATCCAACTACTTATCACTTTCATATATATTTATAATATGTGGTCCATGATATCGGCCATGATATAAATGATTGCATTGGTATTGCCGAACTCTGTAACAGATGTTTTAAAGAAGTGCTCAACTAGAAGATCTCAAAGAATGAAGTGCTTTCGTTTTTAAAGAACTTTGCGCCCCTACCAGAGTAATGCTAGATTGCTAAATCCTTTCCACTTTAATACTGACTTGGTCATTTTATTTGATATTTCTCTGAACGTATAAGGGTGGAACTATTTATTTTTGGGAGTCTGCTTTCGAAAGAAGTGTTGCTTTAAGTTTAAAGTGTCCAGCTCTCCAGTAAGAACATATTGTTGATGTCTGAAAAATTACAGGAATCTTTTTAAACACTTTTTGATAAAACAGTGTACTAAACTAACGTACCAGCTTAAGTTTATATTAATGAAAACACTGACTTGTGTGTAAAATTTAAGTATATAAAGAAACAGGAATTAAGATCAAAAAACCTTAACGTTAAGCTTCATACACGTAACGAAATTCACCACTGTTTAAAGGATTAATAACATATCGGGTGTCCCACAACTTCCGGAACCTTCCAATAACTCGAAAAATAAATCATTAATTAAAAGTCGGGAGAACAGGCGTAAAATATTTAAAAAACCCAGAGAAATACGTAAGTTTTACTCGAAGAGAATTCATCGCAGATAGCGACTGCAAAAAATGACCGCAAATTAGAAAATCCTATTTAACATTTTTTCAATTTGGTATCAAAACCAATACTAAAAACAATGTTTTAAACAACTCGATTTGGCACGTGGCATATTAGAAGTATGCACAGTAAAGAATTTGAAATTGCTAATGTAATGCATGAAAGGCAGCTTGACATTATCTGTGAAAACATGCTGTGGAGATGGAGGATGGCAGCCTAGTACTATGGTCAGGAGTTGACACTGAAGTGTATGACGCCAAAGGAGTTGAGTTACTGTGAGTGAAAGAGCAAAACGATATGTTAAACTGTATGAATTGCTATCCCCCCATAATGTAATATGGGTTAAAATGAAAGTGCAGTTTCGAAAAATCGTTCTCATTGCATGCTATGCACCGGTCAATGGAGAGATCACACCACTTCTTGGTTGCATAGAGAGTGTGTTTAGGGCAAAGGTGCGTCTGGAGAAGGAAAGAAAACGTAGTGCGAACGTCCAGAATTAGGGACGATACACTGATACATATGGTGCGAGAATGAAATATGCAGATTCTGTGCGTAAAGGGTTGAATGTGAATGAAGTAGTGTGGAACGAACAAATAACAGACAATGACGTTGAAAGTGCATGGATAAGCTTGTTGCCAATTGTGCCGTGCGGATATGTGCAAGAGCGACTATAGGTAGACAGAAACCATGCGCTTGATGAAATGAATTGGTAAAAAAGGCAGTATGTAAGAAAAAAGATGCGTGCATGCTGTGAAAGCGAGACTGAGAAAAAGCGATTGTATGAGCTGTATAGATTAAGAAACAAAGACGCGAAGGAGGGAGTAAGAATAAGTAAAGAGGCAGTGATGGCTGTGGAAGGAGCGAAAATGTAGAATGATTTTGAGGGGAACAAAAAAACTCTTCTAGAAATGGCTCAGAAATACAAAATGTAGCCCAAAACAGAACGCTGCAAGAGTGATGAATAGAAGCAATGAAATAGTAAGGAACAATTGTGAAGTGAGGAAATGCTAGCAAGAATATTTCGGAAAGCTATACAGGGTGGTTCATTATCGATGTTTTCTTATGGGAAGTACCCTTTCTATTACAGATAGACAAAAAGTAATATGGGGTCCTTGTGCTCGAGTTTGGTGTTAATTGAGATCTAATAGTCATAATCAAGGTATGTCTGACCGTTATTGCGCAATTAGCCAAAATTTAAGAAATGGCAATTTTGAAAAACTTGAATAATTTTTTTATTTCTAAATGAATTATCAAACTGTAACAACATTCTTAAGTCACTTTTTTAAGTAGAATCCGTTAGTGCATTCACATTTTTAATACCTCCTTAATTTAAAAAGATATGACATAAAGTTGTATTTTTTTTATATGAAAACCATAGTTGGCTATGACATTTTTAAATGACATTTTTTGTGCTTTTAAAATATATAACACCTCTATGCTATTTTAATAATTAATTTTTTTTTTAAGTTTTTCTTAATTGGTATATTTATTAAGGATAACAGTTGGCTTAGAAAACCAGATATGAAATTGGATGAACATATTCTACTCAAAAAATAAATTTCACTTCCAGTAAAATATGTTGTTCTTGTGGAATGGTAACAAATTATAAAATCTAAAGATTGAATATAACATCATCAAAAAACCTCAAATGCAAATTTAAATCAAATGAAAATAAACTATATAACATCACCAGAAATTATCAAAAGCTAACAGCAAATCAATTTTTTTACGTATGTAAACGTCTAATTCTATAAACGAACAAAAATATGAACACAAAACAGCAATATAAAAAACACACTAAAACTACAAATATTTTTCGAACTGTGCGCCCTCTTTTTGGATGCAATTAATTAATTAATTAATAATAATTTTTAATTACATATTTACCTTTGAACTTATTCGTTCATAACGAAAACTTATAATAATAGTGTTAATTGTGTAAAAGCCACACGAACACTTTGTTTTAACTCATTCACAGTTATTAGTTCTTTTGTATATAATGTTTTACAAAAAAACCCACAAAAAGAAATCTAGAGGCGAAAAATCGGGTGAACGAGCAGGCCACAAGATTGGTGCTATCGTTCCCATCCAGCTATTAGGAAAACGTAAATTTACGTAGTCACTAATTACACGGGAATTATGTGCTGGAGCTCCGTCTGAAATATGACATTGCAATATTGTGCTAAAGGAAGACTCTCTAGAAATCCCTCCAAATGAATTCGTAGAATATCGACATATTTCATTGAGTTTAATGTTCCTTCATACATGTGATAATAAAAATGTCCGTTTTTAATGCAACACCTTGCCTCCTGCGGACAACACTGTCATAAGCGTTAGTATCTCGCCAGTAAGGTAAATTGTGATTATTAAAAAGACCATCACTACTGATATTCGCCTCGCCTGACCATGCAATAGAGTTTGCAAAATTAGGTATATTTTGCCGCTGACTTATATACCAGTTAAAAAACTCAGTACGCCGCCTTCTGTCGTCTATAGTCAAAAAATGTTCTTTCCGAAATCTATAGCAATTGTATTTGTGTTTCTTTAAAATTCGAAGGGCTTTGCTTCGAGACGCGCCTAGATTAACCATTTGTCTAGATGAAGTTGTTGGCTCTACTTCGACTTGTCCTAAGACGACTATTGAATTTTCTTCAGAATTTCGTTTAAAGTAAGTTTTTGGCCTGTGGTTTTTTCTGTAACCTAAAATTAATTAAGATATTGTTTTGAGGTAGCAACAATTTTAATTTCTATTAACTATACCGTTCAAAAATATTTTTATTTGGCTGCTGCCTTTCAGGAAAATTTTGTAAATATAATCCCGATGCCACATTCTTATCATCTTCGGATAATATAAAACTCTTTAACATGCAAAATTTTTCTGAATTTGTATAATTAGGCATGTTAATAACAAAATTCCAAGATCATTTTGTTGCACACTTCCAATTTTTAATTTATTATTTGACATATAGGTATCATTTGTTTTTACTTAAATAAGTCTCAGCCTCCTATGCCTACTGTGTATTCTTAATATAAAACGTAAATAAGAAAAATCAATTAATTATTAAAATAGCATAAAAGTGTTATATATTTTTGTAAAGCACAAAAAAATGTCATATAAAAATGTCATAGCCAACTATGGTTTTCATATAAAAAAATACAACTTTATGTCATATCTTTTTAAATTAAGGAGGTATTAAAAATGTGAATGCACTAACGGATTTTACTTAAAAAAGTGACTTAAGTATATTTTACAGTTTGTCGATATATTTAGAAATAAAAAAGTTATTCAAGTTTTTCAAAATCGCAATTTTTTCAATTTTGGCTAATTGCGCAATAACGGTCAGAGATATATTGATTATGACTATTGGATCTTAATTAACACCAAAATCGAGCACAAGGACCCCATATTACTTTTTGTCTATCTGTAATGCAAAGGGTACTTCCGATAAGAAAACATTCCTGTACGGCAGTGAGTAAAATAAGACTGAAGAGTTTAATAAGGAGAATGTACAAGGCATAGTGAATGAAACTAAGGAGGATATTGCGCTAAATGAGATAGAGAAAATAGTAGGAAAGTTGAAAAACGGTAAAGCAGCATGTGTGGATCAAATCATTGGTGAAATTCTAAAATATGGAGGTTCAAAGCTTATGCGAAGATTGTGTGAATTATTCAACGCATGCCCTAAGTGTGGAAAAGTGCAGAGTTGTTGGAAGGGAGCGATCAATGTACCGCTGTATAAGGGTAAGGGGAACAAGGGTGATTGCAAAAACTACACAGCAATAAGTCTGCCTGTACCTGGTAAAGTATTTGGAAGAGTACTGATTGATAGAGAACTTGAAACTACCCAAACTAAGCTTTGGGATGTGCAAGGTTGCTTCATGCTAGGGAAAAGATGTGTTGCTCAGATGGTTGCTCTTCAGCATGTGATCGAAAATTGTTTAAGTGTAAAAAAGAAGCTGTACTGAGCGTTTGTAGATCTTGAGAAAGCATATGACCGAGTGAATAGGGAGAAACTGTGGGAAATATTAAACGAATATGGCGTAAGTAAAGGTCTAATAACGGTAGCCGGGCATGTGTTAGGTTGAGAGGAGGCACGAGACTGACAACGCTGTGATGTCACTGTGGTTGTTCAATGTATACGTGGATAAATATGTACGGAAGCATGTACAATAGGTGTAATGGTTGGTGACGTAAACTGTTACAAAGACAATTTGTGCGCACGGCATAGCTCAGTGGTGTGGACAGGGTTCTTGAGTAATGCTGAAAAAGGGCACTCGTCACAACTCCAAAAACGTCAAAATCGGCTAAAAATGTCTAAAAAAAGGCCAACTGTTAAATACATTTATAGCAGGAAAACGTCATGAACTGGATCTATCCAAACTGAGGTTTGGGATGTCTACGGTGGCTTCCAGGGAGAAGATATGTTGATCAGATGGTTGCTTTCCAGCAGATGATCGAAAAGTATTTAAGTGTAAAAAGGAAGCTATACTGTGCGTTTGTAGACCGAGTGAATAGGCAGAAGTTGTGAAAATGGCGTAAATAAACGTCTAATAAATAGAATAAGGGCAGTATACAACGGTAGCCGGGCATGTGTTAGGATGAGAGGTGTGAGTGAGTGCTTTAATATTGAGCAAGGAGTGCGACAAGGCTGTGATGTCATCGTGGATAAATGTGCTAGACAAGCATGTACCGATACAAATGATGTAATGGTTGGTGACGTAAACGTACGAGTTGTATGCATATGAGATTAAGCGAGAATGCGGATGAGCTACAGACTGCTCTGAGGAAGTTTAATATAGTCTGTGAGAGCATGGACCTAAAGGTAAACGTGAGTAAAACAAAGATTGTGGTGTTCAATGGAGAAGGTGAAAAGGAAAGGAGAGCATTTACCCTACATGATGAACGAGTGAACGAGTGGGTATATCTGGGTACGATGTTCACTGCAGATGGTATAATGGATGACGGGATTGTACAAAGGGTCAATGCTGGAAGGAAAGTGATTGGAAGTATGTGGACGATAATGAGAAACGAAAGCATGGGCCTAGCTGCAAAACGAGCAATGTATAATGACGTGTTTGTCCCGTCAGTACTGTATGGAAGTAAGACATGGGTGTGTCAAAAAAAAAACCGCCTTGGATATGAGATTCGTGAGAAGCGCATGTGGTTAAACGAGAAGGGATAAGATAAAAAATGAGTGAATAATGAAAGAGTGTGGCGAAGAAAAGACGATGATAAATGGGTATAAAAGTAGTACACTACGTTGGTTTGTTCATATCACAACGCAAGATAAACGAAGCGGAGCCGTATGGGTGAAGTTAAAGATAAGGCCAGGCCTGGTGGGGGTGCTGTAGTAGATTGTATGATAAAAGAAAGAAAGTTAAAGCGGTTTAAAAATAAAAGGGTATGTCAGAGACAATGTATGAATTTCGTGGAAGCTAGGGAGGTATGCAGGGATAGGAAAGCATAGAGACAGGGATTGTTTTGCCTACCTTGCAAGTAACTGATGTGACTGTTATGTTCAGTTATATTTTTGTAGTAATGTTTATTTAGGCAACTAAACTAAACTAATAGGCAATCCGTCATACAATACAATCCTTTCTAACAAAAAAAAAATCTAAAATGGTTAAAAAACAGAACATATTGTTCGTGTCCATTTTAAACATCTACTAAACGATAAATTTTGCAGTAAAGTAAAAGTAACTGGGATGAAAGTACAGTTCTGAAAAATAAGTGGCATTAGCGTTAATGTTAGTTTTTTTTAATTTTTAACGATGTCGTTGTCGGAAAGGGAAAGGAAAACCATTATTATGGGGCGAGGGATGGACGATAGGCACAGATTACACAGTGACATTACCGTATTATATTAAACGACAATTTCACTAACCGCCCACCAACTTTGAAATGTACTCCTTAAGGAACGATCGTTTTGAACGAACAGGGTCAGTCTGAAATGAACCACGAAGTGAAAGAACTAAATGTGTTGAGTTTGGAATAAGCTCAACTCGACAGGAATGTCAACAAATCATCTGACCTCACAGTGAAGTCGCATCATTGCAATCCCCATAAAATAAAAGTAGTCCAATTGAGGACGTCTATTATCGTAAGCTATAGTATCAATCGACATAACATGAGTTACTGAACTCTTTAAAATCTCTCTTGGATTCGGAAACATCAAATACAACATTACGTCGGGACTGCATTTGACAATGTTTGGTTTAAACAAGATAAATCTCAAGTACATTTTGATATAAATATATATCACCTGCTGAATAACGTTTGCCGAAAGAAATGGATTGGTAGAAGTACCATAGAGTGGCCACCAATGTGACCCGATCTGAAACTTTTTGCCATTTTTCACTAAGGATACCTAAAAAAAAGTCTTTTAAACTCAAGAATACCGAGAAATTGAAGCACAGAATATAGAACACGTACTCCATCATATGAAATCACTCCGGGCATAATACAACAGGTTTCCAAAGGACTTTATCTTTAGCTGGTATCATTTGGTAGACACTGGAAAAATATTAAACAGAGATTTTTGTAATTGACGATTATTTATCAACATTTACGACTGTTTTAGGTATTTAAAAAAAATTACCCCAACGTTATTTTTCGAGTTACAGAATCGTTTCGGAAGTTTTGGGACAGCTATGACACCTACCACCTTTCTTCTAAATGGTGCCTCGAGAAGCGATTAGTCTATATAATAAACATAATGTTTAGTTTAGTTTTTCTTGAATTATCTAAAATAGTTTCAATAGTTCAAACGGTATCGTACTCAGGTTCTCACATGGGTTACTTTTCCTTTATTTTACCACATCTTGCGCCCAGTGTACACGGCTAAATTTAATAAACAGTTTTCGTCGATTGATTAATTCTAATGAGTAAATACTATTGCTGCACATTGCGAGGTTAAAATTAAAAATAAATAACAATAAATTTTTGCTTAAGCTCAATTACTACAAGCGTCAAATCGTTATTGTACAATCCGTAATAAGAATAACAGGTTTCGAATGGTAAACTAATTTCAGCAACTTAGATGGGGCATATCTAAAGCTTGTAGGTCAGCCACAATTTCGGAATGTTCAGCAGAAGGTTAAGCAAAGAGATAAGATTCCTGATTAAGTACATATTAAACAAATATAACAAGAATTTCATAACCCATCGATTTACCATTGTTATCCTCAGCGTAAACTTTAAAGCAAAGATTGGTGTCATCCAGGGTTCCATATCCATTTTAATAAATACTGCCTCCATGGAGAATGTTAAGAGAATGCTCGCAATTAATCTTATTGATATTACAAACTACACAAAGTAATAAACACTTAAATGATGGTTTTCATACGTTTTTTTTTTGATCTTATGTTTATTGACTGCAAAAATTATTTGAGAAAATTTTAAGAGCGAAGTGAACTGTAGTATTTCTAATTAAATTCCGGTAATCAAGTGTAATTTGTTACGTGATGATTTTTTTTTAACTGTTCCGTAAACTGAAAAAGGAAATACCGAATAATTATGTTAAATGAACAATCTATTACAGATAGGTTCATGCATGCCATTAAGAATTACATCTCATTAACTGTTATATTTCACTGCACATCGAAACAACTATTACAATTTGCTAATTGAAAATTTCTAAAACACATGCAATACAACTAAGATTAAAATTGTCGTAAATTACAATAATTTTATTAAAATATTTAAATAAAGTTGTGTAAAGGATAATGAACGTTGCTGCGCAAGTTATTGATGTGAAGTAGAAGTAAAAAAGATTGGTTAGATATAAAGTTTGATTATCATATAATCATAATCCTTAATAAACGTCGAGTTCGTTTGCACTTCCTGAAGGTTTAATTTTTATTGATTTGCTGAAAACCAAACGGTGAAGATTAGCCTGCTATTGGAATCCGCGCAGACCAGCAGGAAAATCTCCTTCTAGTCTAGCAGTAGACACGTCCTATTTCCATCCACTCCACGACAGTCAGCTGTGCGGGTGCGAGTGGGGTGTCGCCCCTAAGAGGGGTAAGGGGATACCGGTTACTGCATAGCGCACCACGAGCCGGCATTCGCGATACGTCGGGCTTCCGGTTCGCTCCGGAGCTATCGTGACCTCTTCCGGGTCGTCTGAAGAAGTTATTAATTTTAGGGGCTGTGAAGAACTACAGGGTCTGGGATGGAGGCTGTGAACGGCGTGTCCGAACTTGATAAGGGTGGCCCGCCTGCTCCTAGCCCTTTAACGGGTTGCTATCTACTCATCGTCGTCGGAGAACCGCACTCCAAGGAGCACAAAGATATTATCCTCCAGAGAATTGCGAAAGGTAGGCGACCCTTTTAATTATCACTGTAATAATTTTACTTAAAAAAGTCTAAATGTACAAAAAAATTAATTTTATTTGCCTTTGGTGGGGATAACGTGGATAATATTGATTACCTTTGAATATGTCAAAACTTTAATAGGGTTAGAAAAATATTCATTAATTATTTTGGGTGTTAATATTGATGATTTTATATTTATATTGCGTTTTAACTCCCTTACAATTAAAACGATCTATTTTTATAACACTATTCTTATAATGCCACTGCACTTAAATTTTTTTGTCTGTATAATTAAGAAAGGCTATTGTCATTTAATACCGTCATAAAAATTCCGCTTTTGATAAGAAATTCATATTTACTACAACCGAGCTGCTTTGTTAATTTTTTAAACAATAATTTAATATATAATTAAGCAAATGCTGTATATTTCAATAATAACTAGAGCGTAAATTGAATTCTGTAATTTAACACGAGATTCTGAATAAATCGTTTTTATTCTACTAATTGTGCTATTAAGTAGCAATCTTAATGATGTGAGAACTTGCATTGAAAATTTGAAAGTATCCGTAAATGCATTCACATTTCAAATAAATTAAGTTTCCAAATTATACCTTAAGCGTTTAATTTGACCTGTAAATATGCAAGATTGTGGTAAAACGGTTTAAGCTGATTTAATTAGTGAACTGAATTATTCACACACTGTATAACGTTTAATTTTTAGAAATATACTTAAATTAGGCTTTCCTGTAATTCCACTACTATATCAATACCTTTTTTAGTGTATTAATGGGTAATAAAATGCGAGAGGTATAAGCGAACTATCCCATAAAAAAAAAATCACTGCGTGCCGTTGTACGAAATTAGTATGTTCAATCATTCCGTATCATAATCTGCAAACATTTCGTTTCTCCCCTTGTTTGCACATTGTGAATTTGTACATCCCTCGATATTATCGTTCAACACTTAAAAACAAGAATTGAGACATAAATAACTTTCCTTCCAAAATTCACCCTATATTGTTTACAACACGATGAGATATGAACCCAGCATTAGGTAGAGAGAAAATGGCAATTATTTGGTCTGATACCCTTAACAAGAATTTAGTTGAACTTTGATAAGTTTGAAACATTGTGAAACAGTTAATTGGGGCAGTTTGAATTGGAAGAAAATGAATAAAGTTCTTTGAGCACATGATACTGTATACTATAAAGTATAATTGGCTTTTCAGAATATTTTTGCATATGTATTCTTAGAACGCCGACTGATTTCATCTACATGTGTTAACTAAATTAAATTAAGTTTTAAACTTTATTCAGATAATTTCGTATACAAAGTTGGTAATGTTCTCTCAAACTTATTTATGTACTTTATTTTATAAAATTTTATGACAACAAAATTTATGGAATTCTTAATTTTTTACTGCTTAAATTTTTGATCGCGCCCCGAATTACCTCTTAAACTCTGGATTCAACTAATTATCCCTAAATTTAATTATAACTGTTACATAGTTAAATAAATTGCTCAAAATTTGTATTGCTATTCTTTGTACAGTAACTGCATGCAAAAAAACACTGTAAA
The DNA here is from genome assembly GCA_036346205.1 of Vesta saturnalis. Taxonomy (NCBI): domain Eukaryota; kingdom Metazoa; phylum Arthropoda; class Insecta; order Coleoptera; family Lampyridae; genus Vesta; species Vesta saturnalis. The sequence continues at coordinate 1,165,283 of JARFJB010002082.1, forward strand.
GTCGTTATTTGTTAAACCGAATTTCACGAATTAAAGCGATGAAATGGTTTAATGAGCACTACAAATGAGAATAATTAAAAAAAAAAAACATTCACTCCAGAAGTTTTGGAGGAATCACAGTTAATTGATTATTTTTTAAAATGGTACGTTGCACTCGGTTTAATGGAAATTGCTATTCCTTAAAAATGTAGTTGATTATACAGAGCACTAAAAATCATTTGCATCCATTCTTAGGTATCAAATCCAGTAATAAATAATATGTGTTTGTAGTTGTGTAAAAGCAATTACCGCAATTTCTTTTTCAATTGCAAAGTACATTTTACCGGTAGGAGCACCATTAAGGCTTTTTTTGGAGTACTGTTTTTTTATTTGTTGTTATTTTTATATCATTAAGGTTTTGCCTTGAATTTAAGATTTCTTCAAAAGGTGATCAAGATTATTTTAAGTAAAAACTTGAAACAAGGTTTCCAAAAGCGCACATATCTTTGCAATTTATTAATGGAGTACTCTCTATCGCAATTAAGACTATTTAGTGTTGCTAATTGGCTGTTTAATTGTACGAAGAACTAAAATCGTTTCAATTTATGTGCATTTTATTCATTTATCCTTCATATATTTTATTAGAGATTTAGACCGCACTTCTACTAATTGTCTTATATATATATATATATATATATATATATATATATATATATATATATATAATATATATATTATATATTGTAGGGCATAAAAAATCTGTTTTTAACTAAAGCTTTATTCGCCTTTAATTGTGTAAAGTTATTTAAATCCCGCCGGTTCCGTGAAGACATTTATTACTTTATTGTGAAATTTTGCCGCTCCCAAAAAGTGCCGCCCGGGGTGCGCCCAGAACACTAACCATTTACTTGTTTAATTTTTGCGTGAGTTGTTAAAATAGATTATCAAATTAATCTTACTGTTGTTTGGATAGGGACCAAATTGGTGTTCCATGGTAACTATAACAACTGGTCAGCTCCTATGCGTAACTTGCAGAGCGCCTGAATACTACTATTTCGAGATTCTTTTACATCCACCACATTAACAATTGCTACTTATGGGAAAGTCAAGAGCACGAACCAAATTTTATGCTTTTACTTGATACACCAGAATTTGCTATTTCTTAAATGTCCTTGTTTAAATTATTATTATATTTTAATTTTCTGCTTACTAACAAGAATTAACTAAAATTATATAACGTAATGGAACTTTTTTTACAACCTTATTGAATTTTTTTTTAATTGTAATATACCTTGTATTTGAATAAATATTCTCCCATTTTCACATATCCTTAAAAGTAAGAAATAATGAGATCAAATCATTCATCACTTGTTTACTTTTATCGTGTGAATTTATGCTAATAAATTGCATAATGTCAAATTAAATTATAAAAGTATTTTTACGTCCTTGGTACATAAATAACTATTATATGGCATAAAGTGAGCTATAACAATATCTTTCTTATTTACTTATGCCAAGTGAGTTTAAAAAATGTCTTAGTTGCTAGACATAATCGATATGTTTCGAAATAACTGATAGGCATAATTGCTTTATATTATGTCGAGAAAAATCAAAAATGCTTTGCATAACTTGGAGTTTATTTGAGCGTTTTATATAATAAACTTATACTAAAAAGTTATTCTAGTTTTATTAATCTGCGTACAGAATAAATGGCAAACTATGTTTCTAAATATTATTAACTGATTAAAAAAACTATTTTTAAAAAAGTATGGTTGCAATACTTTAACTGGATTATAGCATGACAAATGTATTTATTTTTCTGTCCTTTCAGAATCTGAGTAAAAAGTAAATGTATGTTTTATCAATCAATAAATAAATAAATACAAATTGTAATCAGAAATTACCTTGGTAACAGGTTACTTACAAGTTAAACAATAATTGCATTAAAGATTTATTTTCCAAACAAAAGTATTTCGACATTGACAATTATGGTGGGAACAGATGCATCTGTTTTATAACAGTTTTAACTAAAATATACAAAATAAAATTTATTTTCGCAAAACCCAAATGAACGTCTAAATTTGGTAATTGTCAAATTATATTTTTTGAGTTTGGAATTAATTATGCTTAAGTTTGCTAGCGGATGCACAAATCATCCGTTTTTTTTATTGTTATTAACAAGTTTTTTCTGCTTTATTAATGTATAATTCGCAGCATTGAGTTTAAAAAAAACTGAGGTTATTTTAAGGCTGGATTTCCCTGCATGACAAATTCTCTTTCTAAAACGTTTTATTTACGTTTTATATTTTTAATAACAATCCACACACAGACTAAGGTAACTAAAAGGTCTCACACATTAAAGCGTTGTAAGGCTTCTAATGTATGTCTTTAAAAAAGGAAGCACATGTTAACACCGCAATAGCAAAATGGGGCTTCTAACAAGCATTTTCTCACAGTTAAGTACGCTTTAAGGGGCTCAAAACAAAAGAAACACTTTGATTTTAGAGTTGAATTGGGTGTCAAATGAAAGTGCAACGTTTCGCACAGGGTATGTTTTAATTTATTAAGAGATTGTAACTATAAATGAGCAATTATTATTAATTTCCATGGGAATTGTTGCTCCGTTGTGTCTGAAATAGGAAAATTGCGAATTCGGGCAGAGGGTAAATGTGGTATTGATCCAATACTCGCGCCGGCGATGTTGCTGCGCGCTAGGTCAAGGGGTGTTCACAACCACCTTACGAAAGCGACCCCCTTTTTGCTATATCAGTCATTTTTTTTTCTTTTTAACCGTGGTGAATCTAAAACCGGTTATTACTTCCGAATTTAGATTTTCTTTTGACACAAGTACATTCTAACCAAGAAAGTAAGACGAGTTTTAATGCTCGTCGAGATAATATTTTCAAATTAGTTTTTAATGTCAACATTTGTTTTTGTCTGATGTAATAACGATCTCCATTATTTGAGAATGTCAACTAAGTTTGTATAGCCCCAGTCTATAATTGTTATTGTGTAGCTTTGTTATCGATATTTCATGTGACAACTCCGTCTTACATCATTTAACAATTGCTTGTAGGATGTCACACTACTAGAGGAGTTAAATTTCACTACTGTGGTTTATTTGGTATCAAAGAGGCTATCTTGCTTTTTATCAGCTGTTCCATAGTGACAGTTTTTTGTTTAATATACGTTAGTCACGCTACAGTTTAATTTCTAGTCTATATAACTTTACCTATCAACAAAAAAAATGCTGTACTAACAGTATTTGAACTTTCAGGATACTAGATAAGTTATATAGGTAGTTCTTCGAGTTTAGAAGTTGAGTTATAAAGCACTTCAACGCAGAAGACGGGATGGAAGTTTGCCAAGAGCTGTACTTCTATAAGATGAGTTATTAGACAAGATGTATCAATAAATCTCAATTTTCGAGATCCGTCACAAGCTTCTCCCCGTTCAAAAAGAGAAAGTATTTACATAAAAAAAGTTTTATGTAACTTTTAATAATTTTCACAAAAATGGGATGAGACAAAGACACTATTTTAATGTTTGGGAAACATTAACTGAGAAATACATTATACTACTTATGAAATAATTAAAATTAAAACTTCTATTGGATGAGTTGTTTAACTTAGTTTGCTAATGGGTAAACCCAACATTCGTTGGAAAATGTATTTAAGTATCATAAATTGTTTGGTGCTCGTTTATTTTACTTCTCAACTCTGAAAATTAATAATAAAAGCGTAAAGCGTAATTATAAAGATGCTTAAAGAAGATAGACTAATTTCTAATTAGCTGAAAAATTAAAGTATATGCACAGAAATACTTAAAGGACTGTTGGACTTATGGACAAAACTTTCTGTTTTGCAATATTCTCTACAATTTTGCATGAAGTCGATCGTTTACTTAATCTTATTTATTTACATGATTCGAAACAAAGCCAAAAACATCCCAAAATTTCTCCTGATATAATTTATACGTGATGAGCCGGTAATGGTCATTTTATGGGCAAAGTTGTACAGTTATATAAAAACATAAAACGCATTTTATGTGGAAAGTAGTTTTTATGTGTATCTATTAGTTTTGTTTAAAAGTGTACTCTCAAACTCTAAAACTTTCGTGGTGGTGCTTGACAAAAAGCCAAGTTTTACTAAAAATCAGATAAAACAATATATTTATTTTCTTATTTTAAAGAGCATTGCACCGAAATTGTTCGAAGAGTTAATTATAAATCAAATATTTATACGATAGAGTTGTAACTTGCTGGAGGGATGCTTAACTAATTAGAGTACACGGTAGCAGTGAATCATTATTATTAATATGGAATAAATTATTTTGCACGTTTTTTACCGTCACGTTTATCAATATCTGCAGCAGTTAACGACTGTTTTAGTAATAATAGTGGCAGTAAGGGGAGAGAATAGTCTAGCCTCGGCGCAGGGCGCCCCTGTGTAGTTTTTAATTCTAGACCCTGGAGGACATTCAACCACAGGCACGTATCTTAAATGTCGACTTCTTTTCAGGTGCCATTTTCAACCCCTTCATGACGTATTTATGATCCATACCCCGTAATCAGGGCCCTTTTGGCAGTATCAAGAGCTTTTTTGGTAGTCCAGCCTTGGAGGACTATCTGGTTGATCGTGCGAATAGATTTTTAATGACAACTCAATTTTAAGTCCTAAAGTAATATAGAAATAAATTCAAAGTAAAGTACTTAATGGTTTTCTCCAATCATTAATATAAAGCAATAATTATTTTCTGAATTTCCCAAGTTATGTAACAGCAATAACATCCTTTCACTATTCAAAAGCCTCTGACGTGCACGGAAAACCACGTAATTAGCTAATTACTTGAAAGGCATACAGACCTTGAACTGTCTACCTTTCTTTCGAATTTTAATAATAGCTCCTGCCAACTTTATTCGATTTAACACAAAAGCACAAAAGCAATGTGCAAGTCTAGGATGTTGATTTGAAATCAGTTTCTGTCAATCTTATTCGATTTAATTCAAAAACAAAACAAGATGCAAGTCTAAAATGTTGATTTGAAAGCAGCTTCTGCCCACCTTATTCGAATTAATACAAACACAAAAAAATGCAAGTTTAGGATGTTGATTTGAAATCAGCGTCTACCAAACTTATTAAATTTAATACAAAAACAAAGACAAGATGCATGTCTAGGATGTCGATTAGAAAATCAGCTTCGGCCAATCTTATTCGAATTAAAACAAGATGCAAATCTACAATGTTGATATGAATTCAGCTTCTACCAAGCTTATTAGATTTCACTTAAAAACAAGATGCATGTCTAGGATGTTGATTTGAAAATCAGCATCGGCCAACCTTATTCGAAATCAAATCAATGCGCAAGTCTAGGATGTTGATTTGAAAACAGCTTCTGCCAACCTTATCCGATTCAATACCAAAACAAAAAAAGACGCAAGTCTAGAATGTTGATTTGAAATCAGCTTCTACCAAACTTATTAAATTTAATACAAAAACAAAAACAAGATGCATTTCTAGGATGTCGATTAGGAAATCAGCTTCGGCCAATCTTATTCGAATTAAAACAAGATGCAAATCTACAATGTTGATATGAATTCAGCTTCTACGAAGCTTATTAGATTTCACTCAAAAACAAGATGCATGTCTAGGATGTTGATTTGGAAATCAGCTTCGGCCAACCTTATTCGAATAGAAATCTATGCGCAAGTCTAGGATGATGATTTGAATACAGCTTCTGCCTTTGATTCAATACCAAAACAAAAAAAGACGCAAGTCTAGAATGTTGATTTGAAATCAGCTTCTACCAAACTTATTGGATTTCACACAAAAACAAATACAAGATGCATGTCTAGGATGTTGATTTCGAAATCAGCTTCGGCCAACCTTATTCTAATTAAAACAAAAACAAAACAAGATGTAAGTCTAGGACGTTGATTTGAAATCAGTTTCTGTCAACCTTATCCGATTTAACACAAAAACAAAACAAGAACAAGTCTAGGATGTTGATTTGAAAACGTCTACTCCCAACCTTATTCGAATTAATACAAAAACAATGTGCAAGTCTCAGATGTTGATTTAAAATCAGTTTCTGCCAAACTTATTCGATTTAACACCTAAACAATGTCCAATTCTACGATGTTGATTAGAAATCAGTTTCTACCAAACTCATTAAATTTAGTACAAAAACAAAAACAAGATTCATGTTTAGGATGTTGATTTGAAAATCAGCTTCGGCCAATCTTATTGCCGTATATAGTTGAATCTATCTCGGAATGTTGTATTTAAAAAGCAGAAATTAGCCAAAGTTGGCAACACTGTAACATGATTCAGGCCTTCTAAATTGGGCCCATAATTAAATTGTGGTGCCATTTTGTTTTTTGGGCCATATCAAATATAACCAAACTTGAAAGCAGGCCTCTACATTTAAGGACTGTCTTATCGGAAATACCTCTGTCCATAGGGGCCCTAGATTTAGAAACAATGTTGTACGCACTAAGTCATTATTGAAAATGGACAAATTCTTGGGGACAAATAAACAAGCTGACTTTCATTTTCAATTGTGATAATACACATGTGATTTGAAACTAACACCGATTTCATCTCGTAAGGGAACTATAGAACTCTGTGTGTTTTATTCTACCCTACGCTCTTCATCATCATTAGACCACCATAATAGTAATTACATAACACTGTAGATGTGCGGATTAAGGTATAACAGGGGCGTGTTGATCACGCGAAGGTTTACAAGGGGATTAGACTGAGATGCGTTGGTTGTGGTTATGAATGATAACATTAAAACATTGTACAAGTAATTAAATAAAGTAAATAAAATAAGGGGAAAATGTTAAAATAAAAACAATTACTTATCAGGGTTGTTGTCGATAATCGTATTGAAAGAACGTCTTGACACGGGAGATGGCTGGTTTTGTTGCTTACAGTCACAGGCACATTCACTTTCTGCGTTTTGATTGTGAATGAAAAATATAAAATACCTAACGGTTTCCAGCAATCTTTCATATAAACTATTTATTTTCTGGATTTCCCAGTTATGTAACCACGATAACAATCTTTCACTATTCAAGTACATTTAATGTGCCTCGAAAAATTCCCTAATTAGCTGATTACGTGAGATGTCCGTGAAAGTGGAAATATGATATTCACATTCTGTGCGAGTGACAAAAAATCCCTCTAATTAGATTACACTTATTTTTAAAAGCAGATTTGTTTAATTGTGATGCCATTTAGTGGGGAATTGGAAACTAACGAATGTTTTCTGTAATAGAAGTTGTTCGTGGCTCACCTAGTAGTATATTTTTAAAAGTACATTTAACTGTCATGGTGAGCATTTATGAAATAGCGCGGAGCAAACTCAGATGCAAACACAAATGCAAATAAACTCAAACACACACACACACACACGCACACGCACACGCACACGCACACGCACACGCACACGCACACGCACACGCACACGCACACGCACACGCACACGCACACGCACACGCACACGCACACGCACACGCACACGCACACGCACACGCACACGCACACGCACACGCACACGCACACCACACACACACACACACACACACATACACACACGCGCGCGCGCGCACATACAGACACATGAACGCACGCAGGAACACCCACGCTCGCACACGCATTCACGAAATCGCGTACGCAAGCACGTGCAAACATTTTTGGATTAGGTCAGTACACGTGCAATATTAGGTTAGATCAATAAACGCACGGTTTAGGTTAGATCAATGCTCACTGCATAAGTGCCTATACATGCCTTATGAGAAATCCTTCTCCATTGCTGTCAATATACTAACAATTATAGGTTACAGTACTAGGTTAGATTCATACACGCAGTGTATGAATTTGAGGTTAGGTAAATACTTGCACACGAGCATTGACCTAACATAAAATCTCGCGTTTATTAATCTAACCTAACATTGTACGTGTATCGACTTAATCTAAGAATTTTTGCGTGTGTGCGTACGTGCGTGCGCGCATGCGTGTGTGCGCGCCCACGTGTGGGTGTGTGTTTGTGTGTATGCGTGCGTGTGTTTGTGTTCGTGTTCGCGTTTGTGTTTGCGTTTGAGTTTTCGTTTACGTTGGCGTTTGTGGTTGTGTTTGCGTTTGTGTTTGCGTTTGCGTTGGCGTTTGTGGTTGCGGTTGCGTTTGCGTTGGCGTTTGTGTTTGCGTTTGCGTTTGCGTGTGCGTTGGCGTTTGCGTTTGTGTTTGTGTTTGCATCTGAGTTTGCCCCACACTATTCCATAAGTGCTCACCATGACAGTTAACTGTACTTTGAAAAATATATTACTAGGTGTAGCCACGAATAACTTCTATAACAGAAAACATTCGTTAGTTTAAAAATACACCACTAGATCGTGTCACAAACAAACAAATCTGTTTTTAAAAATAAGTGTAATCTAATTGGAGGGATTTTTTGTCACTCGCGAAGAATGTGAATATCATTCCATTTCATTCCATTCCATTTTCAAGGAAAGTCCACCTTTCATGTAATCAGCTAATTAGGATTTTTCCAAACACAATAATGTACTTTAATAGTGAAAGGTGGTTGTCGTGGTTACATAACTGGGCAATCCAGAAAATCATTACTTTATGTTAATGATTGCTGGAAACCGTTAAATATTTTATATCCTCCATTTACAATCAAAACTTAGAAAGTGAATGTGCCGTAACTGTAAGCAACAAAAACCAGCTGTCGCCCCTGTCAAGACGTTCTGTCAATACAATTATCGACAACATCCCTTATTATCTTATTTACTTTATCTAATGACTTATACGAATTGTTAATGTTATGATTCATCACAACAACCAACGCATTTCCGTCTTAACCTGTTGTAAACCTTCACGTGATCAACACGCCCTTGTTACACCTTAATCCGTACATCTACAGTGTTATGTAATTATTATTATGGTTGTCTAATGCTGATGATGAGCGTTGGGTAAAATAGAACACAGAGTCCTATAGTTGCCTTACGAGATGAAATCGGTGTTAGTTTCAAATCACATGTGTATTATCAAAATTGAAAATGAAATTAAGCTTGTTTTTTTGTCCCCACGCATTTATCCATTTTCAATATCGACTTAGTGCGTTCAACATTGTTTATAAATCTAGGGCCCTTTTGACAGAGGTATTAAATAGTATAGAGGCCTGCTTTCAAATTTGGTTATATTTGATATGGTCGACAAAAACAAAATGGCACCAGAATTTAATTATGGGGGCAATTTAGAATGCCCGAGTCGCGTTACAGTGTTGCCAATTTTGGCCAATTGTAAAATTTCTATTTTTTAAATACAACATCCTATATATTATGCGGTATTCAAATACAGAATTAAGAGACGGATTCAAGTATATACGACAATAAGGTTGGCCGAAGCTGATTTCCAAATCAACATCCTAGACGTGCATCCTGTTTTTCTTTTTGTATTAAATCTAATAAGTTTGGTAGAAGATGATTTCAGATCAACATCCTAGACTTGCATACTTTTTTTGTATTAAATCGAATAAGGTTGGTAAAAGCTGATTTCAAATCAACATCCTAGATTTGCACGTTGTTTTTGTTTTTCTGGATGTTTTTGTATCAATTCAAATAAGGTTGGGAGAAATTGATTTCAAATCAACATCCTAGACTTGTACATTGTTTTGATTTTTTGTGTAAAATCGAATAAAGTTGGCAGATGCAATTATTAAAATTCGAAATGAAAGTCGACTTGTCTGTCTTTTATGTAAGCTCAATGTCTGTTTGCCTTTCAAGTAGTTAGCTAATTACGGTTTTTTTTTCATGGATGTCAGAGGTCTTTGAATAGTGAAAGGATGTTATTGAGGTTACATAACTGGGAAATCCAGAAAATAATTACTTCGTATTAATGATTGGGGAAAACCGTTAAGTACTTTATCTTGATTTTATTTCTATATTACTTTAAGACTTAAAATTGTGTTGTAATTAAAAATCTGTTCGTACGATCAACCAGATAGTCCTCCAGGGTTGGACTACCAAAAAAGATCTTGATCTTCAAAAAGGGTCCTGATTACGGAGTGCTGATCATAAATACATCATCAAGGGGTTGAAAATGGTGCCTGAAAAGAAGCCGACATTTAAGATACGTATCTGCGGTTGACTATGACCGGGCTATAATTAAAAACTACACCAGGGCGCCCTGCGCTAAGGCTAGACTATTCTCCCCCTTACTAGTAATAGTTTTTATTAGAGATATGCATGGAATATAAAACAAGGAGAAACTTATAGTAAAAGTGCTCTACTGTCATAATATAGGATTATTTGACGAAGGCAATAACTAGTAAAGTACACGTTTAGATGTAAGATCAACATAACATTTAGGTAACTGATAAATAATACAAAGTTTGAATTGAAAAATGTAAAAATCAGCGCAACGTTTTCAGTCGGACTCAAGAGTGTGGTACCTTTCAGAGCATGGTACTACATAGGAAGGGACATTGGACCAATTTTACCTGTACCTTGTGTCACTCCATCTGTCGCGCTTGGTACGCACCGCACACATTTGTGAAGCTGTCAATCGTAAAGGGTTATCCACATCTGTAAGTCTTCAACCATGACGACTCTTTTACAACAACGAGTTAATTAAGATTAAGATGAATTTGATTATTTAAAACATCACTACAAGCTAATGTTAAAGAAATTAATAATCTAACTCAACCTGTTAGATCTGTTACTTAAAAATATTAATTTCCTGGAATTAGAAGTATTTTTAAAGCTACGAGAAAGATAACTTAAAGATGCTTCAAATCCATTATTAGCTTCGGGAGGGTATAAGCTGTTCTTGTTCTTGTGGAAAATTATACATTTGAACCACAAAACGTTGCTTTAATACTAGACGTAAACGACATATGAGATTAAATCAACCAGATAAGTCTACCCTAGCTGACCATGCGTTAAATACTTTAAATCGTAACATTCAATTTGATAAGGTTGAAATTTTATGATGGTAAATTCATTATTATGTTCGTCTACAGCGAGATTGAATATATATGCATCTTAATAGCTTAAACAGGCTCTCAGGTTAAATAGGTTTTGGCATCTCGTAATTAAAGAGGGACAAAATAGTATGCCTTAGTTTGATTGTTGGTATGTGTAGGTTATTTGTAATGTTTTTCCTCGATCTCGAAATGATTTATCAATTAAGTATGTTAAGTTATCACAGCATTGCGTTGATTTAACATGTATAGTTAAAATTAAGATAAGATTAAACATACACATTATGATTTCATTGTATAATAAAGATTACACTCCTTAAATATCAACGGAAAATTTAGCTAGATAATTAATTGGTGTGTTTAATAATACTTGATCTATTAAAGATCTAGATAATCTATGCTAAAATAAAATTTTATTGTAATTTGTTGTGGGTGTGTAATCGGTTCACTAACATTTTGAAATGTTACAATGTGGATCAGAAGTCTCCTCTCAAAACTCCCATACACCAGCCTTGCAATTTCCCCAATACAATCTTCATTCTTTCTTTTCATATAATGGAGTAGTGTTTCTTCTTTGAAGAATAAAAAATTCGACGTGATTTGGTTGAAAGATTGTGGCCCTAAATGTGTGAAATTCTACTGCCTCTTGCGATATCTCAATTCTGAGGGATTTCAATGTTCATAACTCTAATTGGCTTTTATTTTCATCTACTACTAATCTTGCTGTCATTATGCAGAAACATTTGGTGTTTCAAGGAATCTCACACAAATTATTTCTGGGCCCTGATAATCCAAAGCACACCCCACATCTTCTAGACCTCGTACATCAAACCCACTCGTCTATAAAACTTCAGTTCTTTCCCCACTAAGCCTATCTGACTCGTGTCTTGATGATTATGGAAAAGATATGCCCATAGGCCACTCTTATTCATCCGTTATGAAACCATCTCTTTCTCAATACAAGTTCCTAGAATCGATCACCAGTAGGCTTGATCTTAATAAGGCGACTGGACCAGAATTATCTAAGCTATATCTCTATTTGTTCTAGGGAATTTCATTAATCATGGAAGTAACCAAATGTTCAATCCATCCTCAAAAAAGGCGGAACGACTAATCTCTCTAACTACCGACTAGGTTTCTTCATTCAACAGGTGATCTTCTTTCATACGTGATCCAAGTTTTGGAAAAATACATTACAATAATCGGATGAAACAGTTTCCGTACTTTAGATATCTCAAAAGTATTTGACCATATTTGACATTAGTGTTTACTTGCCAAACTCATCTCATTCCTGTCGTAGTTGATGGCTCTTTTTCAAAAGAAGTTGAAATTAATGCGCGTGCCACAGTGATCATACATAGCTTCTACACTGTGCCTGTTTACGTAAACGATATTTCTTCAACGACTAACCCGATCCACGGCGATGCTGACGATAGCACTCTTCTTTGTGATTCATCTCAGTGTATACACAATGGTAATCTACTTTCTATCTTAAATCAAGATACTACAGCTGAAATTTCAATCAACAAAGACATTCAACGTATCCTTGCGTGGGGAAGTCAAAATCTAGTTACATTTAAAGTTAACAAAACTCGGTGTTTTTTTATGTCGAACGTTTCTTATAAATGACCCATCGTTAACTACTGACATACAGTCCTTTGAGTATAGAAAAACCGTTTAAACTTTTACTTTCTATCGGTATTACAATCTGTTGTGCTGCTAAATTACTTTCTTTGATACCATCTTGGGCATTACTAGGAACACTAGGCTTTTCTCATTCTCGTCATCAATATGCAGTACAAATCTCCAAACGATCGCAATTCACATTCTTCTACACTTCTTCTAACCTCTGGAATGATCTTCCCAGTTCCTGTTTTCCTCTGTCTTATGAAAAAGGTTAAGATAGCTGTTCATAGGTATCCCTTGGCAATTCAATAGGCCCCTATTGATCCTGTGCTAGACTACAATTATTTAAAAAAAAAATGGTTTTCATGTATGTCTCTTAACTTTTACAGTAAGCATATATGCGCGTTTCTAGATTTCAGTTGACATCTTAATTAATTTTTTAATAACTTATCATTGAAAACGGTAATTGTAATGGTTATCGAACGTTTAAATTAGTAAAAATTAATAAAAATACATGACTACATATCCAAAATTTTAACTATGAGTGATAGTGGTGAAAGTTGCATTTTGAAAGCTCGTGGAATTCGTTTATTTGATATGTGGCCCAAGTATATATTATAAAGCCGACAGTATATCACCAGTTTCACAGTTGCACAAAGTGAATAATTTTACCCCAAACCAATGACACGGTCTTCCTCTGAATAAAAATAGATTTTTATCTATGCACAGATTTTGGAAATGATGCATTTCTCAAATGATCAACAAATATTCTTATTTTTAGCAACAAGTCTTTGTTTTGTGAATGGTGAGGGGTGATGAAAATTCTATTATAAGAAAAATGTAAACATTTTAGTAGAATTAGGTATCGATTGCTTGGCATTATTTACAGGGAAAAAGTAGTAGATGTCGCAAAATCATTAGACCAATAATCGTTAACCTTCATCTCAGGTTCAGAGAACGGTGACTGCTCGAAAGCAGTACACTTCGTCAACGGACAGCCATTTCTTCATTCTAGATTCGATTGTAGGTCCATATTGTTCCATGAAAAAAACTGATTATTTATTAGTTTCACTAATAATCAGCTGCCTGACATCTTAAAAAAATATGTTAGAAACAATCAACACATGTATTGGTTTGTCAACACTACCTTCTTCGACTAATTCGACTACTTGTTGGCGTTATTTGAAATTCCATTTTAAAACTCGCATTTTCGTAGTCATCTCGCTAGCATCAGATAGGAACCTTTATACATTTTGTTGCACTTATTCATCTTGTACACACGTAGTCCTCAGAACCCTATCTCCATTCCTTCCAATATTATCCTGACCCCACCTATCGTTAATCCCACCAGGCATATATACATAATGTATATTATAATGGAGGAGGGAATGAAACACGGTGCTTTCCTTTCCTTTTTTCACACGTAGATCTAATGGACAATAGCACAAAGTGTGATAACATGCGAGTGAGAGACGAAGCAATGGCAGTGAATGCATTTGACCGTACGAAATCGGACTCTGGCGAACAGTTAGTTAATAGACATACCACAGACTGCAACATTCTCAAGGGGGAAGTAATTTCTTTTATAAAGTTAAAGATTTGTATCCAGCTTTTTGGTTAATAAACTTTTTGTCAAATTTTGTATTTAGAGCTTTCTGAAGAACAATTACGAATTACATTTTTTTTTAATATTTCTTCTGTTCACCATATACCAAATCAAGAAACGGAAAGATTTATAAAATTTCTCTGTGACTGTGATCATATTCTCAATATTTCAATTGATGTTAGTAATATTAGGTCATATTTAATCAATATGTATGACACTGATAAGGATGTGCAAATATTAACAACTTGAAAAAAGGTATTCAAGTATTTTCCAGTTCAAATCAGTATTTGATTTACGCAAAATAGAAAGAAAAGTTTTTACAAAGTGAAACATCGACCTTTATACTCCCACCGCTCGATGGTCAAGATCAACACCATTAGTTTATTCTTAAAATTCTCCCAGGACCTTGGCCTTGTTTCTTGAATTTTTTCTTCGGTCAAGGTGCATTCTTTTATAAGATATCTTCTATGATGTACCAGCGCCCTTAATCTTGCACTGTTAACATATTTCACCTTACATTTTTATTAAAAATTTAAATGTAAACAATATTAAAGATTTAAAGTTTACGTATACATATTACCGATATGCAAACGTTTTGAAGTTATGCAAATCTTTGTAATATTATAAACAATTAAATAAAACACATTTAAATCTTGATAGAAAAATGCTTAAATATTAAATACTATTAATACTAGTATCAGTATCATGGTGATTACCGAATAAATGAAGTTCAATGTTATTCTAATATGAATCATTTATAATAAATAATTATGTAAAGATTATAAAAATTAAAACACACATTAACATGGCAGCCATTTTTGGTAAATGAGATAATTATATAAACATAAAGAAATAAGATTGCAAAAACTTGTTTTTGAAACAGTTGTTAAGCATCAGATAGAAGGCTTTTTTCTAAATATTTTCTGAGCTTCCATACGAATATCGTCCTAAAAAAACATTGGTATATTATTAGATATGGCAAAAGCATTTGATACAGTTTCAAACTCAAATCTGTGTGAAAATTGGAGATGTATGGTATAACAGAGGTGTGTTTCGATTTAATTAAATCTTATCTATCAAATACACACCAATGTGTTACAGTTGATGATGTAGTTTATAGCTTAATCCTAACAATTAGTTGGGGTGTTTCGCAGGGCTCATCACTTGGGCCACTACTATTTATTATTTATATTAATGATTTACTGAAAATGTAATTCAATAATGCTCATATTATCTCCTACGCGGATGACAACGTTCTGGTAATTAATGATATTGATTGGGACCAGACTTTTTTGGTACGTCAGTAGTGAAAATATTGCTAGGCAATAATTATTTGCTGCTTAACCTATTAAAAACCAAATTAATTGCATTCAACTCCAACAAAATTTTAAATATAGCTCATTATTGTTATTGAATGTGGCATGCAAATAAATAAGGTTGATAGCATAAAATACCTTGGCGTTACATTGATCAGAATTTAAATGGTAAAAATAGATAATGTGCATTTTCGGTAAAGTAAAAAACCATATTTATTTATTTCTAACAGTGAGAAGACCTTTTCAAAAGTAAAATGTTAGTGGAGTAATTTTTTATTTCAAGAATTAGGAGTTTTCACCATAAATGATTTATATTTTTATGCAACAGCAATATATTAACAAAAATAGTAATGAGTTAAAGATGCTTTTTCCGAATCATAATCATTAAACGCTTCATAATTTACTAACCTTGCCCACCAGTATGTAAGAGGTCTATTGGTCAATAAAATTTCCTGCATTATTCTTATCAACTTATAATAATCTTCAAATGATGTTTGATTTAAATTCATTATTCAATTTTAGTCAAAATGTTTTTTAAAAAATTTTACCACATCCATACTTATGATTATTACTGCTTACTATAATTATCTTGGCGTATGTGACAGAACACACTTTATATAAAGATATAAAATATTTTATTTTTTATTTGTCCTGTTAAACTATAATTTATAAGTAATGGAACACATTTATCTATTTGTAGCATTTTTTTTATTTATAATCTTTCTTTTTGCTTATTTCCACATAAATGATATTATTATTATTATCATTATTATATTTTCATTGGGTTTTTCATTAAGGGAGTGAAGGTGTCGCCGTAATGTGAACTTGAATATCTTTTATAACATTCCACGACCTTTTCCGTCCATGGATTATATGCCCTTTTTTTTCTATTTTGAACATGACGGACTCATTATTTATCTAGACAGCTTTGTTTTGTTTAGATTTTCTTCCAATACAAAGCAAACTGCCAAATTGTACCAGGGTACGATTTAGCAAAACCGTTTTAGGTACAATTTACTCGACCATTCAATTTTTTGGATATATACTAATTAAGATATGGGCCCATAAATCATTACTATGCCGTGACATTTTTTTCAGTCTCTTCCAGGAATTGACCAACAACAATTCTTGCAGTGTGTGAACGGTCATTGTAGTGCATTAATAGGAATTGGTTATCGTGACGTTTTAAAAAAAATCGTATCTTCTAAACCGATAAAGATATCAAGAAGGGTAAAAAAATAAAATATAAATAATAAGTCACATTTGTTAGAAAAAATACGCCCGTTTAGATTGCAAATTTGTTTCACAGGGTGATGTAAACCTTAGGGGCAAAAAACACGCTTTCCATTTTCCTGTTTATATCGATATTCCTTTTAGTGAAAATTGAAAGCAATGTGTTTAAATTGGTAGATTAACCTACATTCGAAAAAAATCATTAAAATCGGAACAGGGAGAAAGAAATGATCATACAGCCAATTGATGTAAATTTTAGGTGTCTCGAATTTTATGTCGGTGAGTGCATTTTAAAATAACTGTACCTACTGTTTTATGCAAAGTATTATCCATCCCTAGCCCCTACTGTTTCCCATCTTTTTGGCAGCATACAGATACCGTGTCGGAAGAATGCTTAATCTTTTAGGATGTGGAGTGTTACTCAGACACGCCATGCACCATCGATTGACACAAGTGGAAATCAGAAGGAACAATGTCTCGTGAATACAGGGTAAAACTTCCCAATTGAGTGTTTCCAAATAGGTTTTGACCAGCGGCGCAACATGTGGACGAGAATTATCATGCAGGAATATAATTGTGTCTGGAGTAGTATTTGGCGCGCTATTCCTTGAGTGCTAGGCTTAATCTAATTAATTGTGTTGGGTAGAGAACCACAGAAATGGTTTTGTTCGATTTGAGCAACTCATAATACACGACACCAAACTGATCCCATCAAATATACATCAAGAGTTTTTTCCATGAATATTTCGTTTAGCTGTGGATGTTGAAGAATGCCAGATGGTCCCCATGATTTCTTATATTTTGGATTATCATGGTGGATCCACCACAGTGCAGAAAACCCTTTCGTTCTTGCCTGGCAAGCAGCTTTCTTCTTGCCTTTGACATGAATTTTGATCCCATAATGCCTCCAATTCCACGTAGTCGTATACTTTCGGCTTTCCGCTACGTCCTCTCTCTTCGATGTCAGCTTCACCGTTCCAATTTTTGATACGGACAACTTCTTTCACTTAAGACAGTCTCACCATGTACATTTACAAGCAACCGATGCGCCTCAGCTGCAGATTTCTGAACTGATGAAGTAAATCAAAAGTTCGTGCAAATCACGCTTATTCGGTTCAAAACGACATTTTTGCACAGAAAAGAATATATTATACTAATAAAAAATCACTAATATTTTAAGATTACGTTGTTGACAGATCTCCAACCTTACGATAATGACGTTTTACACCAGACAATTTTAACCATAACTTACTTGTGGTGCCAACCTTTATGGAACGATGAAAATTTATTTGTACACCTAATAGATTTCAAACAATTTTAAATTTTCTTGCCAAGCATGCCTAAAAACGTTATAATAGTCAAAGAATCACTATGTTAACTTACCGATATATGCTTCAAATATAGGTACTCGGGTTTATCATCTTAAAAGAAACTAGTTAGTTTAATGTCACTGTTAATGAAATTCTCCTTTAACTCATTGTATAGCTTCAATTCTGCTCATTCTGTTGCAAGACATATAATCGTATGTTAAAGTATACGTGGATAAAAAGGTCTTTAAAACACGCGCGATTTTTCGAACACGAAGGTGCAGCCAGTTATCCACGAATACTTTACGCTATTTTTTTTATTGGTGCACCTTGAAATCATAAATACTAGTATTATTACTACAAAAAATGGAAATAAGAACTAATAATGTAAAATATGTAAATAAAAATTAATATATCTAACAATACTAACTGTACTTTCTATTTTCATTTATAAAATTAAAAGTGTTAAATAATGTTTAAATATAGGTTTTGAATTTGTTAGTAATATTTTATTTGACGTTACAAGGTACTCGTGTCAGATCAATAATCAAAACATTATCATTTAGGCTTCACGTTTCTTGAGTTGTTGATGTTGCCATGGTAACTTTAAAAAACGCGCGTTTTTGAAAGTTCGATTTAAACACGCTAAGACGTACTTTAAATAGGTAAAATGGGGCACCAACATAAAAAATGATGAATTGTATTGTATTGTAAGTTTTTAAGAATAAGTTCAAAGGTATGTAATTAAACATTATTAATAATTTTATTTAGAATTTACATTAGTTCTACATACATAAAGAGAAAATTTGCATCGATGGGGCTTGAATCTCGATGGCGCAGTTGGTTAGCGCGGTACTCTAGCAAAGTACAGGTCGTAGGTTCAAATCCTACTCGAGGTAAACTTTTTATTTATGTATTTAATAAAATTATTAACAATGTTTAATTACATAATTGTATTCTAAATTATATGAAAACGTTTGACCGATTTCATTTTCCTTTTTTAATTGAATTAGGCTTAGGATTGACTAAGTTGCTTTTCTGGTGATTGAGATATTGTAACTGATCTCAAATACTGTTTCAACGCCCGATTTTTGTAATTACAAAAATTGTATGAACACAGTTGATGGCAATTTACTTTATATACCAAGCATATTAAGCAATTCTTTGTTTTATTATATTACATTTGTCCTTAAGACGATTTTTTCTGATAATGGGTGGAAGGGCCCCTTTGGTGGTGAATGTAATGCGATATAAAAAAAAATCACTGTTTACAAATATTAAGATATTGTGATAGATAACCTTAGCTCACTTATTTACTGCTAATTGTGACTATGAATACTGTAAATCTCATTTTTAAATTAATAGTATTATTGTAAAATATAGATAGGCCCAATTTTCATGCAATACGTTCTTAGGTATGTTGGTAACGTCTTAAGCAATTTGAAAAAGTGCAAATATGGACGAAGGAATAAAATGGCAAAGTACTTAATAGCACTAATGTTTAATAAAATACAATATAATTCCACAATTTCTTTTACGTAATTATTTATTTCTCTATGCGTTTCAATACAACATGTATGCATATCAAGAGAAAATATATAAGTAAAATAACAAATGATAACAGATCGTTAAGGTAAAACAGCAAATTTGATGTAAATTATAAATCTATTTTTAAAATATCTATTAAAGGTGAGTATAAGATCAACCTGTTCATTCATTAAACGTACTTTGTGTTAATGTTAATAAATTTCGGAAGTTTCCAAAACATCTAATTTTTTTACAAAAATGTAAAAATTTAATGTTCCTTTGTGAAGTTATAAGGTGATTATTTACCATTAATTGTTGGGCATAGTTTGATTTGTCTGTATGTTTAGATTTGTAACATCTCCTGAGTCTAATATAAACAGAATTACAGAATGTGCAGTTCAATTTATAAATACTTGACTACAAAATGTTGTTATTTGATTCTTTTGCAATAAATAAAGAACATTGGTATTAGTTTTGAAAGCGACTTTATACTTCTTGTTCTTTTATAATATGTGAGCTACTGTTTCTGATATTTTTCCAAAATATGAAAATGATATGTAATTTTCTTTCGATTCCATGTTAACTGGGTAAATATTCATGATAAGTAATTTGTACTTTTGATTTTTAAGTAAAGTGTCATATTTGAAATGTAACCATTTGCTTGTGCAATTTGTTTTATAGTTGATATTTCTTTATTGAAATTTGCTTAGTTTAATGGTAATGACATTACTTTATGTACTAAGGATCTATATGCAGCTAAATTATGTGTTTTATGGTGATATGAATGGTTTGGAACTGTAATGTCTGTGTGTGTTGGTTTTTGAATATGGAGAACTCAAACTTGTTGTGTATATTAAAATTTATGGTTAAATCTAGAATATTAATGACTTTATTTTGTTCTTTCTCTAGTGTAAATTTTATGTTAGAATGTAAGTTATTAACATTAAATTAAAAATTCATCGATGATATCTGATGATTAAAACCTGCTAAAACATCATCAAAATAACGAAACCAAAATACAATCTTATCAGAAGTATTAAATTTAAAAGATTTGATCTTCTAAATTATCCTTAGATATCAGTTAAAATGGACGAAATTGCACTGCCCATAGGTAAATCATCTTTTTGTAGGTAAAACGTATTATTGAATATGAAATAAGTTTGATTAACACGCAGATCAAATAATTGAATTAATTCCATTCTTGTAACTAATTCTACATTATTATTAAATAAAAAATTGTTTAATTAACGCACACATTCTTGAAGAAAGCATAGGTACTAGTTTCTTTTTATTACCCCCTTTTGTTTACAATTTGTCCAATTTTTTTGAACAATAAGTAATTTATATAAGTAGAATATTAAATTAACCACAATGATTTGTAGGAATTGCTTCCAATGAAGACTTTCCTTCATCTTACAGAGTATGTAATGGCTTTAGAGTGACTTAAACTATGTTTTATTCTATATACTTATAATGAAGTACGTTTATTAGATCATTTGGCTAGAAACGTTTTAGACGATATACTTCACCAGTGTTCTCAAATAAATTGCTAGCTAGCACATTTGGATGCTCTACAGGTTTAGCACTATAAATCTTGATTTCTTCTGTAATAGTTGGCATTTGTAAGTCTCTTGCAATTACGTGATTTGGCACATGTCAGGGGCATTAACCATTGCTCTTAAAATTTTGTTCTGAAAGCGCTGTAGGATTCCAAGATTTGAATTACTGACTGTGCCCTATAGTTGAATCCCGTATGTCCACACAGGCATTAAATAGTTTAAATAGCAGTTATTTTCAAGTGATATACTGCCGGTCAACCAATACATTTGTCGGAGTTTTATACAGAGTTGCTTTCTTTTTGTAAATATTTCCTACTATGTCTACTGCTAGAATTGCAGTATCGTTTGCGTACGTGGCTGTTGTAGTTTTGTTAGTTCTCGGGAGATCTGCGGTATATACGAGGTACATCCCTGAATGCTGCCCTGTGAAACTCCGGATCCGATTGGTGTCGGGTCAGTGTATTCCTCTTGATATTGAACTAGGAAAAACCTATGTGTTAGGTAGGAAGTGAGGACAGTAACAAAGGCGTGTGGAAGGTTTTGTTTTAGTTTGATCAGGAGTCCTTCATTCCAAACCTTATCAAAGGCTTGGATAATGTCCAGAAATTCCGCCGTGCAATAGCTTTGTTCTTCTAATGCCAGATTGATCACATTAACTAGTCGGTGTATTTATTCGATAGTGTTATGTTGGTTTCTAAAACCCAATTGGTGATTACGGATCATCTAGAATTGGGGTCATTCAAAAATATCTTTTCAAAAACTTTCGAAAGAACTAGTAACAAACTAATTAGATGTTAAGACGCCTGTCCATTTGGATTTTTCCATTGATTTAATAACATAACTATTCGTGCGTGTTCATTGACTGGTAAAGTGTCCTATCCTCAGTATTGTTTGGGTTTGTATGTATTGTATTCCGTGTTTTTGTCTTTTAAAATATTTATAATATTAGTGAATGCTGGTCTATTTTCGGTTCTATTTTAACTTTATTACTACTAACTCCTTTAGTTTGATACTTTCCATCTGCTATTATGTTCAATTCTTCGATTAATGGCTTAATATTTTCTACTCCAGCAATAAAAATCGGTGGCGGCTTCGGATCTTTCTTTTGCTCTTCCGTTCGTGTTTATATTCCTGCTCACTAAGGCAGCTGTATCTATTGTCGCTTAGTCAGTATTTTGGTTCGCTTTGACTATAATGACCTTCTTTATCTATCATCCGTTTTTTTTAACAGTAACACTATCTCAGTCATTATTCGATGGAGGTAATGATAGGAAACCTTGTGTTGAATATTTAAATGCTTAATTAGCTGTCTGAATGTTTGCTTGTTGTTGGCTATAAAATCTAGGTTTTTGCTGTGATTGTTGTTTTGTCATCGGTTGGGAGTAACACATGTTTGGGGCTGATATGTATTGTGCTTGCGCATTTTGATTTTTATTATACAAAATTGAATTTGTTTGCATATAGTGCTGATTACTTTAATGGGGGTTGTTGGCCCTTTGGGCTGCACCATATAGATAAACATACTGGTAACACCAAAACTTACAAGCATACTATGTAGTGGTAATTCCATGATTACATTTCTAATATTTTATAGTTTAGTTTCTAATATTTTATACTTTAGTTAAAAATGAATAGTACAAATTTTCTCTCAAAAACATTTACCCAGTTAACACAAAATCGAAAGAAAATAATTACATATCAATTATTATTAAATGTGAAATAATTTTGATTAACACAAAGATAAAATAATTGAATTAATTCCAGACTTGAAACAAATTCAACATTATTATTAAACAAAAAATTATTTAATAAACACACATTCAGATCAAGTATCAGAAAAAGTAACTCGCATATTACAAAAGAATAACAAGAACGAAGTAAGTACCTTTAAAAACTAATACCAATGTTCTTAAATGTCTATTTAATGCGAAGGATTCAACTAACGACAATTTGAAGTCGGGTATTTATAAATTGAATTCTGTAATTCTGTTTTTATTGGAGAAACTCTCCGGAACTCTGATATTAGATACAAAGAACACATTAGATGTTACAAATATAAACACACAGACAAATCAGATTATGCCAAACATTTAATAGTAAATAATCACCTAATGACTTCACAAAACAACATTAAATTTTTTAAAT
Source organism: Vesta saturnalis (assembly GCA_036346205.1). Classification (NCBI taxonomy): domain Eukaryota; kingdom Metazoa; phylum Arthropoda; class Insecta; order Coleoptera; family Lampyridae; genus Vesta; species Vesta saturnalis. The sequence goes on from JARFJB010002082.1 coordinate 1,188,573, forward strand.
TTTTCTAATAAAAAATACAAGTGGGATGTTTTGGAAGCATTCGAAATTTGTGAACATAAACAGAAAGTACTTCTAATAAACGAACAGGTTGATCTTATAGACAACATTAAGTGATATTTTAAATATACCTTAATAGTTTGTTACCATAACTACTTGTTTATTTTACTTATATATCTACTTTTGATAACGATACATGTATTGAAACGCGTAGAGAAATAAATAATTATGTAAAAGAAATTATGGAATTATATTGTGTTTTAAACATTAGTGCTATTAAATATAGAATTGTAAGAAGTAAATTTAAAGATATAAATTTTGTAAAGTACTTGATCGAACCGAATGGATAACCTTTTAATGAATTAAAGTAAAATATTTATAAGAAACACGTGTAGAATAAGCCTCTCCGTATATGTTCATTAAAACTCTTCTGTTTGTGAATTCCAAAACCTTTTCATTTGAATGTTTGCCGTAAATAAGTGAACAAGTTTAATATAGTGTAATTTAACTTGGTTTTGTATTGTATACCGCGTGATGAAGTATTCAAATTTGTAATTATTTATAAATTACATAAATTTAATCTTTATTTGCCATTCAATCTAAATATTACAAAATACAGCGAGTTTGGCGACATTTTTTTAAAGTATCCACATCTGTTATAGAAAATTAATTAACACTAGGATAGCGGCAAGATATTTGCAGTTTTGCAATTACTTTCACGTAATAATAGTTTTGCTCAATTTGTTTTTATACAAACTTTTGTAATTTTACAGCTGATTTATTCTGAGGTACCTCTCAGATTTTGTTGTAATTGATGGATCTCCTTGAAAATATAGGTTTCTTTTTTTTACTTTTACACTACTTATTACAAATTATGACTTGACAGTTTCCTATTATTGGCCTTTTTACAGTCAATCAATTTACCAATCATTTCGTTGACGGCCTCGGAAATTAATTTTTTCCCTTAATTACCCTTTGGCATAGCGGTATAAAATTTTACTATCTAGCTCACCCATTCCTTCTTCTTTATTTTTACATTTTCTTAAACGCGATTTGAAATAAGTACGATAATGATTCACAATTCATAGACTCATAACAAACCTAATTTCCCAATAATTAGAAATTAGACTTGTTGAGTAAATGGGATAATTAATCACTGTAAAGCAACAGTTTCATTTTTGTATGGCGCCGTATAAAAATGCAATAATTGTTTGCTCTGAATGATGCATTTTCAGAGTTTTTTTATCCTCCCGTAACAACCATAACGCCAGTATACATGCACCTACGTATTAAATGTGTGCAAGAATGAATACATGATTATGACTGAAGGAACTCTGTTAAGTTCAAAGAGCCCGCCTTTTGCTTAGGCGTTGTAACTAATCATTAAAACGTATACATATCTACTGTTATTTTTAGATTGAAACTGTACAGAGTGGGTAGATTTATAACAATTTGCAGGTAAGTTATGTAAATGGGTATATATGTATAATAATTGATATGGGTGTCGTGGGTGTATTTGAAAGTAGGGTTATAAGGTGTACTAAACATGTTAAACAGTGCATTTTACCACATATCTAATATGTGGAAAACCTTAATTTTTCATTAAAAAAGAAAGAAAAACATTCTAAATAAAATGACTTGACTCTAATTCTCTCTATTAAGATCTATTGAAATAATATTACATAAGTTTGCAAGACTGAGTCGAAAAAATTGAAGTTGGGAGATTTTTCAGTTACTCCTTATGAAAACACTAAGTAAACTAGATTATTGGGCAATTATTTTCTCTGATGTAAGAATAGAGATAAACGCAACGCTAAATGTCACAATTTTTATAATTTTTTAATAGTTTTAATTCGTCCGATGCAAAAATAGCGTGTATACCAGACTAAAAGTACTTTACTTTCTGGTATACAGGGTGTGGCGCGAAGAGCTTTGATTAAAAGTAATGGCGGATACAGTTGTGTTAAAAATCTGAAATTACGAAGCTGTCGGTTTTGGAGGACGCTGAGTTCAAATGTAATATTGTCCTGAATGTGGCACTTCCGGTTATACCGGAAGTAGACATCAACTTTGTTATTTTAAATGGAACCTAATATTTTTTTATTTTATTTTGGAATTCTACATAAAATTCTAGATAAAGTTTGTGTACAATGTCCTATACCAAAAATGAAGTATTTTCGAGATATTTCGATTTTTTTTTAAATTTTGAAAAATCCTAGTCCACATTGATTAACGATATCTCCATTAATAACGAAGCTAGTGACGTGAAATTGTAACCAATAAACAACAAGCGCTTGCCCGTCAACTACATATACCCATCTCATTGATATTTCATACAGGGTGTTTTAAACTTAGCCGCCAACATGCACAATTTAAATCATTTATAAGTTGCTTACTTTAAATAGAACAGCCTGTATCTTATTACATTTTCCGCTATACTTTTTTAAGCCGATTCGTTTGGTATCAGTATACCCTATACCTAAATCCAACCACTTTTGAGATATTTCATTATCTTAGTTAAAACATAACAACACTGAATTATTTCAACATTAGTAAAGGGTAGGCCATGATTTCCATTATTTAAGGTGATACTTTGTTATTTTTTCATAAGTTATTAATTCTGAAAAGTAACCAATAGCCTGAAAGGATTATTAATTGTATTGATTTAATTAGATAACGTACAAACAAAAATAACTAAATGTAATATTAAAAAAAATAAAGTTTTATAATAAGTGTTCAAAATTAGCACCATCTACTTCTAAACATTTATCAATCTTTTCCATTAAGTTATGTCTTGTAATTCTGGAAATATGGTCGGTTGTTAGAGAATTAAAAGCAAGTAAGACTCTCTATATCATAGGACATTGTGCACAAATTTTATCTAGAATTTCATGTAGAATTCAAAAATAAAATAAAAAATATTAAGTTCCATTTAAAATAACAAAGTTGACGTCTACTTCCGGTATAACCGGAAGTGCCACATTCAGGACAATATTATATTTGAACTCAGCGTCATCCAAAACCCACAGCTTCGTAATTTCAGATTTTTAACATAACTGTATCCGCCATTACTTTTAACCAAAGCTCTTCGCGGCACACCATGTATATTATGTAACGTGCCAATTTTGGACTATCGCTACCGGTATTAATAGTTTGGCTTTAGGTTGTTACTTGTAAATTTATTTACATTATTTTAGAGCTTCATGTCTGTTTGCACTTATCTTCAATAATATTTCTGTTGCGTGGGAGAAACTTGCACTTGTTTTGAAGAAAATAATTGAGTTAGACGATACTTTTTGTTTTTTGTGTCCTTAAATTTTGAAGCACGTATTGTTGCCATGACTGTTTAGTATGCCTGCATTTTGTAGTAAAACCAAACCTGGTCTGCTTTATTTTTTTGCAGCAAGATTGTTTCTATATTATAATATATTACGTTATGTGTTGAATATACAGAACGTAGGTACACGTCCTTTTTTGTGCAAATTACGTTATCAAATGAAGAGATCAGATGAATTGTTTTACAGATATTAAAGTAAAACTAACTCTAATAACGTTGAACATAGTTAATACAATCTTAATCAAAAGCAAACACATGACTTTAGTTATTTTATGATTCATAATACAAATACAGGAGTGCAGACCTTCGGCCATTGTTATTTTGTTGAAATAGGTCATACATTTAAGTTATTACATTGAACTTATTCATTTTTAATCTCAACTTTCATTTTAAAATAAATTGACGAAAATTTTACGTATAGTTTAAGGTTCGATTAAAAATTAGTTTACTATCGTAAAGCTTTGCGAAAAGTTTAAGTAGGATTTTATTTGCATTTATGATGAAGTTAATCAGCAAAAATTATTATAGGGATAAGCTTTGGAGTGCCACAACGTTCTCATTTAAGACCGTTGTTATTTAGTTTGTTTTAAAGCTAAATTTTAAGAGATGTTTTATTATTTCATTTGGAAGACTGTTACTCAGTTCAATTATGTGTTAAAAAGTAATATGACTGCCTTATTTGTGATTTGTTGTGCTCTTAAGTTTAGCAATGATAAACTATTAAAATTTAAATGATCGTTGATATATATATTGATACGTAAAAAATTATTAGCAGTCAAATAGTTTTTTTTTTTAAATAATGCGTCCAACAATTACTAACACGAGACAATAAAGTAGTTTATAATAAAATATATTTGATGTAATGTAACAAAAGTGTAATCATTTCAAAACTGCAAAAGTATTTTAACTGAATTTTTAATCTTAATGATACGTACAATATTTTTAAATGATTATATGTATAATGCAAAGTAAAGAAGTTTTATACTGAAGTATTAGATTTGTTAAAGTAGGCAGACATTAATTTTTTCGTCGATACTTAGCAATTGAACATCTATAAAGGATGCAGACTGATGATTGTTTATAAATATGAATGTATTAACTTTTTACATAAATATTTAAGTAATTGAAAAAAAAGTTACAAATAAAACTTGCTATTAAGGGGTGTCTCAGGAAGAACTTGAATTTTAAAAATAAAAGAAAATATTAATTTAATGTTTTATTTACATTTTTTTCTTCAAAATATCGGTTAAATGGCCACCGTTGCTCTGTTAGTAATCATGTACCCTTTTAATGAAGTTTCGCGGTACATTTTGCAGTAAGGACTGCTGGATTTCACATATTTGACGTGCGATTTCTTCTTTGAACTCATCAGTTGTCTCAGGGTGGTTCGCATAGGCCTTACTTTCTAAGAAATTCCAGAGAAAATAATCCAAATAAGTTAAATCGCAACGTCTTGGCGGTCGGTTTTGATCTCCATAACGAGAAATGACACGATCTGGAAACTTTGTTTGCACCGTCATTGTTTCGCGTGCAGTGTGCCAGGTGGCGCCATCCTGTTGAAAGGCACGTGGATTTTCATCTCCCAAGATCCGAGAATTCTGCTTGTTACCGAAGCTGTTGAAGTGTAAATGAGCCTGGCCACTAAAGATGATTTTGTTGTGGAGTTCATAGTCAGTTTGCAGTTTTTCCAAGATCCAGTTTGTAAAGTTTCTGCGCTGTCTTTAATCGGTATGCTGCAGCTGTTGAGTGAGCTGTATCTTATAAGCTTGAAGGTGTAAATATTTCTCAAAATGCCTGGAAACAATGGATGGAGGTGTTTGGTCGTTCTGCCATACTGATACTCACAGATGTGATATTTTCTGCCAATATTTTGGACCGAAGACGGATAAGGTTTTTTTCATCTTTCAATAAAAATGTCCGTTCAAATTTCTTGAGCAAATTTTCAATAGCAGGCTTCGTCGGTCGGTTATGCACGCCAAAATCGTCACAACAAGATTTTCTTAATTTTTGTAATGAGTTTTCACTATTAACAAATGTTCGTCCATGCTGTAACGCAACGTTTTTGTAAATTTCAATGTTTTCATTAAACAAATACCAAATATGGCTGTGTCAACAATTTACTGTCGAAAAAGGAATGTGATTCGGAATTGAAGTTATTGCTGAGGCACCCATTATTAATATAAAATGTTGTACATATCATTACTGTTAAAAATTCAGTTAAACTAATATTTGCCAAGAATTCATGTATATAGCCTCAAAGTTCAGGGTCTAAATTTTCAAAAGACCTTCTCCTTTGTTAATTTACCCTTGCAGGGCAATTCCATAGACCCAAACGCTTTGTCTATTTGCCTTAAGTAGTCGCTTCTGTTATTAGCTGTATTTCGATCTAGTCCCCTCACCACTTTTTGATTTTCCTTGGGCTATGTCTGCGTAAACAACCCTCTCTAGAAAATTTTGTTTCGTCTGCCCAAAATGCCTTACTGTATACCACATATTTTAATGCAAAGAGGTGTAAGTTTAAAAGACATTTTATTACGTATTTGTTGCGAATTTGACCCAAATAAATTAAATTAAATTTGCTACCTTTATTAAAACTAGATGTTGTAGTTCATCAAAGATGAAACCTATGCCTGTGTCCTTACGGTATGACCGGAAGTGTATATAATAATAAAATAAAAATTAAATTTTCATTTTTTCATTTTTTATAGTGTAAAAATGACGGTAAAAGTTAAAATTATTATTCGACTAATATTTTATAAGTAATTACTGGTCATCGTATAGGGATTTTCAGAAATTGTCATAAACGTGTGCTTATTTGAATGTATAGTATAGTAATAGTTTTCGAGTTCGGATCGTTAATTTTATTTTATACCTTATTTTGCACCCTATGCTTATATATGTTTTAGAACTAATATTCCCTTTAAGCAAGAGAACATTTCATTTTAGACAGAAAAATTAATAAACTTTATATTATTCGGAAATTCCTTCTCTCTTTGTAGTCTATTTGTTTAAGTAAGCGTAAACTTAGACCTCAAAATGAAATCTTCGTTTCCTGCTCAAATATATTTAGGAAACTTATGAAATCTTGGAAGAATCTCAAATCGTTTTATTGATTAAGTTATACAAGCAATAACGAACGCAGATATAAGGAGTTGGAACGTTTGAAATATTAAAAAGTCAATTGTAATGCATGAAATTTATAATTATTAAGTAAAAACATTTTGTAGTATATCTATAATTTGAAAACTTCAAGTGTAATTAATGAAACTAAATCAAATTCAGTCTGAAGTTAAGTTGTTAATGATGCTTCAATCATTTTTTAACAATTTAACAATCCTAAAGTATTTTATTACACAATGTGATTCACGATCTTGTGTACACAATAGTTTATTAAGACCAATGAGAAATTATTTGAACTTAACAAAAATTGATAGGAAGCATGTTAACGAATTGCATCAATCTGAGGAAGTGTTTTGATCAATTGGCATATATCACTTTATGGTAACGTAGATGCAGCTGACCAAATTCTTTTCATACAGCGACTTGAAAAATACAGAAGGTAGTAAGAAAATAAAATCAAAAGTTCGTTTATCCTTTATTTTTTGATATTTGCAAAACAGGACTGTTACTAAGAGAGAAATAATAATAAAAAGTATTGATTTGTAAATAGATTTTCAGATATACATAAAAAAGCTCATTAATTTATAAATAGGGGTTGTTTGTGAAAGGGATCACTGGTCACAACTGTATTGTGTCTATGAATAAACAGGAAAAATGATTCATATGTAAAATTGTACCATTAAATTTCCATTGAAATGTGTAATTAGTGGGGTTATTTATAAAATGGTAAATAACGATTTTCATATAAGATAAGCAGCCTTAACAGCAATGCAAATGATTTTTAAATAATCTAATCCATTTGAGTACAGATTATAACGTAACATATATTAGATTTTGAGCGAGTGTGTGTTTAGTAAGCAAGATCACTGCATTATTGCATTATTACCAGCCATTTTAATAGGTGAAAATCATTTTTATTACATATTATTAGCTAACGACTTTAATAAATGCATCTAATTTACAGTGATTAAAACTGTAAGGTGACTAACCAACTTTGTGTGTTTGTTACTATCAGTAATAATTTTTAATAAGTTTAATTTTTACTACCCAGGTGGGGTCTTAATTCCTAGTTACTTAAACTATCTAAACTTCGCATCCACGATTTTTATTTCTATATTAATTACCACAACAGCTCCATTACCTTATCACATATTAAATAAATTTGCGTGAATAACGATGGTCTATAGAATCTCTTATGTATAGATAATAAAAATATCTGGTGTGGAACACCACACGACCTGCCAACCTACAATTCTAGGTCAAACAGACGTTTAAAACTTCATGTCAGACAGAGGTTAATAGACATCTAGATGCTAACATAAACAATTAAAAGAAATGAAATAATTTTAATCATAATTTTTTAGGATAATCTATACAACCTCATTTTTATACGTTCATAACGAAAACAGGCAACATTGTAAAAACAACAGTAATCTATGTTAGAATGACGTTTAAAACTTTTATATCAGATAGTGACTGATAGACATACAGGTATGGAAAAATATTATCGCGGGTCTGACTTATAATAAGTAAAACAAAGACAGTACAATACTTTTCAGTTCACTAAGTGCTAAGTGAGATACAATACACAACAAACTAAAAGCGCTGTCGCTATACATGCGTCTTTTGAGTAGGCTAGTTTCAAGGACACATTTAATTGCTACTATCAAGGAGAATTGTAAATCAGTGTTTTTGCAAGTCCGACACAATACCTACTCATGTATTTCACAGAAGAAAAAATACAGATTATTTAGTGGTATTATTCAGGAAGCACTGCACAAGAAATAATGGGCAGGTGTGTTTTTTCCTTTGAAAACAGGCCAATTCCATCAGAAAGTACAATTATGCGTACTGTTTGTAAATTTGAAAGATGTGGGTGTTTAAATAATTGTAGAAAATGCAGTATCATTGATGGTAATAATGGTGAGCATCCTGGTCGTAACTTAAACGAAGAGCGCGATCCCCAAGAAATTGCAGTGTGTAGTTTAGCAGAACTAATTTCCCCGTGCAATAGTACAAAAATTGCTGAAGAAATGAATATTGAACAAAGAATAGTTCGCAGTATCTTGAAAAGGAATAAATACCATTGCTATAATTTGCAAACTGTACAAGACATTTTTCCAGAAGATCATTGATAATATTTTGTTTATCGACGAGTGTTCTCTTAACTTACATGGCCATCACAATCCGTCTGTCGCTGTTGGTTACTCTCGGGAAAACAAACACATTAGTATTCCTTACCGGACACAACACCCCCAAAATTGCAATTTTTTGATTTAACACGTAATTTAGCGGCAAAAAAATTCCAAAGGTAGAATTTAAGTGTTTTTTCAATATCTGAATAACCATTAATTTTATAAGAAAAAGTATAGACATATTTTTTAAAGAAAATTTAATTTTATATAACTTATCTTTATAAAGTTTCTTAATATAACGCAAGGTAGGTCTAAAAATTAATTAAATATGAACTGTATTATTCATATCCTATAGAAACGGGCGGCTTTGGAATTTTTTTTTAGTTAACATGTATATACAGTGATTTTACAATAACAATACTAGAAAACGAGGGGCGTAATTGGGGGGTCATGGCCCATTTCCCCGCTGAATTTTTTTTTCTACGCCCATGGTGAATTTGCTTAGTTAATTTAATTAACCGATTATCTCTGTAAATTCTACCGTTTCGTTTAAATTATATTTACTAGTCATTTGCATATTTATTAAGCCTTTTCGTATCGAAAACTATGATTTGCATTAAATGATCAACATTTTCTCTGATGTATAATCGAACTCTCTTAATACAAGAGAAGCGAATTTTCTGAAAAATTTGTGTTTTCTGCTAAAATTGTTCGGCACCTACCATAATTCTTTACCGTAAATGCTGTTCGTTCTGTATCGGAATCATATAAATGAAGTCTTTCATAAATCTCCACAAAAAAAATCTAATGAATTCAAATCCGGCCAATCCAGCGATTAGCAAATAAAATACCGTAATGTGGCGGGGCTCTGTCTTGCTGAAACCACATATTTTGTCACACATTTGGAGGCAAATCTTCAAACAGATCTAGGATCGTATTTCTTAAAAAGAATGAAAAGTGCTCAGTGTTTAACCGGGGTGGCAAAACGACTGGACCCATAAGATTGTCCACTATTCCTGCCCAGACGTTCACACTAAAATTTGTTTGATGACGTGTCTCTATGGTAGCTCTCGGATTTTCTTCTTTCCATACGTGGGTATTACGCAAATTGGTTATTCTATTGCACGTCAATGTGGCTTCATCCGAAAATAAAATACATCGAATAAACCTTAAATCGCGATTTCTAGGCGAAGCCAATTACGAAAATTGAGTCCAGCTACAAAGTTTGGAGGTTGAAGCGGTTGAACTTTCTGAACGTGGTATGAGTTTAATAAATTTTCTTTTAAAACTCTATGCACGTCAGTAGAATTACTATTACCATCCTCGTTATCTGTATTTATTTCTGTAGCGATTAACGTAGTACTTATACCCGGAGTTTCTTCTGCTGTTTGTTCCTCTTGGTTTATAAGTAGTCCCGATTCTCTCAAGCGATAAACTAAATTGGAAAATAAATTTCTCTTTGGATGACACCGATTAGGATATGTCTCCGCATAACATCTAGCCGCTAAACAGGCTTTAGAATTACATTTTCCTAAAATGGAAAAAATCATTAAGCCTGATAGTAAAAAGTCTATTAGTATTGCTAATTTAATTATCATTCTTAAGAATATATCTGTCTTTTCTGAAAATGACAAAAAGTTATCTCTATTTGTCATATTTTGTTAATTTTCTATTACAAAGAATTAATTAAATTCAACTGACAATAACTTACATAACTAGTAATTATTTTGACAACTGACATCGTCGTAAGTTGTTCCTTTGTTGTTGAACCCTATTTGAAAATAATCAGTGGATATTTCAATACAAATAAGCAATAATTGCTTTTGGATACAATAGGCTGGAATATTTAAACTAAGCGCTAAGTCAAAAATTTACAAGGATAAATAAATTAACACAAAGAATCAGTTAATTAAAGGACGTGAACAAACTCACAATAGGCGTGCGCAAAAAAAGTTCGCTGAGAAAATGAGACACGATCCCCCACTTGCCCCTTTGCCTTTTTAGCACCCCTAATAGGTTGGCGGATTGGCCTATTAAATTGTATATTGTATTGTAAATTTCCACGAGTATTATGTGTTTCCGTTTACATGAATGTCGTGTGTTGATGATGTTCTAAATTATTTCAACCAAATCATTCTCAGGTCACTAATAAATTAGCTCTACTCCTCGCTATTCGGATTGAACTGACGTCCACTGTTGTACTCTGCTCGTTTATAGTCATTTTCTCCAATTTCACTTTCTCTGCGTTCGTTATCTTCCTTTCTCTTTTCTGTTTTGAATGTTTTATCATTCTGTTTTTAGGTTTTATTGCTGCTTGTTGTTCCTTCACTCTGGCTAACGCCAATCTCCATGTACTCGGTAGTCTTTGGGCGTCATCTAGTGTGTTTTTCTATTTCTAGTATGTCTACATAAAATAGTGCGTATTAATCACGCTAATTGTTTATGATGTATAAATTGTTGCATAATTCTTATGATGTGTGTAGTAGTACAAACCTAAAACAACATTTTATCCTAACAATATTGATAATTATTATACTTTCCTTGTGAATAAAGCCAACGTTTAAAAAATTAGATCAAGGAAATTTTCAAAGCAAATATATGTGTTGATGCCTTAAAAGTTTGTTTAACTACGGGTAAGAGATTGTTTGCAAAAAATTTAAAAAAATTTTACCGCCTATCTTAGCTACAAAATCAAAACTGTGCCAGTGTGTACAGAAAATACGTATAATAGGAATAATCATTATGTAATTTATAATGATACACAGGGTTGCTTATTAGTGCGTCAAAGTCCGATATCTCAGTAAATATGAGTTTTAGAAGGAAATGTTTTTGGTGTTTAAGACGTGCGTATTTTAAAATTATTTTCTAACATACGGGGTGCGTCATAAAAGTGTGGTAGTAACAGATTATGTTTTTTTAAAATAGACCCCGCAATGTTTTTGCCATATTCGGATTTATCGTCAGATTTTAAAGTTAATTTATATAAGGTGTTTGATGTGCAGTTTTTAAAACAGTCGCGTCAAGTAAGCGATCAAAAGGACTCGCATTAAATAAGTGATCAGAGTATAGTTATCAGTCCATTGATGCCGCAGAATAAGTGACACTGTATAGTCACGTGGCCCTATAAAGTCTGAAAATTACAAATAAGAATTAATTACCGGTATAATAGGGAATAGGGAATTAAAATAATAAAAGTTTAAGCATTGTCAAGTTAGTAATAATACAAAGGATTGCACCATAATTTGAGATTCGCATTAAAGGTGACGTAATAAGTGAAGATAATGCGTTTGTATGTATCAGAACGGTAATCTATTGTGTTTAAATAGTGAATAATAAATATAGGAAACAGTAATCGATCCAAAGTGGTAAATCAAAGTATAAAGAATAATAACTCGAAGTGTTAATAATGAGTAATACGATTGGATATTGCAGCTTGTAACGCAAGCTGTTTGTCGTTAAAGTTAAACGATTGCGTAAAAACGGTGTAAATACATCAAGCAGTTATTAAAAAAAATCGTTAAATTGTGGAAAGAAAGTTAGGAGCATTCTCTATAACAAACAGATAAGGAGAACAAAGGAAGTGGTTCCAATTTGGCGGGAAGATGACATCATCGGAAGAGCAGTCAAACAACCTAGTTGTCAGTTTTTCAACGAAAATCACAAGTAAGAACCCTTTTTGTTTGTGTGAATAAATAAAACCTTTTTGTGTTTGATTTTCTCGAAAATTTACATTTGACTATCACAATTAAACGAAAAACCATCTGTTTAATTCTGATAAAGATTTTATTTGCTATATGCTAGTTTTAAGAAGGTTATTTTAGATATAGGTTTGATTTTTATATATGTTTGTAAGCAACGTATTGATGCATTTTCGTTCAGATTGGGAATTTAATTAAATGAGTATAACGTTTGATTTACTTTTATTGCTAAAGAATATTAATATTAAAGGCTTATACAAACGTTGAATATATAAATGCAAGAAGAGGTCAACTCAATAGGAATTCAGATAAATAAATAAATCGAAATGAGCATAACTTTGGTTAATGATAGCAGTGATCATTTCTGTATTTTAACTTTGAGCTATCCGCCACAACCAATTAAGAAACGAATTCACAAACGTAAATCTTAAAATTAATTCATTTACGCAAACTGAAATTAAAATACAAGCAAAGTAACATTTAAGTAATAAATGATATTTTTATACATTGAACCTATTCAGTTTTAATAAAACGTGATAAAAAATAATCATTTTCAGTTTCACAATAACTACATTTTTTTTTATTCAATAATGTTGAAATTATAAAAAAGTTTAAAAGAACTCAAATCTTATTTTTAGAGCGGGTTAAACAAACAAAAGTAATATCCAAGGGTATTACGCCCGTTGCAACGTGTCACTTACAAACAACTATGACATTTATGATATTTTCGAGAAAAAAATGCAGACACCAATAGGAATAAACAAACGTTTTTTTTTTGTTTCCATGTCAACATGTAGTCGGTTGACTTGATCAAAACAAAAATTAAGTAATTTTTTTAATTTTTCCTAATAATCGGGAACGGTAAATTTTAAAGATAGGACACCTTACTTAAACTGACGTTAAACTTTGACGATGAATCCGAAAACGGTTTAAAAATTAGGGTATTCTATTTGAAATAAGCAAGTTAATGAGGTTGAATATTTCGGGGGTTGTAGAGGACTTTTTTTAAATTAAAATACGTAGCTTATTGGGTTTTCTTAGAGCCCCATAATATTGATTCCGAAATTTGCAGAGGTCAGGGTACAGCACTGATTTCTGTGGAACCCTGCAGCTGTCAAAATTTTTATATTTTTCCAAATAATTCGAAAACGGTAAATTTTTAAGATAAAACGTATAAATTAACATTAAAATTTAACGATAAATCCGAATATGACAAAAAATTGCGCACCCTGTATATTGGAAAATAATTTTAAAATACGCACCCCTTAAACACCAAAAACTTTGATATGAAACATTTCCTTCTTATATTTAATGAGATATGGCACTTTGACACAATCTAAAGGAATAAAGTTAAGTGAGTATAAAATTTAAGTGTATGGAAAGGAGCCACTTAGAATGGAACGTTAACTACACTGTTATCTAATAATTTTACTGTCTGGAATTAAAGCTTGTGAAATATTTCATAATGTATATTAGTAATAATAACAAAATTATCAAAGTATACCTTTTAAATTTCAAAATATATTTATTTTAATAGTTGTCATTTTAAAGGCAATTTTTATTGTGAATAATACAGCCCTGGTTATATGTTTCTGTGACAGTATTTAGTTCAAATTTAAACACAATTTAGACGCGCAAGGAGAAAAGGCGTTTTGACCACGAACGCTGTCGTATATTTATTTACTTGTAATATTTTTTTACCATAGTTAGCTAAAGCAGAGTGCCGTTTAACATCAACAAGAATCTATTGCAATCGAGTAATTATGTATTATATTTTTTTTATATAATATGAAACGAGAAGTATGCGCAAGTGCATTCACATATTCTCATAAATTTTGTGTAAATATGTATATAAAGACGAGTAGTGATTTAATCCAAAAGCGCTTTTGAACATTTAAATGTAATCATTAAGAAGAGTTAGTATCTTAAAAGGTACATTTTCTACAAATCTACAGAGAAAAGCAGAAAGCATAATGGGGATGATATAAGTTCAACAACCTTTTAAAGTGCTTCTTTTATGTGCAGATAACAAAGGTAGTGTATTAGAACATGGAAATATCTCAAGAGGACCGTAAAGAATGTGATTGAGTTTGTAGACGAGATATAAATATTTCCATTTTTATTTTTTTGCCAATATATAAAAGTGTCCCAATCGCTTGATTACTACATTATGAATATTAGGCAAAAACAATACATTTAAATGAGACGAGGGTTGAATATAAACGTTTTTACATTACATTTTATGCACTTTATTACTTTATCCATGTATGTATTAGTTCCGTTGAGAAACTTAAGTATTTTTTTTACATAACGGTCAGATGAACAATGTGTATCTTCCTAAACTTAATGTATGGGCACTAAATATGTAGATAATTAACAGTTTTAGTATTTAAGATTTATATCAATTAAAAGGATTTCTCCGAATTCTACTTTTATTGTTATTGGCTAATTAATATTGAATGTTAAGGATACTTGTTTGTATTTTATAGGATTATATCTTGAGAGTTAAGTAGCGCGGTACTCCAGACAATAAATCTGTTTATCTACTGTATCTCATAAAGCACATGAAACATAACAATAAAAAATTTAGTTAAATCTTATATAGAACAAGTACCATAAATTAAACAAAAACTTACCTGTTCGAAGTGGTAAGGTGTTGAAAAAAGTTTAGTAATTGATGAAAGTACTTTAAAATTATTCAAGCTACGAAATCGGTCTACCGTAACTCCTAGACTACTGTAATAGATTCTTTTACATTGTATTATGTAACAGGGTACCAAAATGAAACTGGTTGCCAAGCAAAATGAAATGTTATGCAAATATCATTAGTACCATTGTATTCTTACAAATACAATGTCCATGGTTACTGTTGTACTATGAATATTGCATATCATGTTCGGGATTTATCTGTCACGTTTGTAATAAACTACAAAAATTAACATGGGAGATATTTTTTTTTTTAATTTTTGTTAGTGACAATGTGTAGCAGGAAAAATACAATATCTATCAAGGGAGTTGTAAAAATGAATTTGTGAAAAACAACTAATCCTAACATGTTAAAATTTTCAAATAATTTGTATATATTTAAAAACTGAAATAGATGCAGAAGAATTTTGTCTGAAAATATTACTATCGTTATCGATGAGCTTTGTAGGTAAAAAATCTAAACACGTCAGGTCTGGGGATCTGGCTGGCCAGTGACATAAATTTCCACGTCCTATCCATCAGTCAGGATATGTTTGATTTAAAAAATTTCGAACATCCCTAGAGTAATGTGCCGGGCACCAATTGTGTTGGAAAAACATATCACGACGAATTTGCCAGTCGTACGTCTTCTAAAAGAAGTGGCTATTCGTTTGTTAAAAAATCTAAATATCCTTCCCCATTAAGACTTTCATTAAAAAAATTTGGCCTAATTATTTGTCTACCTATAATGCCGCACCACACGTTTACAGACCAACGACCCTGATGTTAGGCCTCCCGTTACAAGTAATATTGTTATAGTGAAAATGATTACTTAAATGAACAACTGTAACAAGACTAATAATTTTTGACATATGTGACATTCTCGTATTAATCATAGCCTACTTGATTTCAACTGGTAATTTATTGAATATATTAACTACTGTGTAATATATATATATATATATATATATATATATATATATATATATATATATATATATATATATATATATATATATATATATATATATATAATTATACAGGGTCCGCCTTTGGGAGCCTATGAATATCTGCTAAACCAAACTTACTATAATTTTGAAAATTTGGTGACAGGGTAACGATGTTAGGGCTAACTCATCTAAAATATTTTCACATTCGTACCACTTCCGGTTATACCGGAAGTCGGTACTTAGTCGCTTATTTTAAATGGAACACCCCGTATATTAATACATTTTTGGATTCTATGTCGAATTTTAAGGTAAGTTTATTAAATAAACTAGATACTAAATTTCAGTCGTTTTAAAAAATTCACAGATGCGGTCTTAGTAATAACTCGTTAATTATTCTGTTCTTGTCAAACAATTTGAATAAAACTTTGAGGTGTTGTAGGCAATGGTTTATTGCAACAGTCTGCAGAAAATGACATTTGTATCTTTCATGAAAATAAAATTATGAATGTGTAAACTTGACTATCAAAAAATGCAAGTTACTCAAAAAAATCAAACGGAAAGCTCTATTTTTTATTATTCAGATCGATTTAACGTCAAAAATCAAGTTAAGTTTGTTTAAAACTTTATTTGCCTAAACGTAACAGTTTCATACTTATTATCAAAAAAGTCCCAATTTTAAAATTTGTGATAAAAATGAGCTACATACTTAAATCTAGTATTCCTTGTCCGTGGTCACCATGGAAACCAAATAATTGAGAATTGAAATAAAGAAAAATATTTGAAAAAGTTACTGCAAAAAATTATAAAATAATTTTGTGATTTAAAAGTCATTTTTGCCAAATAGAAATTTTCTAAGTCATTTTTTCAAACGATATACAACATATTTGTAAAAATTTAATACTTTATGAGTAAATCGAAAAAAAACTACTTTTTACTGCGGAGGTAGTAACTACATACTTATCAGTGCATTCTTACACGATAAAGTCGCTTATTTAGTATTTCTTGCTCGTGATCAAATGTAAATTAATTTGCAATAAATGTTCAAAATGTTGCCCGTTAGAAGCAAGATATTGTTGAACGCGTCTTATAACGGCTTCAATTGTAGCCCTTTGAATTTCTTGTGGAGAAAGAGAATTGAAGGCATTTTGCACTCTTGCAATGCAATCTTCTTTAGTCGTTAGTGGAGTAGCATAAACAATATTTTTAATTCGACCCCAAAGATAAAAATCCATTGGCGTAAGATCAGGTGACCTAGGAGGCCATGGAAAGGGACCATTATTGGCAAACCAGCGATCTTAAAAAATTTCATAAAGTTTCATGGAAACAGCGTTGGTGTTGTAAGGGGGCGCACCGTCTTGTTGGTACCATAAATTTTCCCAGTCTAGATTTAATCGGGGTTGAATTCGAGTGTTTGATATCTCAAGATAATTTTCTCCTACAAATTAAATTTGTAATTATAAATCGCAACAATCAACTATTTTAAACCTCTCAAATTTTCGTTGTAAAAATACGCGTCAAAGATTTCATTATTCCGAATAGCACAAAATACGTTAAAATTCCAAATTTCCTGAAAATGGCATTCGCTGATTGGATTGCTATTTTCGTTATTCCAGTAATGCGAGTTTCGGCGATTAAATATGCCATTTTTCGTAAATTTAGATTCGTCCATCCATATGATATTAGTCAAAAAATTAGGAATTTCTTGTATTTTGAGCAAAATTGTTTCACAAAATTCGATACGTTTCAAGAAATCCGCTTCTTTCAAATGTTGAACTAATTGTTAACAGTATGGTCTAAACTTATGTTTCTTAAGAATTCTTCTGATAGTTGTTGGTGTTAAGCCAATATCTGTTTTCGCGTCGTTTATGGAATTACAAGGATAGGCACGGAAATATCCTAAAGTTATAACTTCATTCTGTTCGTTATCAATAGCAGTTTTTTTGCGAGGCGCAGAGTGTTTAAATGTGCCAAACTGTTCCAAATTTTGAACCACACGTTTTATTGTATCTGCTGATGGTCGGGGGCGCTCAGGATAGCGTTCGATAAATGTTCTTACTGTTCGTTTTACAACTCTATGACATTCTCCGTGAATTAAAATTAAATTCAAATAATCTGTATTAGAATATTCAAGTCGAGCCATTTCATCAAGAAAAACACAAACTGTCAACAATTTTATTAAATTATTGACTACAAAAGAAAAACAAAATAAATAAGCATCTTTATCCTGTAATGATGCACTGATAAGTATATATTAACTACGCAGTAAAGAGTAGTTTTTTTCGATTTACTCATAAAGTATTAAATTTTTACTCTTATGTTGTATATCGAATTTGAAGAAAATGACTTAGAAAATTTCTATTTGGCAAAAATGACTTTTGAATCACAAAATTATCAATTTTTATAATTTTTTGTAGTAACTTTTTCAAATATTTTTCTTTATTTCAATTCTCAATTATTTGGTTTACATGGTGACCACGAACAAGGAATACTAGATTGAAGTATGTAGCTCATTTTTATCACAAATTTTAAAATTGGGACTTTTTTGATAAGTATGAAACTGTTACGTTTAAGCAAATAAAGTTTTAAACAAACTTACCTTGATTTTTGACGTCAAATCGATCTGAATAATAAAAAATAGGGGCTTCCATTTGATTTTTTTGAGTAACTTGCATTTTTTGATAGTCAAGTTTAGACATTCATAATTTTATTTTATGAAAAAATACAAATGTCATTTTTTGCAGACTGTTGCAATAAACCTTTGCCTACAACATCTCAAAGTTTTATTCAAATTGTTTGTCAGGAACAGAACAATTAACGAGTTATTACTAAGACCGCATCTGTCAATTTTTTTTAGAAAAATGTTTTTTTTTGAAAACGACTGAAATTTCGTATCTAGTTTATTTAACAAACTTACCTTAAAATTCTACATAGAATCCAAAAATGTATTAATATACGGGGTGTTCCATTTAAAATAAGCGACTAAGTACCGACTTCCGGTATAACCGGAAGTGGTACGAACGTGAAAATATTTTAGATGAGTGTTCCTAACATCATTACCCTGTCACCAAATTTTCAAAATTATAGTAAGTTTGGTTCAGCAGATACTCATAGGATCAGCTCCCAAAGGCGGACCCTGTATATATATATATATATATATATATATATATATATATATAATATATATATATATATATATATATATATATATATATATATATATATATATATATACCTAATATTATGGTTATTCTTGAGCAATTTTCATAATATGTGATACACATATAATATTTTCAAAATTTACAATAATAATATATATTTTTTGACAAAAGTTGTCAAATAGCAAGTTTTAATGATACTTCAATTTTTATGTAGTGAAATTTAACCAGCCTAATTGAAGTTTGACAAAAAATTTTCACAATTTACACGTTTCTTAAGATATCTCGCGATAGAAAAAAGGTATCGACATGCGGATTTCGCCATTTTGTTGCTAATTCGGTCTACTTTCATAATCCATTATTAAAACTACATGCTTCCATTTAATATTTTCCAAAGAGAACTAGATTTCTAAAAAAAAAAAAAATAAATACCGCCTTCTAATCTGCAGGTTACTTATTAGGTTGGGTTGATTATATAATACTTATATTGGTGAAAAAGAACTCTTTTCAACAAGAGTAACTTCGCGCAGAATTTTCCGTATTTATAATTCCCCTTAATTAGCAAATATTGTAAAATTTGGCTTTTTAAAATTTTGGTATTCGATTACGCCCTCTAGCGGTGGACCTACAAATCTATAAATAAATTCCAGGTGTTTCTCGAAGCCACTTTTGTTACAAAAATTTTTTTTCCAAAGCTGTATTATAATCTGATCTGAAGATATGACCGACGGCCGTTCTCATTTGCTCACCCGGTACATTAAAACTAATAAATACGGGAAGATCGAGTTTTTCATAATTTATGTAATTTCTAACCAAGGGATAGAGTTAAATATTTCGTTGAACAAGGATACGTCCAACTGCACGAAGAGGTAGCAGGGGAAGAGAATTCAACGTGCGACGTTATGCCGCCTTTACTGGGAAATCGCAATTTATATAGTGCGACAAAATGGTTTCATGTATTAATGCATACATTTTTAAGTAGAACGTATTATTAAAATTGCGATAAAAGGCGAAATTTGTAGATCTCGAAATCTATTTTTTCAAATTACATAATAAATACATTCATATTCAATCAGCGCTATCTTCTTCTTTGTCATCCTCATGACCTGAAAATCGTTATCATCATCATCGTTGTCGTCGCCTAAATTTATAACTAACGATTTTATGTCAACGTCTACTACATTTTGCTTTTCTCTGTACATATCTTCGACTTTCTTGGCATGATCAACACAATACTCCAAACGACATTTGGCACAGTGTAATGTTAACTTGCAAAGTTCCAAAATGTCCTTTATTTTGAACGTTGTGTTTTCCTTTGCAACTCTATTTTTGTTATAAGCCCAGATCAATTCAATTGAATTAAATTCACAGTGGGCTGCTGGAAACCATAACATTTTAACATGGTCCTCTCGTAATTCTTTGACCACTTTTTCAAGCAAATATTGTTTTTTATAATTGTACATACGAGATAATTCCAAAAGTGAAACCCTCGTCATTTCGTTAAATGAATTAAATTGCTCTGGTAACGGAACTTTTTGTTTATTCAACCATTCAATTATATTTTGTTTTCTCCAGGCGGTTGTTGGATTTCTAAAATCTGGATCTATTATTGTGTGATACGGTGCTTTATCGAGCACAATCACCGATTTATTGGGGATCACTCCCAACACATTCTTCATAATGCTTCATAATTCATTTCATCATGGTAATCAGTCGAACCTTTTTTCCAACGAAGCACTTGGTGCAACCTGGCGAAAAGCCGTTTTTGTTGCCAATATCCAATATAATCACTCTTAGTCTAGATCCAGAAGGTCGCTTGATTTTCACTCTGAATCCGTTTATTTCTTGAATTGCCCCTCGGTGTTGATCAAAACTAGCACGGTTTTCTGGGGTAACAAATTCAACCCAACCAACTTTTTCTGAATGGTTTGAGGTGCACCATGTTTCGTCAGTAAAAAAATATTCATCCTGTTTCTTTGTACCTTTTAATCGAATGTAAATATTCCGCTCTTTTATCAGCTATTGTAGTAGCTTCTATCAAGATTGGCGTGTTCTGTAAATTTTTATAAGTAACATTAATTTCTTTTACCCATCTTTTTAATTGTGGAAAATCCAGGAACTCGTCTGTCAATCTTTGATGCAGCTCGACTATGGTTGGAAACCTTTTTTCCATTTAAATATTTGTCTTCGTATAACGCCCTTTAGAAAATCATCGATATCTACTTTCGGTCTACCACTTCTTGGCCTCGCCCCTAACACTGTACCAGTACTACTTGCCCCTTGTTCAAGTGTTACTCTTACAACACTTTTACAACGCTTTTACCTTTAGAACAATCTGTTTAAACTCGGCGGACATATGCTTAGGCATTTTTCTTTTTGGTAAGAAGCTGCTACCATATTCTCATATATATATATATATATATATATATATATATATATATATATATATGTAATAACAGTAATTTGTGTTACATAGGACATACAGGCAATTAATTGGCTTAAAACTAGACCAACGCTACATAAAAGTGATTGTAAATTACAAAGATCAAAATGTGCTCTAGCAGTTCACAGTAACAATTTAGACCATATGATTAAATTTAATGAAGCAAAAATTATTGACAAAGCTAACAACTACCATGAGAAGCTCTTTCTTGAAATTCTTCATATTAATAATAATGAAACCATGAATTTTAGATCAGACGCTAATAATTTAAACACTAGCTATGCTGGTCTGTTCTTAATTTACAAAAACTTTAAATTACGTCATTCACTGCATCAAAATCAAGAAGAATCACCACTCACATAGTTATAAGCTTACATACTTGTTACACACTTGATGTGAATGTCCTCTTTTAATATAATTTAGTTATCTAGTTTACATTCTAATTGACATATTGTTTTTAATAACCGGTTGTTACACGTCATAATTATTTATATTTACAACTATAATCAAAACCTACTCTTAGATGTAAGTACATTAAGATTTAATTAAGTCTTTATTATAATTTAATAATTTTTTTATTCCTAGCTGTGTCCTGAAGAAGCTTGTAGACTTGTGTAGACGCGAAAATTTGATTAAAGGTCTATAAAAACACTCCATATTTTTTATTTATATCTTCATTCATCAAATTACAACATTGATAATGCGATGGATTTGAAAAAAATTGAGGTTTAGGAGTAAGCAAGTTTCATCTTTTGGACCGTATACATGATCATTCCAGAAGGAATAATTACACTATCGATCCGTATCTTTTCCAGAGGTCCATCAATTGAGTTGACATTCAGAAATTATACCGCCAATTTTTGACCCCCATTTTTTTTATTTTTTTATTTCAATTTCGCGCGAATAGACCTGTTGAATAGAAATTTGATATGGATGAGTTTGTTGGAATAAATAATAATTCCACCAAGTTCCCCAAGCAAACGTATAAAACATTCTAAATCATGAAAGGTTGTGCAAATTATTTTCCCCCTTCTCAATTTCTTTTTGCACTTTTGTTTTCTATATGCCTTTCTCTTTTCCTTAAATTGAAGACGATGTGTAGTACTGAAGATTTTCAGTTATGTATTATTTTTAAATTAAGAAATGCTAATAATAATTACACCTGAAGGTATGCTGCTGATAAAATATTAAGTCAATTCGTTTCAATTAACGCCACATTGCAAAGGAAATCAACTTATCACACTTAATAAGTTTAACCTTGTATACGTAGTATGTGAATAAATCTAAAGTTAAAGCTATATAACTTTCAAAATCATTAATAAATAAACTTCAATACGATATGTAACTAGTTTTCTTGAAACAATTCGTTATATCCACTCTTGTTTCTGAAAAGTTTTAATTGGTTTTATTATATGAATCATACAATGTTATACAGTAGCTTACGTATTCTTTGATGTGTGATATAGTTCCACTCTGTTTAGCCAAAGACGGAAAATGAATTCTAAAGTACTTTTACACATAATGTTAACCCGGATTACTTTTTTCACCAACCGCTGTATACAATATATACTATATTTTTACAATATTACGTTAAAAGGAAAGCTATTTTCTAGTTTTACACGTATAAAAAATAATTTGACTTTGAATATCAGCACACCACCTTTGATAGTTACGTGGTACATTACTATTCGATTTTCATTAAAATTTATTTCTTATTACGTTCAGTACAAACTAATTAAAATTAGGATTATTTAATTCGTATTTCAGGAAAGTACATTACAATTTTAAGCAAATGATAATGTTCGACGAATATACTGACAAACATCACAAACTATGTGCAACCAAGAAGTCGATAAATGATTAATAATAATAAATTTTATCGAAGCATGGCTATTATTGTCTACTTAATACTGTAGTCAACTTACGTGTTACGTAACAATGCTCGTAATAGCATAGTTACCGTTTCATAATATCATAGTTACCATTCTACGAGTTTGTGTGGAAAATGTACATTTTTTTGCCATAACCAAGAGTAAAATAGTTGGTGACTAGTTTTGCCGTAACCCAGGATATAATGTACCAAATATTATCAAATATGCCTTGTTTCGATAAAGCTTATATTTAATACGGATATTATACAATTAATTCATTAATTATTACTTTTAATATCCTTAACAAAATAGTTATAAAATAAAATCGGACAATAATAATTTTATAGAAAATTAATTGACAGAAAGGAATCTGACAGCAAGGTTAAAATATTTGTGAAGCAATTTGTTCACTTGGAAATTGGTAAGTAAAAGAAATTGCATGTTTTATTTGTACAAAAAGTGTCAATTATGTTTCTGAACGTAATTATTGTTAAATTGAGTATAAATACATATTTAAAGTTTGAAATATGCTATCTGGGAACATAATATTTAGTTTTATTTAAATTTTGAATTATGTTAAACTACACCTAATTAAAATAAAATATCACCACACGACCTCCCAATCTACAAAATGGAAATCAAAAGAAATGAAATAATTTTAATAACATCTTTTAGGATAATTATCTATTATAATAAATTAATTGCGAAAATATGGAACATTGTAAAAACAAAAACAATAATCTATGTCAAACAGACGTTTAAAACTTCATGTCTGAAGAAGTTAATAGACATCTGGATGCTAACTTATAAAATTAATAGAAATGGAATAATTTTTTTAGAGTAACTATGGAACCTCTTTTTTATACGTTCATAACGAAAACAGGCAACATTATAAGAACAAACAAATAATCTGTGTCAGAATGACGTTTCAAACTTCATGTCAGATTATTATATACTGACTTCCATAAAAATTGCAACATCTAGAATTTATTGAACGATTTTATTGAAATTTTCGTCAACGATGTCTTAAAATTTGAAAACAAAAGACCAAAAACTAAAAATGTTTTTTTTAATAATGAGTTGCTCCGCCACAATTTGTAATGCACTCATTTAGACGGCGTGCTATGCTATCAATCAAGTCATCTATAGCTGCCTGTGGTATATCAATCTAAGCTTCTTGAATCCGTAGCCGGAGATCGTGTAAGTTATCTGGAGGGTGTGGTAAATTACCCAGTCGCCTACCGACCTCATTAGCTTCTTCCAAAAAACGTGTTGTAATCCTTGCCGTATGAGGGCGCGCATTATCCTGTTGGAAAATGGAATTTTCCAGCCCCTGAAGATATGACAGCGCAACGGGTTCTATCACATTGGCAATATAACCAACGGCGTTTAAGTTGCCATCAAGGGTGATCTGCTACCGTAACATATTGCACCCCATATCATCACTCCTTGTGTGAGGGCTGTGTTGCGTTCCACAAAAAATGTTGGATTTTTACGTTCTCCACGCATCCGTGTGACACTCCTACGACCATCGTGGGCCCACAAGCAAAATCTAGACTCGTCACTAAACACAATTTGATGCCATTCTTGCGCCCAATTCGCTCTTTCGTTGCTCCAATCTAGCCTGTGTAGACGGTGAAGTGGTGCAAGAGGAAGACATAAAAATCGACGATATGAACGCAGAAGACCTTATTCGGCGATAAACAGATGACATTGACATTCTGGGTCCTATAACTCTCATGCAATCATTTGCAATCGATCGAGTTGAAAATCTGTCACTTGTGGCGTTCTTCGCGATCTGTAATCCTGCGAGGACGGCCAGATCCAGGGCGACGTTGCTGCACCCCTTCCTCGGACCATTTGGACCAACATCTCAATACCGTTGTAAGATTTCGGTTTACACAATGAGCAATTTCTCTTAGCAAAGGTCCGGCCTCTCTCATGCCAATAATACGGCCACGTTCAAAATCAGTCAATTGGTAAAAATGTTGATGTTGACTTACTCTTGGCATTGTTCCCCAGTTCGGAACCAAATTTTGAACAAACAATTTGCAAAATTGACAGTTAATTACAGACTGATTGGTTTATTTCTTCAAATCTATTGTTACTAAGTGCAAAGGAAAAAACAAAAAAAAAACTACTAGCTGGACTTTATTCAAATTTTAATCGTTTGTTTGTTCTCATGAAAGACATCGTTGACGAAAATTTCAATAAAATCGTTCAACAAATATGAGGTGTTGCAATTTTATGGAAGTCAGTACATGTCAGATTAGCGATTAATATACACTGTGTCCAAGATATGGATTCTCACTATGGGGATCTCGGAAATGGTAATAGATACAACTCCGGTTAATTGGGAAACAATTTGTGTAATTAGGGGACCAATAAAATGACACAAAAACATCGATGGTGTGATTTCTGAAATTTCTATTTTATTTTTTTCTTGTGTTATTATAAATACTAGAGCAAAAATATAAACACTTCTTCATGACAACTTGTTACGGGCTTTAACATGGCATAGTCAGTTTTTCAATCGGAGTATTTTTTTAGCAATCATCGACTAATTTTTTTTAAATACGATTCTGACATTTTGAATACTGATTTTGAAAGGTTTTTTTTACAAATTCAGCAATGTATCACATTTGATGGTCTGATCGCGTTTTGAACATTTTATGGACCATCACCACGAAATTTTTTAATAACGATCTGCATTTTCAAGAAGTTGATGCGAATGATTATTACACACACCATAAAAAAGTTTCTTAACATTAAAAGTTAAAATCAACAAACAAATTGACACCAAAGGAAAAGCTACTAATTCTTTTTGTTTTTAGTGTAAATTAAAGTAAGAATTACTTACTTATAAGTCTTATAATAGTTGTTCAAAGAAGTTCCGAAAATTGATTGTTATTTTCAATATTGTGGCGGTAAATATAGTTTTTGGCATATACCCAGAGAAAAAGTCAGGTTGTGTTATATAGGAGGATCGCGCTGGCCATCTTACTCTCGAATATGTTCCAATCTATTTTGCTGGAAACCTTGCCGATAAATATTCCTGGCGGCTCTGGAATTATGTGCCGGAGCACCGCCTTTAAAAACCAATAATCTTCAATTTCAGCTTGAGGTAAAAACAACTAAAGCTGCTTCTAATTCATTTTGTAATAAATTTTGGTAGTGTTCAGAATTTAAAGACCCGTTATAGAAAAATGGACTTATTTTATTATTCGCATTCCGAGTATTGCAGCCCACATATTAAAATCGAAACCGTGTTGGTGTCTGCGCACTATACAGGGTGTCTGCGGGAGAACTACGAAGAATTCGTATACGAATTCTTTGAACAGTTTTAAGCAAAAATGATTATGTGCAATTTTTCCCAATTCATAACCCCTGAGGAGATATGGGTGGTGAAGAAAAATGTAAAAGTAAGTAAAAAGAATAGTATTGATAGCTGCCTAAGTCTTAAAATTATCATAAAACAAAACTTTTAATAACAATTTTCATTAATAAATTAACAAGAACAGAACATAGCACAAAAATGCACATAAAATAACGAGATGACAAACACAAATGGTTACAGTTGTTCTAAATGAGATCCACACTGTAAAAATCATAAGAGCAATTTTGGTTGCCTAGCAAGTATTACCACAATAAGCTGAGAAAATGTGTCTTATTTGACGTTTCATGTCATTTGCATCAAACATT
Organism: Vesta saturnalis; assembly: GCA_036346205.1. NCBI lineage: Eukaryota > Metazoa > Arthropoda > Insecta > Coleoptera > Lampyridae > Vesta > Vesta saturnalis. Next base: position 1,215,666 of record JARFJB010002082.1, read on the forward strand.
ATTTGAAAGTAAATGCAATTTATGATCAGCTTTGTAACAATTAAAATTAATTTAAGTATAACTAAATCATGCTTTATCAATTTTCAAATGAGGAATACAGTGATATGGTATTCCTGTACGGTTTGTTCAACGATAATTGTTATGCAGCAGCAGCAGAGTGCAAAAATCGTTTTCGAAATCGTCGTGCTCCTACTGACAAAGCGATAGATCGGACTTTTTACTGCTTTCAAGAAACAGGAAGTTTTCTTACATATCGAAGTCTACACGACATGCATTTGCAGAAGAGGTGCTGAGAGAAGTTGAAATCGATAGCCGAACGAGGATTAGACGAATGATAGAAACACGACCACGATTTTGAAATTTCTTCGCGAAAATGGAATGGATCCGTATCACCTTCAACCCGTTCAGCACCTACTTCCCGGCGATTTGGCTTCAAGAGTTCGGTTTTGTGAATAGATGATCACACATGATGATAACATTTCTGTTACACTCTTTTGTGATGAGGCCACTTTTTTTCGGGATGGAGTGAACAATAGTCACAATGAGAACGTTTGGTCAGATCAAAATCCTCACGAAATTACTATAACCGGATTTCAACATCGCTTCACGGTAAATGTTTGGGTCGGGATTATCGGAGAGAGTCATTGGATCCCACATTGTTAATGGGCACTTACATTCCGAAATGTACAAAGAATATTTACCAGCGTTGCTTGAAGATGTTCCCTTAATTGTACGTCAAAACATGTGGTATTTGTAAGATGGGTCTCCTGCACACTATGGGCGTGTTGTAACGGAGTTTTTGCACAGACAATTTCCCAACCGATGGATTAGTAGAAACGGACCTGTATAATGGCCGCCCAGATCACCAGATCTCACACTTTTAGACTTTTATCTGTGGGACCATGTTAAGTCGTTAGTGTACGAGCGGAGTAAACCATCTTCAAAATAAGAATTGATTGAACGAATTTTTGATGCATTTACCAACATTCGTGACAATTTGACAAATATCGAATGGAAAAGAGAGCTGCGAAGGCGTGTGGGGGTTGGTAGATCTTATTTTGAACTGTAATCATTTTTGTTTGTCATCTCGTTATTTTATGTGCATTTTTGTGCTATGTTGTGTTCTTGTTAATTTGCTAATGAAAATTGTTTTTAAAAGTTTTGTTTTATGATTGTTTTAAGACTTTGCAGCTGTTAAGGGTATTCTCTTTAGTTACTTTTACATTTTTCTTCAACCGCCCATATCTCTTTAGGGGTTAGGAATTGCACATAATCATTTTTGCTTAAAATTGTTCAAAAAATACGTATAATAATCCTTCGTAGTTCCCCCGCGGACACCCTGTATAAATTCTAGGTTTTTCATTCGCCCAATCGTGAGCATTTCTTCTGTTGAAAAGTTCTAATTGGTCATCTGACTTTCTTCCGACGAAATCATTTTATATGGAAATTGCTCATTATCTGCACATTACCTGGTATACCATTCACAGAACTCTCTGCGCCTCTCTGAATAACCTGGTCGAAGTCGAAATTTAAATGGACATATTTTTTCTTTTTGAGAAATAAGATGAGCAATAGGATGGGCCACTCCCATTGTTTGTTCAATGTGTCGTTCCGTAACAGCTAATAAAACATTATTTGCTCTTTCTTCATTGCAAGGTCTTTTACGGGAATTTACTCCCTTTTTAAATACACCATGTTCTATTAAACTGACCAGTGCCTAAATGTGGTTATGAGGCTGCTGTCTCTCTGGATATTTGTTTAAATACATGCGTCCGTATCTTTGGAATTTGGTTGACATAGTATGTAACACGATAGCGTATCATATTTAGTTACATACTAGTACCAGCTACATACAAAATTGTACAATAAAAAATTATGACAGATGCTGAATTACTTCAAAGCTCTCTATTTTTATTTTTTTCAAATCCGCCTGTTTTTATTTATTCTTTTTTAGAACATGACGTCGTTGTAATGATGTCGCTGATAGAACCTAAGATATTATTTACTTTTGTAGATTCATGAAAAACTCTTTATCTGCTTGGAAATAGTAGTTTGTACAACAAGTGCATGAAAGGTAGATGTGTTATCAACTAACCTACTGCTTCTTCTAAAAATGTATGGATTTCATCAGATGTTGTTTGGGATCATGTTCGGTGGTGTAAATAAAAGCGTGGACTGTATTATTAAACAAATGAACGATATTAACTTAACCAGACTAATTATATTGTTAATTGTACAGAAAATGCAGCGGTCTTTGTAACCCGTTGTTGCTGACCGACAAAAATATTGCAAGAGTCTTTCTCTCCGATACGCACCTTTCACATCTGTCCTTTTCAGATTCGCCAGTAGCCACTCCACGTAAACTACACATTGGCGCGGAGTTTAATTACACAGTGGCGATGGGTTAAATACTTTAATACATAACAGATATCAATGTAAGGGAATTCTTTTCTGTTGCTGCTTTTCTTGTTTTGCTTTTTTAAATATGCTCGCAGTTTTGTATACTTTGAAATATTTATGTTATTTTTGATACTTATGAGGCTCCTTATCATTGAATATATAGACCACAGTGTAGACGGTTTTAAGTTTTGAGAAATTTCTTGAAAATAAGCCAACAAAGCATTTTCTGAAAATGATTTAATGTTGTTTATTTCCCTTCAGTTCATAAATTTGCTGTATTGTTTTTGATATTTCTCTTTCGAAACCTCAGGTAACAAATTTTCGGTTGCATTTCGAGCCTTTTTGATAATACCTGGAGGAGTATTTTCAGTGTCGGAATTCGACAACTCGAAAGATAAATTTTGATCTTGGTTCATAATTCCTAATTTGTTTATAATTTATAGTTAATAAATTAAAATAAATAACGAAATAAATAAAAATTATTATTAATTTTATTAAATACATAAATGAAAAGTTTACCTCGAGTAGGATTTGAACCTACGACCTGTACTTTGTCTACGCGCTAACCAACTGCGCCATCAAGTTTCAAGCCCCAATCGATGTAATTTTGTCTTTATGTATGTAGATAAAATTTACATCGATTGAGGCTTGAACCTTGATGGTGCAATTGGTTAGCGCGGTACTCTAACAAAGTACAGGTCGTAGGTTCAAATCCTACTCGATATGAACTTTTTATTTATGTATTTAATAAAATTAATAATAATTTTTAATTACATATTTACCTTTGAACTTATTCGTTCTTAACAAAAACTTATAATAATGAAATAAATAGTTTACTTACAAAATTTTTAGTTTAAATTTAAAATTTGAACACCCAGAAATTCACTATAATGACAATGTTAAATAGCTGTATTGATGCAACAAAATGAATTGATTATGGTTGTTTGTTGTTTGTAACTATAAATGTTTGACATTTCCGTGGGGAAAAGTGCCATAGCGTGTACTTTTACCACTCTAAATTATTACTTTTCCAACGGGTATCAAAGAAATTAAGAAAAGGCCTGCTTTGCGTATAAAAATTTGTGTAGAAAAGCGTGTTTTGCATAGTGGTTGTAGAAAAAATAAATATTGTTTTTTTTTTGGAAACGATACATATGTATTTTAGCAGTGTTTGATAATGATCATTTAAATAGGCAAGTTTAATGTTAATTTTACAATCATTTGGTTTTTTATGTTGTTGCATAATTAACAATATTTCTTTATAGTACTTTTCCTTATTTTATAATATATTAAACACAAAGGAAAGTTAACTAAATAAGCTTTTTTGAAAATGCTAGTCTGCATTAAAAAATTCGTGATGATGGTCTATAAAAGGTTCAAAACGCGATCAGACCATTAAATGTGATATAGTGCTGAGTTTGTAAAAAAAATCTTTTAAAATTAGTTTTCAAAATATCAGGGCTATATTTAAAAAAAAATAAGTTGATGATGACTATGAAAATAGAAAACGTCCGATTGAAAAACTGACTATGACATGTTAAAATCCGTAATAAGAAAAAAATAAAATAGAAATTTAAAAAATTCAAATTTTTTCAAATATCTCAAATACAAAAAATCAGACCATCGATTTCTTGTGCCGTTTTTATTGGTCCCCTAATTACACCATTTTTTTTTAGCCGGAGTTGTATCTATTACCATTTCCCAGATCCCCATAGTGAGAATCCGTATCTTGGACATAGTGTTTATTGTTAGAGATTAATCGACATAAATACATGTTAACTTAACAAAAAATTCCAAAGCCGCTTCTAAACTGTCAAAATACCTGCTAATGTAAGAAATAATTCAGTCATTAATCATGACACATAGTGCTTTTTCTCACAAAATCTCGACATACATCGTTTAACCTCCCTATGTACTGCCGTAATTAATCATAAAAGCTCAATAAGCACTAATTATATATCCAGTTTCGTTAATAGAACGTAATTTATTGTTGCAAACTTATAATTTTAACGTATAAAATAACCACGATTTCCACTTTGTTCTATTACACAGTTCATATTTATCCTTCAAATTATTCATGCGAAAAAGAAAGCTGTTTGGGAAATGAAATTCCTATTTTCAATTTCATATTTTTCATATATCGGGAGGAGCAGTAAAAAAATTATGGGTTTACTTTATCATTTAAACCATAAATCAAAGGGTATCAAAGTATTTGGCTTCTATGTAGATTAAACGCTCCCATTGTATTCCGCTAAATTGTAATAACATTCCCTAAAGGAGTAAGTATACTTGCTTGATTAACCGACAGGATAGGCATTCTATTGTGTAAGGATTACTTTTGTTGAAATTATCTTTTATGTACTTTCCCAAACTGTGTTGTTTATAAAATAGCTAAATCCCCGGTCGATTCACATATTTAAATTGCAGCGCAAAACAATTTTATCTCGCTTTACGTTTTACCGATGTAACTAATAAGATTAAGTTTTCGTAAATATAAATTTTTTATAAGCTATTTTACTCTGTTGTTGGCCTCAGACCTTTTTCCATCTACTTACAAACTTTTTGTAAATAAATTATAAGCAACTTATGTATATATCTGGCCGAGTTTGGTTTTGAAATGATAAACGAAGAATTGGAAAAAAGTTTTGATACACTTGATTAATTTTTAAGTACAACACAAAGTTATCTCTCTTCCACATGAAAACAACATTGCTCACGTTTGTGGAAATTAGGCGTGCGAGTAAAAATTATGAAGTTAAGCTTAGTTACATAATCAAGCCGTGTAAACAAAGCTTTACGATTGAAAAGATCAAGAAAAACTGAAGGAAGTTTATAATGAAGACGGCCGAAAGTATATTTCAGGACCTGCTTGTAATACCACCTTTTACACTTGCTTTTATGAAATTACAATTTTTGATGAAAATTTACTACAGACACTGTTTCCTCAATACTTTTTAAAGAAAAACTTAAATTGAGCCCAATTTAAGTAATGTATTATTTAAGTTTTAGAGCAAAACGGTAAAATTGATTTAAATCCAATGATAAATAAGTTTATAAATTTAAATTCTTAATTATATTTTATAGTTATTATAGTCTAACGGTATAAAAAACTCCAGACGTGTGAATTTTGTGTAAATGTTATTAAAACAAGCAACTGCTTGACAGTCTTTATGCAAAGCAGCCAACAGCATATAACGCCAATAATATTCTACAAATAAATACACAAAAAACAATTATAAGCAACAATAGTCTAAAAAAATGTAAAAACACTACAAAAGAAATAAAAACACTAAAATAAAAAGATCTGATGCGGCCATTATACAACTGTCTGATGCCCATCTCATGGCATATTAGTAAATAGGGGCAAGAGTTAATCAGTTGCGATAGGGATAGTTTTAACTGATTCATATGGTTTGATTTAAATAAAGTTGGGTATGACTCATTCAGTAAAGTATCTTTTAGTTAATATTTTTATCGCCAGATAAAGGAAGTTGAAAATTATTTAAGGATTCCATCCATATTGTTTTTACATAGTCATCGTTAAATTTGAAATTATGTCTTCCTATATTTTGTAGTATTCTTTGCAGTTTACCCACACCAGTTCAATTGGATTAAATTGACACTGATATGGTGGTAACCGCAATACTTTGTGTCCACACTTGTGTGCTATTTCATCTATTTCATATACCTTTGGTATCGCATTAGGTATCTGCAACTAATTGCAGTAATTATTTTTTAAACATGCTAGGTTCATAAGCTATGTTGTGCTTTAATAGAAAATTACATATTTTTTCCCTCTTAGATGAATTATTTGGAATTTTTTCTGGAAGTTTGGAATGATAACTAGCATTGCACATTACAATTAAAGATGGTTCTTCTAAGTTAGCAATTAAATATTTTACAAACCATTTTGTAAACAACTTCGCACACATATCTCCATGATAGTCTGTTTGTAGAAAACAAAAGTGAAACATCGGAAATAAATCCATCTTCAATACCTGCATGAACAACTATAAATCTAAAAAATACAGTTATTTTATCAGGAATTTTAATGTAATAACTAAATTACAACAAACCTTTTTCTTCACCCATTAGCTTCTTCTTCACGCTTTCCTTAGATTTATCACGCCAGCTTCTTTTGTGCGATCCTCGACTGAAAATTCAAGTTTCATCTAAGAATACAGGATTGGATAATTTTCTTCTTTATGTTTGTGGTATTTTCTTAAGAATCGTACACGACTGGCAGCAATATGTGATTGTTCCAGTAAGCCTCTCCTACCATCATCTACTTTAGATGAAAAACCAATGGAATTCTTTTTGTAATGATGCCAGCGTAACATATATAACAAAAACAGGTATAATACTAGACATGTCTATCATGTTTATATTTACATTTTTAATGCATTTCATAAATTTTTCTCTTTACAGCATCTTTCACATAGTCATCAACTTCGGTGGACTTAGATTTCGTACGCTTTTGCGCTTAGCTGGTAACTGTGGAGGTTTATTTTCTTTTTGGGTTTCTGTAACCCTTTTTTTATAGCACTAACTGTATTTATATTAACCCCAATTGCTTCAGATGTGCGTGAAAAGTAGTCCTTCCATGTATCATATTTTACACAATGATGTACATACCTGCATATCTGATTCGATTGGAACGAGTTCCCCTCGATTGTCATTTTCCCGTTCAAAATGATTAAGCACGCTCATAACTTCGAGCTGCGCTTGGGATTTAAGGTGCTTATTACGTAGCATATCTCAATTTTTTTAAAAAGTAAATTAAAATTAAAAACCGCTGCAAATTGTATCAATACTTCCACATCAAAAATCGGCTTTTTGTAAATAACTCGAAAACGATTAACTTTACAAAAAAATTATAAGAATGCTCTTCAATCAGTAATTTGATTTTCTATCTAATACCAAATTTCAAAAAATCGTGTTGACGGGTTCCAAAATCGAATTTTTGGAAATATTTTGAAAAAATTTCGAAAAAATTGCAAAATCACTTTTTGTGGATATTTAGGAAAAAACGGTTTTTTAAAGTGACGATTTTTTGCTAATATCTTATAAACCGTGTGTTGTACAGAAAAATTATAGGGACAAAAATACTCAAAATTATATTACTAACCACATATTAAAAGAAAAAAATCTAAAAAAATGAAAATTTGCAAAAGGGGTACTTACCCCCCAATTAACAAAAAGACATTAATGCCATGGGACAGGATAAGCGTCAGTTTTAAGGACAAGATTGAAGAAAACTAGTAGTGGATAAACTAAAAATTTAATGAAACCTTTTATATACATAAAATGGAATAATTTCGTTACTTGGTTTTGGTTTTAGTGATTTTACAGAATCTGTAGTATCATTGCAAGTAAACTTATCTATCGTGATCATTAAGTCCCTAAATTCCCCTTAAACATCGATTCAAAATAAGAAGCAACGCAATTAATAAAGTAATGAATATTTGTAATATTTTTATTATCATAATAAGCGTTCTTTTGATTCTTTATATAGGACTACTGTCCACACAAAGGTTGTTTTCAATAGAAGGTTGCATGCGATTTTTTGTACCGAGTTTGTTTGGCGACGCAACATTTGAAATTCTTATTAAACATTTTCAGTAGTAATAAAACATAGAAATGAGAATAGTGAAAATAGACTCAAAAACTTGTTACCACTTTGTTAAATTCGTTACTTAATTGACCAATCAAAAAACTCTATTACTCAGCTGAGATGTTAAGATTGATGGGAATATCTATCCAACGAAACTTTTCCACGAACCTTGCGAAACCTCGCTATTTCACAACGTAACTCGATATTATTTTTAGTTAAATCGATACACTCCCAACTGCAATGCACTGAACAAACTTACACCCTAACTAACACTTTTGTACCACCGAAACAAATAACTATCACTCCAAGATAGTCCAAGATAATACATTATTACCTGCAAATCTCAGTCTAATTATTATTAGGATGATTCTAAACACACAATTAAGAATTACTGCTCAGATCGGTTGTAAGGATCTGTTTATTTGTTTAGTTGTTCTCTCTTTAACAAGACCTACTTGCCTAAAACTTTTACATTAACAACAATTTTCGTGCTTTTTTATACTTTCACATAACACACAGCAGATTGGCTGATCATATCACTTACATCTCCACCAGAAGGTATAGATTTTTTCGAGATAATTTAAGTTTGCACATTTTTTCTTTATAAAACTTATTGATACGACACCACGTATTAATGTCTAACTGACATAAATCAATACATTTGGTTTGACGATGTTGTCTACTTTCATTATAAACATAGGTGAATCGGGTAGCATAATTGTACCAAAAAAAAATATTATTTCATTTCTTTTAATTTCCTTGTAGATTGCAGTATAGCGACCATTCTTAATGCAGCTATTAAAACAAATTACTAAAGCTCATATCTGTTTATGTTGAATTACTTTTTGCTATGAGGACAATGTTGGCCCCATATAGATTCTTAATGTACCGCATCTTTGGCAACCATTTGTTATGCTGGGATAATCAGATGGATTTTTTGTTATTACTGCGTGTGTTGGTAAACCAGGTTGATCATGGTTAATTATTTTATAAATCATTTATGTAAATTGAAATTGTTTCCTATGGTTTGCATATGTATGCAAATTTAACTCAATTTACCATAACAACCATAATGATTTTTCAAGAAAACCATGCGATACATGCGGTACAAAATGGATTCCGCACTTCTTATGACCCTAGCTCGTAGGATGGTAGGCTATTTCCTTTAATTATCTCACTGGATATTTTAAATTAAGTTTACGTATACTTGTCGCTTTCATGTAACCATAGCGAGATCAACTACGATAAATCTGCATTAAAAAATCATTAACCTATGCTCAGAAAATACCAACTCGGTCTAGACCGAACAGTTAATTGACATCACGAAAAAACACTAATTTGTGAATACCAACATATCATTAGAGAGCAATTACACAATATCCAAGATGGCTTCTGATGATGTTCATTTGAGTGTGATGTGTGCATAAAATAACTTTATCCTTAAATTTTTTATTCGATTAAATTCCCACAACAGTAACTTTTATTAAAGCATTGTTTCATACGATGGATACATAAATAATGATCAATATTGGAAGTATTAATTCCATAACTGTCCCGATGAGAATTGTACAATCTACAAAGCTCCTGTTTTACAAATTTAATCAGAATAACGCGCATGTATTCCATTTTATTAAATTCCAGTAAATTGTTATAAATCTAATGTGTGGAAAAAACGAAAAACGCACATTTAGTATATGATCATGTTTAATATAAAATATTTTTCCAATTTGTAAAGTTTTGAACTTTGATACTAATATTCAACGTTGTTATTAAACGCAAAGTATTTGGCTTCTATTTTAAATTGGTATTGACCCATTTCAGCGGATCTTGACTTTTAAATCTTTTCTTAGCACATAAACAAGAAGCTTGAATTTTCATAATTTGTATAAAAGTAAGACGTTATCACGTTAATACACCATTAAGGAATTGTTTAAAATTATTCATATTTGATTCATTCGTTTATTTGCTTTGGTATTTTTCCAATGAATGAATATAGTCAGTCCTCCTTTGTATAATTATGATGAGTTGTACATTATGTTTTAGAGATGTTAAAGTATGACAAGAATTTAATAGTAAAAAATATTAAAAACGCTTTATTTTATCACATATCTTTCTCTAATTCTTAATTAATAAAATTAGGGTACATTAATCCAGAATTAGTCAACCAGAAGTGCAATGGTAGAAAGCAATTTTTACAACGCTTAAAGATTAAGTTTGTATGATTTTTCGCGGATCACATTAAAAGAAAAAGAGCAGAAAATTTAAAATAAACATTCTCCAATCTTAACTTTTATTTCATTTTAACTTAACCAAACTAATTTATCATTATCAGAAATTGCTTGGATTAAGTGTATAATGACATTACAATAGAACCAGCTGCTTAATCCTGTATAATTGAAACTGTATCACTTAAATAATTACTTTTTGGAATGGCATATTAGTGCTCTTTCAGAAATGATACAGTTGATAATAAATTTGAGTTTAATTAAGAACTTTAAAATAACAGTCAAATTTACTGTGAATGTGAAATTTAAATTTGTTGGCACTGTATTTGGAAACGCACTGCAGAGAAATTCTTTATTTCCATAGTTCACGAAAATTGAAAAGGTCAGAAATATTTTGTATTAAAAAAAAATGGTATATCGAGTTATAAATTATTAGTGCGTAATCACATGGATTTATAGATCGGTGTGGATTGTTCAGAATGAAAAGAATATAGGTAAATTCAATAAATACTTTTGTATTGGTTTTTCTCATTTAAATTATAAAACCCATTTGGTTGAAAAAGCTGCTACTTTAGCATTAATATAATAAAAAAAAATACAATATTTTATGAGCCAAACTGCCAGTTTATATTTTATCAAATGAGATTTTCAAATATTTAATATTTTTATTATGTCATACCCACATTTTATTACCCTTAACTTAAATAAAATTCTATTATTACTTTTGACACATTTCATTAATGATTTTGTCTAAAGCTGTATAAATTTCAGGCAATCTTGGAAAATACGTCTTAATTTCAAGCAATTAAAATAAAGTAAATCAGCTTTATTGCCAAATTTATTTAATTCAAAATCAACACTACAAAGTTAATAAAGACAACTATTATCTCGACTCTAGCTTACTATCAATATGATTTTTTGTACGTATATCTCATTTTTGTTAATAAGTTCATAATTTTTATTGAAGACGATAGCTAGAACTCCTATTAGGATTGCAACTAAGGGGTGACAATGATTGGTAATTTAATAATGACTCGACTTGGTAAGAAAAGTTTGAAATTCTCCTAACACGAGTAAAATATTTTTCATCGTTCGTCGTAAATGAACTTTCATGGATTTTACGCCGGCTTCCCAAAAGCCACCGAAATGTGGAGAATTTGCTGGAATGAATTTCCAGTTCATTCCGTCATTGGTACAAAATGAAGCAAGCTCAGTTTCGCTATTAAAAGCTTGAAATTTCGTTCAACTCACTCTTCGCGCCTGTGGAGTTAGTACCATTATCAGAAAATAACTGTAGAGGCCTTCCTCTTCTAGATATTAAGCGTATAAGGCAGGCAATATATGCTTCCGAAGTAAGACTAGTAGCGATTTCAAGGTGAATGGCCTTGGTAGTAAGGCAGATAAAGAGGCAAACACAAGCTTTCAATGTTTTGCCTCCGCGTCCCTTTCTATTTTTCAGTGGAAAGGATTCAGCATAGTCTACTCTAGTTGAATGAAAAGGAAAGGTCGGAGTAACCCGTTTTCGTGGGGATCTCCCATTGCAGGAGATTGGAAGGAAGGTTTTGTTCTAAAGCATATTATGCAGTCATGTACTGTTCTTCGAGCAATGCTGCGACCTACAATTGGCCAGAATGTATATCTGATGAATGATAATAAATGATCAGGACCAGCATGAAGAAGTTTTCTATGTTCATAAGTGAAAAGTAATTTAGGAAGTAACATAGGGTACCATTTTTTGGATGACCATGATGAATTTTTGATTTTGTCTCCGATTCGTAGTAGCCCCTTATCATCCAAAAAGGGGAAAAAAATTTATACTAACCATCCTTACTTGATTGGATTTATTCAAGGAGCTTATTTATGAGCTGATGTGATCTGATTGCACCATTTTTGCAAGATTACTCCGTGCCCTTGAAAGTTCTTCACTGCTCAACAGACTATGAAACTTATTGCTGTTGTGAATGAAACATAAACAGAATGCCATAGAGTGAAGAGGTCTGGAAAAATTTCAAAATCTTTCAATGCTTATTATTGAATAATTTTTTGTGGCAGTTTGTAGTACTTGGGAGGCTTTGACCTCAAGAAGTTCTGTCTTTTGGAATACAGAAACAACGGGCCAAAGCGCTGAAGGAGGTAAAATCCACTCCACCATAAAGATGATGATATTAATGAAGTTGGAGTGGTACCACGCGTGATAATATATCTGCAGGGTTTGATGAGGAATCCACATGGTGCCAATTTTCAAGTTTTAATCTGAATTTCAGAGATCCTGCAACAAATATTTTTAATGCGGAGCATGACATATTTATCCAACCCAATACAATTGTGGAATCCGTCCAATGAAAAATGCAACTGAAAGGTCAAGTGTATGTGCAAGCACTGTAGGCCTTCACCTCAGTATGGGCAGGATCGCTGCATCTAGCATATCTAAGAATTGTGAAATCGTTGATGTGATGAAGTTCATCTCGTAAGGTTCTCCATAGTGTATAAATATATTCAGGAACAGATTCGTCTAGATAAACGTCCAAGTCACAATTTTGAAGAAGAATTTTGGCTGTAATAACACATGGACTCAAAAAGCCTAATGCATCGAAAATTTGCGAGATGCTGTAATGCGTTTTGTAACCCTTTTGGTAGGATTTTCTTTAAAATCTCTGATAGGTTAGGACATCTGAAATTGACAACCAAACTATACTTAATGTTTTAGTATTTTCCTTTGAACCTAGGTTTAATGTATTTAATTTGGTATTGAATGTGCAACATATTTGAGGGCTTGAGGTTCATTAGCGATCCACTTGCGAAGCTAGCAGCAATCCTGTTTGAAAATTGGCGATAATTCCTTGCAAATATTGGATGTGCCTGTCAAGGAATCGGAGCCTGTGAAAATATCGTCTACATAAAAGTCAATTTGGATAACATTGGAAGCGGCTGGATAAGTATTGCTGTTTTCTACAGATAATTGAAAACTAGATCTTACAGCTAAGTAGGGGGCTGAAGAAGTGCCAAATGTATTTAATTGAAACTCTGAAAGAGCATCTGAATGTTTTTCTGTCGATAATTTTACATATATCGGCTGAAACTACATATTTATGTTGTCTGAAGCGGAGTAAGATGAAAACTAAATCATTTTGAATGGTTGGTTGGATCATTTGTATGTCGTTTAATGACCAGCCTGAAGAAGTGGAACAAGAACGGTCAAATACCACGAAGTTTGGTGTTAAATGAATCTGTCTTTAATAATCCATGATGCGGCAGAAAGAAATGTATTGTGTTATCCGACCTTTCTACCTTGGACATGTGTCCCAGTTCTTCATACTCTGCCATGAACGAAGTATATAACTCTCGGAGTTCTGGGTTTCGCTGAAGTTTACGCTCGAGATTGTAAAATCTCTGAAGTGCTATTGACCTTGAATCACCTAGTCTAGAGAGAGGTTCCTTTAAAGGCATTGAAACCACAAAACGGCCCTTGTTATCTCTAGAATGAGTTGAAATAAAACTTTCTTCACACGATTTCTCCTCGGGAGATTGAATTAATTTAGCACACTTCAATTTTCCAAAAGCGGTAAAGTTGACTTTGGATGTTTAAATTTTGTAAGTGAATTGGACAAACGTTTGAATTTGAAGAACAACAACAAATCCGATCCTATCAAAAGATCAACTGGTTTGGGAATGTGAAATTGATGGTCTGCCAATTTATGACATGTAGGAATTGAAAGAGAAAGCGGATCTATAGGAGCTTCAGGAACAATGTCGCATATTTCTGGAGAAACTGGACAGACAAGAGAAGCATTGAATAGAGTGTTCTTGGAAACAATTTGAATTTTACACATTGACTGGATTTTGGATTCCGCCTTGAACGCTTCAAATTGTAAAGTGCGTAGCTTACCTCAAGTCGGTCTAATATGTCGTATAAGATGTAAAAATGAGTAAATATCGCCCTTATTGAAGGGTACCTGAATCACCTCTTGGAATGAAATGTTGAACTTCTGAAATATTTCCAATATCCTGACAGTGATTGAACTAGTCTTTAACTGGACGAATGGACTGCAGAACATGACAATGTAACTAACCGGTTGCGACGTGTTCCAACAATTTACTGTTTTCACTTCAGTCATTCGTGATATTTAATAATATTTGAATTAAATATATCGGGCTCGAAGGACCAATGTTTGAGCTAGTGCTCTCGAAGTATTTTATATTTACTGAATTAATGTAATCTTGTTGATTTTAACTTATTTATTTTATTGCTAAATACACATACAATGTTAATTCTTACATGTTTAGATGCCAACTGTTTTCATGCAAACGCAACCACTAGCAGTAGAGAAATTTATACGGTAGGGGGTGATGGGCGCATACAATGCTATTTTGGACAACCGTATGTCTAGTACTAGACGCATCGCAAGGCAATTGCTTCTCTACCAGAACTTTGTGTAGTGGGCATTACACCGCGAACATCCTCATTACATTGAACTAATTCAAGTCTTACAGCTAGAAGGTTTTGCCCAACGTGTGGAGTTTTTTATCTGGTTACTACAGAATATTGCTGAAGATCCTTATATTATAAGTAAATCATTGTGGACCGATAAGGCTCAATTTATGCTACCGTAAAATCAAGGATTAATATTTGGGCTGGCATTTTTAGCAATAGGTTGTTTGATGTAGAAGTTCTTGAAGGATCACTTAAATGCAGAAGGGTGTATTACTTTTATTGATGAAAAACTACATATTCGGTAGCAAATGTGGTACCCGCTCCTTCGCACTCCAGCGCATTATGGAAGCTAGTAACGGAATGGCTAAATATGCAATTATGTTAACATTGATCGTGGAAATCATGTCGCTTGGCCATCTCCAGATCTGAATCCTTTAGATTTGTTATCTATTGTTTGTTTATGTATTGCTTTTGTGTCTCATTAACTACGTGAAATAGAATTTAGGTTCATATAAGGTTTTTTGTTCAAAATAACGCCCGAAATATTTTGTCATGCATCACAAATCGCCATGTATATCTATAACAAACTGAAGGTTCTTTAAGTGCATATGTCTGAATATGTTACAGGTAAAAAGTAGTAATTATTGAACAAAGAGTGCTTCCGTTATCTACACTATCAATTTTGTAAAATAGATCTGAGAAAGAACTGTTATTTTCGGAACAATTTAATGGTTCCATTAAAGGAACTTCCGTGAATAGTGAAACAATATCCAAACTGTCCATAATGTTCCTATTACGTACATTAAGATTTTATTTAATGAAATGAACAGAATTATTGATAGGATTAGCAGTGATTCAAGTATGAGTAAAATGTAGAATGTTGTGTAGACAATAGACCTTAAAGGAAAACATTTTTGTGGGTCTTTGATAAACCGCATAGATTCTTCAGTTAGATCAAATCTTTGTTGTACCTTTACTGACGACTATATCTACAATTTATAATAAAACGTATAAAGAATGTATAACTCATATTGAAATACACAACTTAACAACAATCTAAAGATAAGTATTTATAATTATGAGCTTAAGTTGTGAAAGGTTACATTTTCATATACTTTCCATTTAAATTTGTATAGTAAAGTATTACAAATACAGTAAGTGTAATTAAATTAAACTTTAAATATCAATGATGTATTACACTACTTCACAAAAAGATGTTTCGGATCGACATTTTTGAAAGATTAATATCAGATCAAAAAGTATGCCGAACGTTTTTAAAGATAAGTCAATTTTAGAGAAGTTTGAATTTTTTTAAATGAAAATTACACTGGCAAAAGAACACTGACCATATGAGATCTTCATTTTTGCATTTTGGTTATTTCTCATGAAGGTTTAGTGGATAATTAGTTTTAGGCTGTCTGGTTTTTGGGTCGAGGAGGGTGACCTTTCCAAACATTTAAATGTAGTGTTTAAAGACATTTGAGTATAAACAGTAACCTTTATGATGAGTGGGTATTGTGTGTATAAAAGAAGCTTTTAAAGTGATCCTCTCTAACTAAATAGTGGTTGTATATTGTAAATTAAAAATAAGTCTGTATTGCTGATGTAAAGGCGTGCACATTTGTGAAGAACATAAAACAAATCAAGTGTGTAGACAATACAGGTCTTGGCACGGCCTGAAAGCATTAAAGGAGACATTTACTATAATCGCATAATCAGTAGAAGCGGTAAAGAACGTAAGTGTACGCAGAACAGTTTAGATAGCGACCACAGAGCTATGGCGTAGGATATTAAGGACCTGTTAGTGCGTGAGTTTTCACAACTCCAAGGGGTTAATTATAGGAGCTTAACACCAGTAAATTAGGATACTACGACAAAAGGAGAAAAAAAATAAATAAAAAGGTTTGTTCTATCATTTTATTATTCAACTCATTCTTTCATTTGGTTTGCAGTGGACCTACCATAACAATTTCAGCGTTGCAATTCACTTACAAAATTTAACTCCTTTAATTGTTTATCGAATTGAATAATAAACAATACAGATCTTATTATCAGTTACTATTTATCGCATCTTTCGTCATTATTTTTTTATTGAGGTGCACCTTTTAGCTTCAACCAAGATAAATCACATTTCTAAGCGTTTAGTATATTAATAGTAACATCTAAGGAACAGTAGTTGATGGAATATAATTCCAATTTAAGCACAGATTGTTTTTTAAAGTAGGTACCACTGAATTAACGTTTTTTGAGCATATCGGACAAAGACAGAATTCGTACTGAAGATTAACCTATTATTTATTAGAAGTACATTTGCTTCTGTTTTTAAATATGCTCCATTTATAATTATACCGTTACAAATCAGTTTAAAGTCTATAGCTACGAGTATAAATATTATTTTCCAAATTGTGTATTATTTATTTATTAATAATAAGGTGTTTGAAGTCAAATTTCAGCCGTTTTGCGTCTTATCTTGACCCCGCCCATCTCTCGTAACCACGTTGCCAGACGCATCTTTGAAGAAGTGTAGTACAATCATCTATGTGGCACTTTTACCAAAAACAGTTTGATCGTATTTATGCTCTTGGAGAATGATTATAGCGTGTTCAGCGACTCAGAACGGACATTTTTATTTATTAACTCCTCATTGAGTATGGAATGTACCTCACAGAAGTCGTCCCTATCTTAAGCCAATTACATTCGATAGTGTTTCTGGCACTTTAGGCGCCGTGGGGAATGTCGGGTAGTACGGGACACTTGAGTCATCATAGGATTCCTATATTTTTGATAAAATAGTAAATAAATCATTGTTTTCAAAAAACGTTTTATTTATTACGTCAAAATTGAATAACTGATCTAGTCATCTATGAGGCAGATATGTTAACCACTTCGTCATTTGGCACTGTCACAGTATCTTGTTAATTAGTATTTAATAGTATCTAAATATTGTTAAGTTAATTTATCTGATTAGTTTTCGATAAACTTAAAACTTAGTTTTCTTCTAGGCGTTTATTAACAGTAATTAAAATTTGAAGTTTTTTTTCAATTCTCTTTGATATTAAGCTTAAAATGTAAAGTTAGCTATAGGAAATATTGAACTGTTGCAGATTTTTGCATAAAAATTTTAAGGTGCAGTTGTCTCTAGAATCTATCTTCAGCAACGTATCTTTTAGATGTACATCTCTTGTCTACATTTTTGACGTGCTCACACATTTTTTGATTTGTAGGTCTTCGTAACGAAATGTCTCTTTGACTTAATTACTGGTGCTACAGGATATTCTTGCTTCATTGTTTTGTTTTGAACATCATTAGATTAGACATTAAAACATCAGAATACTCAGTAATTTTATAAATGTCATAGTTATTAGTGCATCTCTTCTATTATATTGTTATCAGCGTGTATGTCAAATTTTGATTTTATGATTCTCAAAGATTGTGTTTATTTTTGATTTTACTAATGTTTCACCTTATTTTAACGTTTGTCCTTCCTTAGCCTTTTCTTCTCATGGCGGTCTTTAAAGATCAGTCTGACATCTTCTGTTTTAAAATTTCAAGTATTTGTCAGTCTTATGCATTTTCACGTTTTGTCTTGTCAATTATTTTCCTACTTTGACTTTCAGTTTGGAAAAAAG
This sequence comes from Vesta saturnalis, assembly GCA_036346205.1. NCBI lineage: Eukaryota > Metazoa > Arthropoda > Insecta > Coleoptera > Lampyridae > Vesta > Vesta saturnalis. The sequence continues at coordinate 1,233,966 of JARFJB010002082.1, forward strand.
TAAGAAAGGAAACAGCTATTACGTATTTCATTCCCGAAATCGAAAAATAAATTTACTCGTAGTTTATTAAAACCAACAGCTCTAGTTAAGCTAATAGCTTCTGGTGAATGTAGAGATAGCTCTGGATGTCGCTTTATAAGCCCACAATAGAAATCCTTTCCAATAGTTTTAGTAATTTTGTTAAATCTGTGTTCGATTTTTAAATTCTCAGCCAAATCATATAGCTAATTTCAAACATTCTTTTTTCGTTAGGAACATTAATCTGTTATCCAAGTCTTTGACATGATCAACTAACATCTTTTCATACTTGTGTTAAATGTAGCCTCAAACCGACCTACTTTTGGCTTTACGTGTATAGATAAACCCTCTTTTAGTGCTGCAATTCTTCTATGAAGAGCGGTTTTTTGGAACATTACATTTGTCAGCAGCTTCTCTGACGCTATGTTTCTCATCTGTTACGATATTTTGTATGAATTGGTGAACATATTTTAATGTTGAAATAATATTGCTCTCAGTCCAAGAACGTCAAATAGTTGTTCTGTCTTTAAATTTTGGCATTGTGTAACAAAAATAAGTACAAAAATTAGTTTGTCCCTTGATACCCGAATTTATGCTGTCCCGGGTTACCCGATTTACCAAACATTTTTAAGCAAGTCTCTACTTAGATAGTAGCTAAAATAACATAAATTTTTACAATTGGTGGATTCTACAATAGATAAAGTATAATTCAGGTATGGTATAGAAATCAATTAACTTACGTGGACACAAGCAACGCTTCACCAAAAACCACAACATTTGTTCGCAGTTCCTTCTTGAATGCTACAAAACGACTACTGTGCCGTGTTCCTACTACACGTCGTGAAAATGTCTGTGCCTAAAGTGTCTCGTGCTACCAGATGTCGCTGGGTACTCGACTTTTCCCTACATCCAAATATTTCTTTATATGATAGTGGATTTCAAAACGTTTAGTTGTCCTGGACGATGCAAAACTGTGGTTCTGGCGTGGGACTCAATATCGTCTAGACAAGAGCGATACAGGCACCTGATCGATTTGTGTGTGTTTTTTGAGGATGAGTTACAGTAATCACGTTGGTTTTGGCCGATATAAATTTTTATTTTGCACACCGCGTGCGTACAACAGATATATCGTGAAATGCATACGATATATTGATCCGATATATTTAATTTTATTATGAATTGAAATGCGTTATTGTAAAATTTAGTATGCATGTATGAATCGAATTGAAGCTGATTAAATAATTAACAACTTAGTTGAGATACATAACTTTTCTGAGGAAAACTTAAAAATACAAATTATATCTTGTCTCCCATGTTCTGTCAGCAGTATAGGCAATAGTGTATATATTCAATATGCACAATACAGCACATAAATACTAAGTACAGGAATGTACTCCACCAAAATGCCTGTGAAATGTTCATAGAATGCCACTAGTAAATAACTTCGGATTTGGATCATTTATTAATAAACTGAGAACTTATTGCGTTGTGTGAAATACTTTAGTGTTGTTAACTGTATGAAATTTATTTTCGTACAATCGTTAATTACTAGCCAGTCTTGCATTTCATAAAAGGTAGTGCGCGCAATTCCTAGTCCATGATCACCAAACTACAATTATTTGTCATTTTACACAACGCCGTAAATAACGTTGCGTGGTTCTTGCTGTATTTGGACAAAGTCACGACAGCTAGAATTGTAGTTTAACATGTTTACAACTTTATTCTACAATATTGTCATGTATTTTGTTTTAGTGAATTAGTTTGTTTTATTTCCTTTTCAGCTTTCACAGTGAATTATCGTCTTCATATTAATCTAATTACTTTACGACCAGCAGTGCCGTTTTCACTATTTTTCGTTTAACCTTTTTATATTAACCTTTGAATTCAATTAGCGATTCGGGGACTTTCTTTGGTGCATTTCATGCTTCTTTGCGGCCCTTGCATGCTCTTTCTTGTACACATTAACACTTTTAATGCGGAAAGCGCCTTAGCTATCCTTACTACAGTGCGGAGGCGCCCTTCGGCGCTCACGCGTATATGATAATAAGGCTTCAGTTGTGTCGTTGTATTTTGAATGAGCTGGATGTATCGTGGTACGTATGTCAAAAGAGACTTTTGTTATATTTTGTTGTTGGTTTGCGGTTTTAATATTTGTCGTTGCGTTAGACATGTAAGAACAATCAGGAAGATCCAAAACGCCTAGATTAGCAGTTATAGATCCTAATGAGTTAACAAAAGGAGAAATGTCAGGAGTGATGTTTAAATCGGATTCCGAGGCAGAGTTCATATCAAATAGTAGTGATTCATAATGTAGTTCTGACGAGAAACCACGTAAGTAGCCGTGATTAGTGTAGTACATCGTATTTACTTGCCATTTTAGTTATCGATGATTATTTACTGTTGAAAATAATACTTTGCCAACTATTGATCTCTGGAAAGAGGAGACTAATTTAGTTTCTATTCTATTCATAAAAGTAAGTGGATTGGTGGTCGATTTGCCAAACACTGCAGAACCGTACCACTATTTTGCTTGACGATAATTTTTTGGGTGCAATAGTGGAAAAAACAAACCAATATGCGGTGGAAATATTTGTAATGAAAGGTGTGCATGAACGGTCACGAATCACTACTTGGAAGGACCTAACAACAGACGAGCTGGGTTACTCTACCACCGGTACGTGGAAACAACCGAATTCATGACTATTGACTATTCGGCCTAAAATGTTTTTCCAGTCACATGAGTAGGGATCGTTTCCTATCAATTACGAGGTTTACTAAAAACCCTGAACCAGTATATCCGACTCATACAGACCGGCTATTTAAAATTACACCTGTCATAAATTATTTTAATAATAAAATGAAAGAAATATGTTACCCTGATACAAATTTATGTACTCATGAGTCAATGGTTCTATGGCGCGGTAGACTTGTATTGAGGCAGTACATTAACGACAAACGCCATGAATATGGCATAAAAATATATATGGTTATCGAACCAAACGGCATTATACTGAATTTTGCAATGTATACTGGGCAAATGGATGAACTGGGAGGGAGAGGGCACGCTGAAAAGGTTCTAACGCATCTAATGAAGAATAAATTAGATAATGGGTACAGTATATTTATGGATAACTATTACAATAATTTTGAATTGGCTAAAAATCTTCTACAGAAAAAGACACAAGATATTGTACTGGGACGCTACGACCCGATAGAAAAGGTGCTCCAGAGGATATAGTTCAGGCAAAATTAAAAGTTGGATAAATCGTTATCAAATGTTGCAATGGAGTGTTTTTTGGGAAATGGAAGGATAAGAGAGATGTCCTATTCATATCCACAGAATTTACTAATAACTTGACGAAGGTATGGAATGAAAGAGGACAATCAAAGCTAAAACCTTAGCTCACAATAGAATATAATAACAATATGGGAGGAATTGATAAACAGTACCAACTGACATTCTACTATCCATGTCTGATATAAACACTTTTCTAGAACAAAAAAATTGGCCATTCATGTTTTTCAACTATTGTTATTTAATTCTTTGTTTTTTGTAAAGTACTCTGGAAAAAAAATGGCGTTTTACGGCTATCGTCTTACAGTTATAAAAGCGCTGTTCCCGAAAGAACCAAACACACATAAGATGAAGGTCTTAGATCACATAAGAAAATAAAAGAGTACTAAGGAAAAAATGCTGAATTCAAAAAAATCTTAGAAAAGATGCTATATACGAGTATGAGACGTATTCGGAGCAGTCTGGGCCATGTTTGGACCCATGCATTAAATAATATCACACAGCAAAGTAAAGTATGCGCTTTTGGATGATGACGATTGGACAAAAACGTATCATTTTACTTTATGTACACTTTTGTAATATTTTGGACTTTTTTCAAGGTTTTTCTTGTATTTTTTGTTTTTAATATTTATTTTTTCTTTCGTAAATTAAGTTGAAATATTGTGTACGTAGTGGAAGTTATTAATTTATTTTTCCTCACAAATTTTGCATTCTAAAATGTGACGTCTAACTGCATCCACCGCAAGGTTTAGTATAAATTTATTGAATATTCGTAGCCCGCCCATCGGCAGCCAACCACGTGACCCGAATATTTCAACCAGAAATATGTTTAGGGAGCTCATGTAAACATAAAAAGTAAACAATAACCAAATATTCTGCAAATATGCATTTCGCTCCTAGGTGAAGTATAGCTCGTACAGATCGCAGTGAAAGTACTAATAATTCGACGAACTATTTTAAACTTTATAGTAATTTCACGTATTTATTGTTTCTACTTTGTGTATCCTCTTAGTTTAAGGAAATTTACCGAATATGCGGTAATGCATTGTTTTGTCGTTTACAGTCATTACTCATGTTTATCTATGACGTATACCTTTCATACATACAAGGTTTTACATTTTACAAATTTTACATGAACATAAAGGAAAAAGGTTGTTAACAGGAAGCAGTAACAAACGGATACTTTCAGAAACTTGCCAACACAAATTTTCCAGACATGTATGTAAAGTAATTACATTGTAGGGATGATGGTACCCAGAAGTTTTCACATTACATTTTCTATTTGTTAAGTACTTTAGAGAATTGTACACCTCAAAACTTCCTTCATTTTAGTATAACGTTAAACGATTTTTATAATTAAACAGGTTTAAATTCATTTAGTTTTAATTTCGAAGTAATATAATTTCGTAATTGAAATTAGAGTCAACCTATATTCTGTGAAACTCAGGTGGATATCTGAAGAAGCTTTTAAATTACATTTGTTGCTGTATAAGTATAGCTGATAAAATTACTTTTTTATTTCATCCCCTGGGAAATAAGTTTCTGTGTTAATCTAAATGCATACGCTTAAATCGAACGGATATTAAAAAATAGCCCTAATGTTTATACACTAATTGAAATAGTTATATATATATATATATATATATATATATATATATATATATATATATATATATATATATATATATATATATGTAACATTATATCTAAGCCTACACGTAATTAAATTGAGTATTTCCGCTAAGGAATACAGACGGAACGTTAATTTCACAAAAGGCAATTAGAGTATTCATATTTTAGTACCCCAACAAAACAAACTACATTAGTGATCGACAACTAAATTCCCAGTTAAAACTGCGTTTAATTAAAAAATAGCTAACATCAGTTTTCATTGTTAACTAACTAGAATTAATGGTAAAAGTGTCACATTGAGTCTACTCAAGAACGGCACAATTTAGGAATATTGCAAGATTTTTTTGCAAAAACCAGAAACCTAACAGAATTTATTTTGTGAAATGGTCCCATTTAGGATATGCTTGTAATTAAACAACACGAAAGAGGAAACTAACTTATACTTTTGTGATTAACAAATTTTGTGGTATTTCTAAACAATATGAAAATGTAAACTCTCACCATTATCACACATAATAAAATCTTTTTGGGTAGTTTTAATGGTGTATTTTAGATTATACAATCTAAACGTTCCGATAACACTTACAGTTATCTTCGTCAGTAGTAATATCGTTTAGACTATATAGTTTAAAATATACCATTAAAAAACCCAAAAAAGATAAGTATTCTAAACAATAGTTTTAAATTCTGAATGTCAAAATATAGTAGAATCCGAATTCCATATGAAAACTGCAGCATTCCATTTGAAATAAGAAACTTGATATCTTCTTCCGGTATAACCGGGAGCGGTAGAAGTTCGAAAATATTTTGTTCAAAGTCAGCTGGATGTCAAATGGCTGGATGTAAATTTTGGGATAAAAATTCCAATCAGAAGTTCAAATAATAAGTTCAATTACGTCGTGATACCCTGCATAATTTGTGATACGTTGACTAAGTCAAATATACATCACGAATGTCTTATTGCAGACTCCTCCTTGGATCTACTAATTCAGGCAATAAACTATTTAAGTAAAATCTTTTGTCTCCAAAATGTGTCATCTCTAAAAGATCGTTTTTTTAATAAAAAGGAAAATAATAAAAAAGACAATTACCTGAAAATTTCTTCGACGTGCAATCCGACATTAGTGTATATCACAAAGTAACACGCATCCCTTTTAGTGATGTGTGATCTTGAACCTGGAAAAAATAATTATGATTACATTTTAATACTACTCTACCGTTATCCAAAAAGCAATAATCAATTATTTTTTCCAACATGGCGTCTACTGGTGACAAATTTTCACGCTTCAAAGAACAAAGAAGATTAATCTATCCAGTGAACAGGATAAATAAGGTAAATTCTCATCGATAACTAAACCGCTTTTATTCACAGTGTTTCCTATTTTTTTTTCAAATAATGAAATTGCCATACTTTCTTTCTCTAACCCAAATGTGGTTGCTTGAGATCTTGTAAACGACGAGTACAATAACGAAGAAACAGTTTTTGCTGTTGAGGTTGTCCTACGGAATTTACAAATTTTACCAAAATTAGATGCTGTTATTCTCTATTACCTTCGCGTTTCCATGCATCATAACTAGACTACAAAATGGTACTACTAAAAGTGATGCAATTGTAAAAATTCTTCGCTCTTTTTAGAAAAACATTTTCTTCCATATCCGCTATTAGGCCAGATGATTGTGGCCCGTAGTTTTGGTCAGTGGTGGCAAATCTTCGTCTTTTTGTATACTTTTCTAAAATTATGCAAGCTTGATAATTTAACAGACAAAAAGTAAATACCCTTTTTCCGCCTTTCTCTCGTCTTGAATTTGTTTATTCGGTATTTTTCTAAATGGCACCCAACGTTGGTGACACATAATTCCTTGATTATATTTACAATAAAATTACCGAAGGTAGTACAAGAAACTGCGGCTGCTGGGCTTCTGCTTTCATAAGAACACTTTAAATAAAGAAAAGTTAATTCGCTTACCTCCCACAAATTTGGCTGCAGTGGAATTTAAAGTTTCTGCGGAGTTAGTGTGAACATCATGCAAGAAGCTCACTGCATTATTTGTCAGCCGTATGTATATCTACATCATATAAACCGCACTGTAAAAAAAAGGTAGCTCCAAACTCTTCTTTTTGCAAAAGTAGTTTTCACAATCACCATGATTACCAAATATATGTTTAAGTCCATTTAAAATATCCTAGTATTGTTAGTCGTCAAAGTGAACGGACGTGTTTGTTTTAAGTGTCCTCCGACGTCTACCTTCGGTTATTGAAACATTGGCGCCTAAAACAATGACAATTTCTAAACCAATCACTATTGCACGATAAGGCTGCGTTTTTGAACAGATTTATAAACAAATAATAACATTAAGTAAGTTCAGTAGAATTTTAACGTGTAAAATGGCTCTATGTACAGATACGCAAATAAAAAAGGGGCGAAAACAGGATTGTTGCATTTCTTTGCAAATTCCTATGAAATTACGGTTCCTTTCAAACCCATGTCAGGTACGTTTGTTAAAACTCATACAATCATAGTGTAAACGTTAAAGTACAAACATCACTCCCTTTATCCAGGTTTTAACTGAAACACGTACATTTTCGTAATTACAATAATTGCTAAAGCAATAGGTTCTAAATTTAAATTAATAATAAACAAATAATAATCGAACCAGTAAAATTTTAGTAACATGTGATATAGCTCATAGAAAAAAAGACGACCAGATAGTGTTTAGGATTACTATAGCATTGTAATTCTACGAAAAAATGCGGTTCTTTTTAACACTTGTTAAAACTCATATAATCCTAAAGTAAACTAAAAGCGCAAATACTCAAACACGTGAATATTTTGCAATAACATAAAAATATAGAGAACTAATCAAATCACTTATTCTATCACACGGTAGCGCGGGTTATATAAAACAATCAGAAATACGTATTTGTAACATGCCGGATATGATAAGTTTTTAGGTGTACAAGGGCAGTGTATAACGATAGCCGGGGCATATCTTAGGGTGAGAGCAGGTGTGATTGAATACTTTAATATTGAGCAAGGAGTGCGACAAAGCTGTGTGATGTCACCATGGTTATTCAATTTACACATAGATAAATGTGTTAGGCAAGCTTATACCGATACAAATAGTGTAATGGTTGGTGACGCAAATGTACGAGTTTCGGTGTATACAGATAACACAGTCTTATTAAGTGACAGTACGGATGAGCTACAAACTGCTATGTGGAAATTTAATATAGTCTGTGAGAGCATGGACCTAAAGGTAAACGTGAACAAAACTAAGATTGTAGTGTTCAACTGGGAAAGTGAAAAGGAGAGTAGAGTATTTACCCTGCAAGATGAAATTGTGGAAGTTGGTATATCTGGGTAGAATGTTCACTGCAGATGGTACAATGGATGGTGAGATTGGACGAAGGGTCAGTGTTGGAAGGAAAGTGATTGGAAGTATGTGAACGATAATGAGAAACGAAAGCATGAGTCTAGCTGCGAAACGGGCAATCTTTAGTGGTGTGTTTTCCCGTCGGTACTGTGTGGAAGTGAGACATGGGTAAATAGGTACAAAAGTAGTACACTACGTTGGTTTTCCCACATTGAGAGAATGAATAACGCAAGATTAACGAAGAAAATATGTGTGGGTGAGGTTAGAGGTAAGGCCGGGCCTGGTAGGCCACGTAAAACTTGGCTGAATGCGGTAGAATGTATGATAAGAGAAAGAAAGATAGGGAGTTTTAAAAATAAAAGGGCATGTTAGAGGCAATGTATGAATCTTGAGGAAGCTGGGGAGGTATGCAGAGATAGGAAAGCATGAAGAAAGATTGTGAATGAAACATAAATAAGAGATAGGGATTGTTTTTCCTACCCCGAAAGGGAATGGCGTGAACGTTATGTTATGTTGTGTTCTAGACAATTTGCTTTTTCAATTAGTGGTTCGCTGGTTTTTTTCTGTATTCAATGACTTTAGTCACAGCACTTCTACCTAAAACGTCACTATTCGCTACTTTTTTCTCAGTGTCGGAGGAAAACTTGAATTCTTTACCATTTCAACAAACCATCAGCCTATAAAATGTTTTTTTTTTGTAATTTTTTTCTAAATAACTTATTTATATATTGTTAATAATAACCTTGAAAAATTAACAAAACGACGTTAGTAAAATTAAAACTCTCCACTGAAAGTATATCATGAAACGTGTTACGAAGAGAACCCGGTTGGAGCTTATGACTCCGTCCTCGACTTCTCGGAACATGTGCACTTTTAGAAACTACCGGAAGTGGCGAATGTTTACATATACCATGTCAACATTTATGAGATATTGAGTTTACATAAATCTTTTTCTATCAAAGGTAAAAACAGAATTGCAAGTAATTTATTCAAGGAGCAACTTAAAAAAATGGTGGTTAAAACATACTTTCATAGTTGATTAAAATAATTATTAAACAGTACTGACTCATTATAATTGATTAATATATAAAAAATAATTTTTACCTTAATAATAAATTGAATTACTTTATTGTCGACCGCACAGTGTATAATTCCTAACGGGTTTTTTGTATCATTATTTTATATTTCCAGCTAGAACGTGATGAGGAATTTTGGGAAAGTATGGTGCCAAAATTGTCCATGTTGCCGGAAATTTAGAAACTAAATAATTTTTATATTTTTACTGGTTTTCTCAATAAATGAACACAAACCACTTGCGGCTTTTTTTGTTGGTCCACGTGGACATGATTGGGAAGTGTCAACAGCTAACTGGATTTTGAGCGCAAATCACAGGCCGTCTAGAAGTAATAAATCTATCACGACATGACTATCCTTTTCCGTCTTCTTACTGTAATACTAAAACAGTGCACTGCCCTCTTCGATTTTAAGTCTTTTACCTTTCGAAAGGCCTTAACACGCCCTGCATGTATTGCTACTAATGTTTCTTCTGTCCCAACCGCTTTCATTAAAGCTTCATACTTTTTATGCATCTGATACTCCATTGTGACATTTGCTGTATGTTTTATGACTCATACTAGGTATATCCGATGCGGAAACAACTTCAGACAGCTATGAATACCATATACCACTACTTATAGCAAGCACCAACTTACCAAGTTTGAATTTATTTTGTCATCAAGATATTCTGACATTTAAAACAAAGTATGCCTTACAGACACAAGGTTCATGTCAAAAAATGAATAATCATATCCTACAGATAAAATATTAATTATAAATATTTGGGAAACTTTGGTTACAATGCTTTGTGTTTTAAAGATTTAAGCTGAGAAAATGTCTATAATTCAGCGACCTTCTGTTTCTTTGAGCGCCGTCTTCATTACCGGTAGTTGGTGACAATTTTCTATTTAATAGAATATGTGTGTCTAGTCCAGTCCATCCTCAAAAGTTTTTCAGCCAAGACCATTTCCGTCTACCGAAGCCTCTTCGGACCTCTACCTTTCCTTCCATGAACAGTCTTAATAGCTCGTATCTCGTATTTTGTTCCTGTATATATATATATATATATATATATATATATATATATATATATATATATAAAACCTAGATACCTTGTTTTTCGCCGTCTTATATGTTCTTTTTCAGTTCCCATGATTCTGAGAACATTTTCATTTGTTCCACGTCTTGTCGGCGGGATCTTCAAAAGTCTGCGGAAAATCCACATTTCAAAGGTTTCTAAAAGCCGCATTGTCACCATATCCATGATCCCAGGTATTTGAACTTTCTCACCTCTTCTATTGAAGTATCATATCGCTGCATATTGGCTGGTAAGTTTAAATTCCTTTTGTTTTTGATGTATTTAGTCTCAGGCCAAGTAGATCTTCAACATTTATAATGCTGTTTAATATTATTTTTACGTCTTCTGAAGTGTATGTTGAATAAAATAGGCGAGAGTGTGCAACCCAGACACACCCCTCTTCTTATTGGTGCATCTGATGTTAAAGTGTCGCAAACTGAAACACATCCTGTTTTTCCCCAATATCTGTGCTATGTTTTACAAGGAAATTGGTGTGCATTAGCTTTTCCCTTGCTCCTGTGACTTCTTTAACTTTTTTATGTATATTAAACTGGTCGTGTTTTTCTTGTAATTATTCTAGTTCTTGGCATCGTTCATTCTACCATTTTTCTTTTGCGGATTTAATTAAGTTTTGTATTTTTCATTGCATTTCTTTATATTTTTCCACGTTCTTATTCTTATAGCTCCTTCGTACTTCCATCAGATCCAGAATTTCGTTGTTCATCCATGGTTTCCTTGCCTCTGTTAATTCTTTCTTAAGATATTCTGTTTGTATTTGCTCAATTTGTGTACTGTGCGTTATGCCACGATTTCTTGGTATACTGTTATGGTTGTAGTGTTCGTTGAAGCTCGATTCCTTAATTTTGTCGAAATCTGGTCTTTGTTGAGTACGAAGTTTTATTTTTTTCAGCTTTATAGACAGTGTTTCTATGATTGGGTTGTGGTCGGTCCCTATGTCTGCTCCAGGATAAGCTCTTACGCCCTGTATTCCGTTTTGGTAGAGTTTATCAATTAATATGTAGCCAATATGATTTCTAATAATGCTGTTCTTATTATCTCCGGGGGATTTCTAGGTCTATAGTCTCCTCTTCGGCAGCTTAAACCAAGTACTTGCAACTATTAGGTTTTCTTCTTGGCAGAATTCTACCAAGTGATCGCCTCGCTAATTTCTTTGGCGTAGTCTATAACTCCCAACTATATTCTACACGTCCCACTCCTAATTTTGACATTCAAATCCCCCATGACTTTCAGGGCTTTGTGAGGTAGGGGCGTAAATCTGAAAGATATTGATATCTCTAGTAGTAGCTTTTAGCTGTAATAGCACGACTCTATCTGACAGTGGAACAAATGATTTAACAGATTTACTATTTTTATTGTACATTATAATCGCAACAGCGTTATGGTGCCGTGGTTCATTATTACCGCTACAGTACACAGTATGTTCCCCTATATTTAAATGTCTTGAACTCAGCCATCTAAGTTTGCTTACTTCAAGGATATCAATACATATTCCCTTCATTTTCCTAACTGTATTATGTGTTTTTCCTGCTGCAAATAGTGATCTGGCATTCCACCTTCAGCACAGAATTCTTTTCTTTCAAACGTTTCCTATCTCTACTTGTGACCACTTTCGAGTAGGTCCTAGCATTCTTCGCGGGTATTATTAGCTCTTCTAGCTCCTCTTGATCATTTAAGGCTTGCCGTAGGCTAGGGGCCGTTGATATATTAGAGCTTGTCATATTGTCTTTCCTCTAGAATGTTCTATGAACCTTTAATGTAGTGGTTTTCCATGGCATTCTTCACTCCCCTGCCGTTGACTATTGGGTTCAATCGCCTTTTGGGTTGATTTCTGCCCTAGCTTCAGTTTGCTGCTCCACTTCGCAGATGAGACTGTTAGCAATACTAAAGGTGATCACTTATACCGGTGATCACTTGGTATTGGTTCCTTATTATCCCAGAAATCAAGGGTTTCCACTTCCGCCGTGTCCACTGTACCAAAAACCACCATTTCCACCTTCACCGTTGTTGTGGTCTTCAACCGCAACTCTGGTCAAGGGGCCCTCATAGGGTATTATCAGCCGGAGCCAGATGAACCCAGGTTTTTTTTCTAGCAAGGTGTTACACCTCTGTCCCTCCTCCTTCCTTATCTCTTGATGATAAGGTACCTGGCTTGGGACAGGTACAGCGGAGTTAATACGGCCGCCGCTAATCGTCACCTTGTATTTTGAAAATCACTGTATATTTTTACATGTTTGGATAGCGTGAGAAATTAATTTTAAAATACTTTAGATTTGTTTTTGAAGCTTTAATATAAAATATAAAAAAAAATTAAAATAATAATTTGTTTTGTTATTTTCGGCAAAACTGGATGCGCTAAAAATATTTCAGCAGTTTAGCAGCTATATATGCCCTACTATATAATTCCTTAATTCCAAGATTTAATCTTCATCAGAAGCATAGTTATGAGGGATTGAAATTTTCAAATTTGAAAATTTCTAACTCCGGCCCTCGAAAAGTTAGAGAAATCTCATGAAGAATTACATTTTCGTTATACCTGACTATAAAATACGTAAATTTAAAAAAAATTACCAGAGGCTTTCTTGAGAAAATCAATTTTGAAAAAAGGGCAAGTTTAACTCCGTAATTAAGGGCAACATTTTATTTTTTTCAAAAATATTTACAAACCATTCGAAAGCATGTACTTTCAGTACAGTTTCGATTTTCAAATTGCAAGTAGCTTTAAAATTTTTAAAACAATTTTGTTCGATCGGGATTTAGGGTACTAACTTTTTACCAAAGATAGACTTTATGGCTCTGGTTTTGGAAATGCACCCCCAAAAACTTCCCCTCATTTCGCCCCCATTAATTAATTTTTACGGAAAGCCAGTTTTATACATAACTTTCAGATATAGGGGCCCATGTCAAATCTCATTAAAATCGATCAAATAGTCTCGGAGCCACACACAGACACACAGATTGGGATATACGAAATTTTTTCGCGAAATAGATGTTTTTCTACTCAGGGAACCCGAAAACGTTGAAACCCGCAAAAAATCTTAGTATTACGAGAAAGTAAAAATAAATTTAAGTACATCCAGTTATACAAGGTGTCCCGGAAAGGTCCTTACAACGCTCTTCCACATAAGTCGATTTAACTAAACATACCTTAGTCCAAAATCTTTCGATTAATTCGAACTAATTTCACGAAATTTGGTATACAGGGGTTTCTTGGGATGAGAAATTAAAATTTGTGAACGATTTTGTTGAATCTACTAGAGGGCGTCACAAGCGACTATTAGGAGGCTTTAAAATCACTATAACTTTTTTGTACCACGGTGTATGTCATTTTAGGCTCGACAAATCTTTTTCCCTACCATTTCCAGTTAGGAAAGGTATACTTTATTGAAGTCGTTAGACGCAACCGTTTCCGAGAAAAATGCATCTGAGGCTGATGACGCATGTAAATTGTCTAAGTGAGTCGAACACTATTACAAGGTTTTTTGAAAGATTTGGCATGATTTTTTTCCTGTTTTTATGGTTTTACTTCTTTGTTTTTAAGGATAAAAAATAAGATAACAGCAGCTTTAACACAAAAATTATACTGAAAACTTAAATGCAAATACAAAAATATGTCATAAACACTATTGAAAATGCCAGCCGTTTTCACGCATGCACAGATTTACACGACGCAGAAAATTAAAATTAACCATTTGCATAATTTCTTCATTATCTCGAAGATTATTATTTGCTGCATCCTAAATACGCTGCCACAGTTAGTTTTCATTTTTTACTAGAGTCACGGACTTGCCCTCATAAAAAAATCCAATGGATTTAAGTCGAGAGAACGTGGTGACCCATTCACAGGAGCATCATTTGTTTCGGTACTGTTCATTTAAGTAATTTCGAACAGGTAATGAAAAATGTGGTGGAGCCCCATCCTGCATGAACCACATATCTCTCCAAACTTATAGAGGCAAATCCTCCAGTAACCCTGGAGCAAATTTCACCTGTTAATCTTTGCGGTAAAATGATAGGACCAACAATAATATTTTCTATTAACTATGCACACATTAATTTTACATTCATGTTAAAAATGTCTAACTTTGATTGCATGCATATTTTCGTCTGCGTAAACGTGTTCGTTATGAAAATTGGTTAGCTCTCTTCTTGTGAAACACGCTTCGTCGGTGAACAAAATATTTTTTGGAAAGTTAAAATCAATTTCTCTTTGCACATTAATAAATCGACGAAAAACTAATCGCACTTTAGGATAATGGGGTAAGATGTCTTGAACTGTCTGCTTGTGGTATGGATGTCGCAGCTTAATCGTCTTGTACTTACTTCCAGATCGTCTCCAATAAGCTCTAAAATGTTCTTCAATTTCAGGAATTCTTAAAGAACGCGGCCTAACAATGGTTATTTAATTTTAAAATATTTTTTTATTTTTGTTTACCTTCCATAATCAGCGGTTTCCGGAGCTAAGCGATCAGTTCCTCGAAGACGCCTCTACACTGCAGGAAACATTGGGTGACTTGGTGTATTACGATTTGGAACCGTTTCAGAGTAAACTCTGACACAACCACGGTTATTTCCTTGACAATATCAAAAAATCAATAGTATATCCGTATATTCTGCATTGCTATACTTCCCGGCCATGATGAAAATTTAGACAGAAAATTTAAGCTTTTTAAGGTATTAATTATTCAGGAAATTTAGTAATAAATGTTACTTAAGTGTGACAGTAGTTTTATTTAGTTGAAACTATGGCAATATACCAATGTAGAATATACCAATATGTTATTGGTTTTTGGATATTGTCAATGAAATACCGAGTGTGTCAAACAAGAAAAAACGTTTGCTAAAGTCTTCAAAAAAATATTCTGTAATAGCTTTGTATTCACTTTGACCACTTATATGCGTCATCAGCTTCAGATGCGTTTTCCTCGGAAAGGGTTGCTTCTAGCGACTTTAATAAAGTATACCTTTCTTAACTGGAAAAGATAGAGAAAAGAATTTATCAAGCCCAAAATGACATACACCGTGGGCACAAAAAAAACTATAGTGATTTTAAAGTCTCCTAATCGTCGCTTGTGACGCCCTCTAGGATATACAACAAAATCGTTCACAGGAAATCTCTGTACACCAAATTTCGTGAAAGAAAATTAGAAAGACCTTTCCGGGACACCTTATCTAACCGACTATCCATTGTTATATACTAATGGAATATCAAATTGTATACCTACTAAAGCGTAACAAAGGTAACGTGCAGGTAAATTTCAAAGAAAATTTATTCATATCAGGTGTTTAACACTTTTGTCATAAACCTGAGCACACTAATTGGATACGTCATAAAACGCATGGTTAGTTGCCTATATATTTTTTTATTTAGGGATAACAAAAATTTCGTCGTCTGTTCTTACCCGCCTTAAGTAATCAATACTTTTACCAAGATCACGTGGAGAACGTAGGGTTAGCTAAATTAAAATATACTAAGCGAAACGTAATTCATCTCTATTAAACTATAATACAGTGTATAAGGTGTATTATTTTTCAGTTCTTACGTTGAAGATATTATATTTTTGTATAAGAAATATCCTATACTTAATTGAATTTGACGTATAAAATTTGGTCTGAATAAGTTTTGCTTTCTAACGCATGCGTTACTGACTTTAAGTGAAAAATAATTAAAAATGTCAAAAAATGTCAAATAATCAAGAAATTTTAATGTTTGGATCAAAATGTGAAAATTTAGAAAAGAAAATGAAATGATTTGCTTCAGAGGTGTTTACACAGGTAAATAATTGAAATTCTTAATTAATAACATAAAACAAATATAGATTGCAGGGAAATACCAATAACAGGGTTATAAAAAATTTTAAAACTCACAGATACAATCCTTCCTGTCGATTGAAAGATGTCTTCAAACTTCAGCTGGAGGCAGGCAATGTTCACTCGGATGTTGTTGTTACGAATATCCAACTGCTATCTCGGTTCTCGAAGACACCAACTTCCAATCTTCAAGATGTTTTCCTTCCAAAAACGGCAACCTCCAAACACTTATTTACAATGGTAACTTTTATTTAAAATGGTTTTAAATCTTTATGACTGATTTCGTTTAAAATGTATTATTAGTATCCAAGATTTTTGTTAACACAATTTTATTTTAGTTACCGAAAATATAATATTTATTTAAGAGGAATTGTCCGGATAAATAAAACAACTTTTCACCAAATAAAAATGGAATTTAATTTGGTATATCAGTATTATTTTAAATCGGAAAACATGAAAACAAATTTTCACAAAATCGTGACATCAATTAATCGTACAGCAATGATTTATTAACAACGACAGGTATCGGTGACCGAACTATTTAAATTTTGACCGAAGTTATAAAAACAAGTGCTCTCGAAATTATTCGTACCGTAAACTTTCTCGACGAAAATAAATTAGGTTAAGTAAACACCAAATTTAGCAACACTGTTTTAATCTTTTCACTTTTGAACAAAAACTGGAGAGAGATGACTTCCTGAGCTCTTGCTTTTATAGGTTTCTGGTTGCTACAGAAATTTCAATTTTTTACAGCCATATTGCAAAATTTACAATGAATGTGATTGGCTAATCAAATTAAGAATTGTACATAAATGGAATTTTGGCCGTAACTTTCTTATACATGGTCGGAAATGAAATTTAAAAACAGAAATGAAAACTATGTGAAATTTCGAATAAAAGGACACCGAATAAGCAATAAATCCTACCACTAATAAACGAAACAACTTAATCTAATCAAAATAAGCTACTAACTATACACACTTACAAGCTACACTAAAATTACTTGCGAAAATGGAATTCTGAGGACAATTTACATAAGAAAACATATCTTTTTAAATTCGAAACATTTACTTTAATGAAAATTTTAAGTTTTTGTAAATTTGTCTAGAAATCACCTTAGATTTAGAATAATTTTGCGGATAAAAACGCTGTATCCTTATAAAAACTTATTTATATTGTGAAAGAACATCTATTATTTGCTTTAAGAGCAAAAACTAAATCTAATAATATGGAAAAAGTATAAAATTATGTGAAAAATCTAAAATTTACAACGTAACCATACTTAAATTTTAAATATGAAATAAATTCATATTAAAAAATGTTTTTAGCACTTAAAATGTTATGTTTAAGGTTTGTACAACTTGTCTTTATTGTTCACACTACTTATTTGCAATGCATAATGTTATTTAGTCTTGCATTGAAAAAGTGTCATCGTCTAACACTGTTTTGGGATTTTTACACTATAAATTGTACGGCACTATAAATGTTTGTATGCCAAAATGTTCTAAATGTCTTTCTTCTTGTGAATCATTTATTATAAACTTTGTCACTAATTCACTAACAAAAATGTGTGCGAAAATTGTCTATACTATCCATATTATAACCCTTTTAACTAAATTTTTGTATTTCCTGCTTTTAAAAACTAAACATACCTTATCCCTAACATAATCCTAACTACATAGTCCATGTTTAAACACCTGTGAAATGTCTACTTGCCAAATTAACTTTGAAAAATTGAATTTAAATGTAAAAATTGCACTACTAAAATGACTCTACGAAAATGGTGATATTTAACATCTTTGACAATTTTGGTAGCAACAAATTGCTTTTTATGATGAAACCAAACTTAGCAAATGATATTCAGATCAATTTATACCAAATAAATTTATTTTAAACACATCGTGAACCATATTTATGTAAAATTGTGTCTCGCACTTGTCTCGAGCCAGAAATTACCCCTTTTTATGACCCAAATGTCATGTAAGCTGTCCGATACTTCTATTACCTCTTTCTAAACATCTCAAATTCCCCAATTTAAGAATGAAGATATTTTTGTACAAGAAAATATTAAGTTCTTTAATTGACCTACCTATTAAAATTAAATTTTGAAATAAGAATAACTTATAAAAGTATGAAAATTTTAGATTCATCTAGGCACCTCAATTTTATGTACATATTTACTTGCTACGCTAGGTTCTTCATTTATCAACACCAAATTTTCTTGTATAATGTTTATAACTTCTTGCTTGTAACCAATGTGATTGATATCGAATTGCTCATCCTTTATAATTCTTTCCACCTTCAAATACTGGATATGCGGTTTATATAAATTTAATCTTTTATTGTAGGGCTGTACCCAGTTTAATTCATCTTTACCAATTCTTATCTTCATATGTTGCGCATCGATAATCAATTTTAATTGCTTAATCAAATCCATTCCGATTATTAACTCCATTTTTAAATTGTTAGTTATAAACCATTGTGTTTGAAAAATTTGTTCCCCTACCTTAGCTTCAGTATGTAGCATCCTATTTATAGTGCTAAGCTTCTTATCCGTTGCTGCCATAACTTCTATTTTGTTTATTCTGATGATCTCATCTTTAAATAAATCGTTATTCTCTACGATGATTTTTTCCTGTATTAATGAAATTTCTGATCCGGTATCAACTAATCCTAATAAATTTAAATTCTTAATTCTAATGTTAACGAAAGGTAATAAAATGTTTGCAGTTTCTGGTTCTAAATTTTGTTCAATTTCTAAAAATTCCGTAGGATGTTGGTAGTTTGTCTTTACATTGTTGACAAGGAAGCTCGTATTTAAAAATTTTGAACGGTGATCTTGTCAAAGTCCTTTTGTGTGTTCTTTTCTTCGTCTTGGGATGCGTGTACGATAGCATTGACCCAACTAATCCTTCCACAACTCGGTTCCTCCTTCTCTTCTCGTACCTGGATGTTATTCACCCTCCTATTCTGATCATCCACGATTCTTGGTATGGCCTTCTATTTTCTTTTTGCATATCATTTCTACGATGATCCTTTCCTTCATTCTCTCTATTATTCTGATGCTCCCGTTCATTATCCTTGGCTTGATTGTTGTAATTAAATCTGTTCCTATCGTAGCCATTATTATATCCTCCTCGTCTTTGTTGGAAGTTGTTCCTCTCTCTTCCCGATCTATAATTGCCTTCCCTATTGTTGCCATTTTGGAAATACTCTCTACGATTATCAGCACGATGATATTGATTTTGATAATCTCTCCTGTCATTTCCATAATTCCTATTATAATTGTCTCTCCTATTTTCCTCTCTTTCGTGCCTGTAATTATATTCCCTTCTGTCATTTCCATAATTCCTAGGGTTAAATTCTCTCTTTTCGTAACTGTTCTGATGCTGTTCGTATGCATCGTATCTTCTTAAAATTGCAGTAGTGATGTTATATTATCTATATTTTGCAGAATAATGTTTTCTGCCACATTATTCTCCAGTTGCCTTGCTAAATATTGAACTATTTCTTGTTCATTCATCGGTGGTGTGAAGTATCTTGCTATTTGGTATTTCTTCATTACATAAATCTCCCTCGAAGTGCCATAGTTTTGTCATACTTCGCCCTTGAAAATTCTTCCCTTATTACATTTTGTTGGACATCACTCCAATATTGTTTGGTAAATAATTCCTTGAAGTGCTTATAATCGGTACATTGCTCTTGTACTAAATTGTACCATAGTTCGGCATTCCTTTAAGCATCTTTCTTACCAAACGCATTCTTTGTTTATTGTCCTTAATGTCATTAAAATATTCTTCTATATTTTTCAAAAATAGCATTGGCGATTCTTGCTTCTTTCCTTCAAATTTATATGGCATCTCTTGATTCCACATGCAATTTTCCCAGCCGATTTGAAAATTTCGAGGTGTTTCACGTTCTTTCAACTCTTCTAGGTCATGATCGTGTATTCTTAGTTTATTGCAAATTTCCCCTATCTGTTTCTTGTTCTCATCCTTATTCTTATCCACCTGAAAACATATTTGTTCGTGGATGTCATGTATCCTTCCTACTCTATCATTTATTTCGTTAGAAGCCTCTTCTCTTAGACGGGTTTCAGTTCTAATATTCTTGTCCAACTTTCCTATCTTGTCATCTACCTCTTCCTTATTGTCGATAATCGTTCCCCATAACTTATCATTTTCTCGGTGCATGCTATTGCTTAATTCTTCCTTCGTTTTGTCCATTTTATGCACTAACTTCTCCTTATCGTCCTCCCACTTACTCACTTGTCTATCAATACTTTCTACCAACTTGTTAAATTTTATTTCCATCTTCTCATCTGCTCTACGTATATCCTCCTTCTATTTTCTTCAAGCTTGTTAAATTTACTGTCGATATTTTCTTCTGCTTTTATTCTATTTTCTTCTAACTTGTTGAATTTAACATCCATTTTTCATCTGCTTTTATCAGCATCGCTATAATCATGTCCACGTCTAAGGTTTTGCTCTCTTTACTGGACTTCCCCTTCTTCTTGTGCTTCAACATTCTTTTCAATATCCTCCATCTTTGTAACTAGATCCTGTTTTTCTCTTTTACCTCAATATCTTTAGGTCCGTAAACTTTTCCTGATCTAGTTACCCTACGATCTTGCATTCACTAGTCGTACTAACTAAATTTGCCCTTTTTATAAAAATCCTAACACTAATAACACAATAAACAATAACTAATAACAAATAACAATGAACGAAAAATGAAAAACTAAATATCTATAAAAATTTTTTGTGCTTTTATATCCAAAACTTCAAACTAAATCGTGCCCACACGTTGCGGTGCCAATAAATTGTAATGTATATTATTACTGACAACGAAGATAACAGTAACGACAAAACAGTATTTAAACGCAGAAAATTGCATTTCATTTTCATATTTTTTTAAGATATACCACTCACAAGTGGTTGAATAGTTGCATATAATACCAACGCGCAACGGAACACTGTAAGTATACTAAAACATGTGAGTATGAAAGGATGATTCAAAAATCAAAGTATATGCTCTTCTTTTATTAAAAAAACACAGGGCCGTAACTACACGCTCGGGGGCCCTGGGGCAAGAATCATTTGGGGGCCCTATACAGGGGGTCTGGGGTGTGCGGAATGTATAGGGAGGTCCGGCAAATTTTGTAAAATTTAACCCTGCAAAAGTGTTTTCGTGCATTCTGGACATTAAATTTGTCATGTCAATTGGTTTTATAAACAACATAGCTTTAATAAAAGCAATATAATATTGTTTCAACTTAGTTGTCATTGTATTTTTTTGAGTGTGAATCATGAACTGAATTTAACACGTTGACTGCCACGGCAATTTTCAGAAATCCGGCCTAAAATGACAATTTCATTTAATCACAATATATTATTAAAAACTCTAATTCTAGTGCATAGTTATCATAAAAAAGCATAAAAAATGTGTTTTTTTAGAAAAAAAAGGTCTTACGAATTATCTCGTAGTTGGCTTCTGTAACATAAATCTTTCGCGGAAGCCAACTACGAGTTAATTCGTTCGCAGACACGCGCAGACAAGCTTCGACCTGTCGCTTCGCTAAAGCCGAATCGTAGATACGCGTCCGTATTCTTCAGTAGTATCTCAGAAGTTGTCGAGAGCATCACGTTTACGTCTTTCTTGAGTGTTTTGTTTTATAATTATTATTATAATTAAATTATCAAGAACCCAATATGGATAGGAAAAGGCTACTAACTCAGAAAGAACTTGAGTACTACGCAAATGTAAGTGATTCAGAATTTGAGTTTTGGCGAGGATGGTAACGACAGTAGCGATTATGAACCTTCTGAGAATTCAAGTGATAGTGAAGATGAAGTCGTCTCCGAACCTGAAGTGGATCCCGAACCTGAAGTTGATCCCGAACCTGAAGATAATGACGATGATTCCCAAGCAACAACATCAAATGTGAATGATAATTTGTGGACAGAAATTCAACAAAACCCTGAATTAATTATTTTCCAAGAAAATGTTGGTGTGAAATTGGATACGTCAAATTCTACAGTACAAACGCTGGTGGACTTATTTTTTTCGGATGAGTTTCTTGCATTACTGGTGGAACAAACTAATTTATATGCTGCGCAAGAAATTGAACAACGCAAAGCAATAAAAAAATCTAACAGGGTATCAAAGTGGCAAGACATCAGTGCTGCAGAGATGAAAGTTTTTATTGGACTTTTGTTGCAAATGGGACATTGTAGTTTTCCATCAATCGAACATTACTGGAGCACAAACAAGCTATACAATGTAAACTTTTGGCGTTCACATATGAGTCGAAATCGATTCCAGTTGTTACTTCGTTATTTTTATTTCGTTGATAACTCAATACCATCTGCCGACAGATTACACAAGGTGAGACCAATACTAAATCACTTCAATAATATTATGCGTGAAAACTATGTACCAGATAAAAATATTTGTATTGACGAATCCATGATGCTATGGCGGGGAAGATTGTGTTTCCGCCAGTACATAAAAAATTAAAAACATAAATATGGTATCAAACTGTATGAACTATGTGAGTCCGACGGTCTTGTAATGAAAATAAAGATTTACAGCGGAAAATCTGAGGAAACTGACAATAATGTAGGTCACACTGCTGACGTTGTTTTACATTTACTTAAGGACTATCTCGATAAAGGATACACGGTTTACATGGACAATTTTTATAATTCTGTTACTCTTACAAAACTGCTAAATACACGAAAAACTTATGTGTGTGGAACCCTACGAAATAACAGAAAAGGAAACCCTAGAGATGTGGTAAATCGTAAACTGAAAAAAGGGGAGTGTATTTGGCAGCAAAATGGTCCTGTTACTGTATACAAATGGAAAGACAAACGAGATGTCCTTAGCACTTCAAACATGCATGCTGTTGAAATGGTAGAGGTGGCCAATCGCAATGGAAAAATTTCTATAAAACCGAATATAATTGAGATTACAATAATGGAATGTCTGGCATTGACCGATCAGATCAAATGCTTTCGTACTACTCATCTCTAAGAAAAACTATTAGATGGCCCAAAAAGGTTTCACTACATATTATAGATATATATATATATATATATATATATATATATATATATATATATACCGGGTGGTCGTAAAGTAAGGAATAAATTCAATATCTCGTAAAGCACATTTTTTTTCAAAAATCGATCGGACCCGTCGATTTTATATTTTTTCGGGGCATATTTTGCGAAAAAAAAAAATTTTATACAGGATGTCTCAAAAAAGATTTGCTAAAAAAAATTTTTTTTATCAAACTGCAACCCATTTTTTTTATTGCATTTTTGGATTTCCCTTACAATTCTAAACATTTATCATGCAGCATGTGCTATACCTAAGTCCAAGCGTTTTGGAGTTATTCGCATTCAAAATTTAAAAACTGAAAAAAGGTCATGAAGAAAACGAAAAATAAAATAATTTTTATAACGTTTTATTATATCGAAAACAAAGATTCGTAAACTTAAAAATAATTTTATTCCAGCAAATGTTCGAAATGTCCTCCGTTAGTCAACTGACAATAGCCTAATCGATCTACAAATTCCTGCTGCACATTTCGAACCATTTCGGGCGTTATTCGACGTATTCCTTGACGGATGCGTTGTTTTAAATCATCTAGATTTGCCGGTTGGCTTTTAAATACCTTGCCTTTAAGGTATCCCCATAAAAAAGTCTAGTGGTGTTAGATCGGGTGATCTTGGTGGCCACTCAATAACACCGCTCCTTCCAATCCACCTGTTTGAGAAAGTGTCGTGCAAATAAGTTCGAACTACCACAGCAAAATGGGGGGAGCACCATCTTGTTGGAACCAGATGTTATGGTGTGGCAAATCCGGATGTTCTATCTCGTTTTCTTCATGACCTTTTTTCAATTTTTAAATTTTGAATGCGAATAACTCCAAAATGCTTGGACTTAGGTATAGCACATGCTGCATGACAAATGTTTAGAATTGTAAGGGAAATCCAAAAATGCAATAAAAAATTGTTGAATTTGAAAAAAAATTTTTAGCAAATCTTTTTGAGACACCCTGTATAAAATTTTTTTTCAAAATATGCTAAATATATATATATATATATATATATATATATATATATATATATATATATATATATATATATATATATATATATATATATATATATATATATATATATATATATATATATATATATATATATATATATATATATATAATATATATATATATACACAATGGTCACAAACTTTTTCCAAAAGTAACTTCTTCTAAAATAAAACTGATAAAGTTCAGAGAAGAATTCGTCGTCGCGTTGATTGGAGAAGAGATTCAACCAGTTTCGAAGAAAATTAGATTGCAAGAGCTCCATTATTTAGATAGTCCACCACCTACCGAAAAAAAAACAGCGTCCGACAAAGCCATGTCGTATATGTAGCCAAGCAAAAAAACGCCGAGAAACGCGTTATTTCTGTCCAGCCTGTGTGGAAGATTGCTTTAAGAAGTTCCACAAACAATAACATTTTTTTTTCTTGAATCTGAATTAATTTTTATAATTATATTTTTTGTTCGTTTTTTAATAAATTTTCTGCTCATGTAAGCCAGCATTGATTTTTTGTTCTTTTCGGAGAAGCCATCTATCGATATTAGCACTGATATACTACGAGTTTAATCGTAGCTGCACAAAAATGGCAAGTAAACACAGGACGAGAGAACTCGTAGTTGGCGTCCTAGAAAAGAACGCAATCTACGAGTTATCTCGTAGTTGGCAGTCAACGTGTTAATCTTGGGGCCCTTGATTACAAAATCAGTTGAATTTTCTGT
This sequence comes from Vesta saturnalis, assembly GCA_036346205.1. NCBI lineage: Eukaryota > Metazoa > Arthropoda > Insecta > Coleoptera > Lampyridae > Vesta > Vesta saturnalis. Next base: position 1,259,088 of record JARFJB010002082.1, read on the forward strand.
CCGAAATAAATGTGTTTTTCAATACCTACTTTCTATTGAACCCGTAGGGGCCCCGGCTCCATGAGCGTGAATGGAATTGCATGCAGAACGCGAAATTTTTTAATTTCAAAAGAATTTTTAACAAAGCATACCTTAACTTTGTTGAATTATAAAAAATAAGGTAATTATGCTTTTGAAATTATACAATGTCGTGTTCTGCGTGAAATTCCAAACACGTACCTATATGGAGTCGGGGGCCCTGGGGCACTGCCCCGGTTGCTCCGGCGGTAGTTGCGGCCCTGTATAAACAATAACAAGAACTACGCATTAACGCATCAGAAATACATTATAAAAAGCGGTTAATGTATGGAGACAAAAGAACTTAAAGAATTTGGAATACATTAAAAATATATAGGCTCAAGCTCAAGATGTCATCAGGTGCGTCTAGTAAGCTAGTAGAATACAGACAATAAAGCCATGAACTTGAAAAAACGGAAGCTGCAAATTACTCGTTCCTTTATCGACCTTGCTAGTTTAAGTGGGAGCTACTCTGTAACACGTTAAATGACGTTAACACGAGTGTATAATAAAGGATGTTCAAAATGTCTCCCATTTTACTCTTTGCATTTTCTTTCCGGCATTTTTTATTTTATGACATTTCTGAGCATGAAAGGTGTTATCATTATAAATACTATCTCGTTCATTTATATATCCCAGTGTGGATGTGTATAGAGCAACATGGGAGACATAATGAGCATCAGTTGAAAAAGTATGTAAAAAAGCTTTGAACTGTGACAAAGGTACAATGTGTCATTGCAAAAATCAGTTTATTGGTTATCAAAATATGAAATATATTAATACTAATACTTCGTACATGCTAGACAGTTCAAACGTAGCTTACACATCCGACTGTTGGTCTTTTGTAATTCGCTTAATAAATGCTGTTAAACTGAAAACAAGTTAAACCTTATTTACAGTTCTTGTGCGACGTTTATTCTTTAAAATTGAGTTTATTTTAGAAGTGCAACCTTTTTAGTACCCTATTTCCTTTAGTTCGAATTTTTCATGTGACTTGTCACTGGTGTAGGATTAAAACTCTGCTCACGTTTATTTTAAAAGTCCAATGAATCTGCTTACTATAAACTTATAAAACTAACAATATATTCTGAACAAACGCACTGAACGAAAAATAAAAAGTGGTTACAGCAAATGTTACTTATGAAGACAGGTATAAATGCCCAACCGAACGTTATATTCCTTACACAGATTATTCCTTTCAAATTCCTCTAAGTTGGCACTGTCTGAGAGTTTCAGGAATGATGCTTTCCAATGGTCAATATATCATTAATATTTCAGTTTTCCTAAAATCAACATAAACCCATCTTTCCTAATTTTCTATTTACAAATCCGTCCTCGATTGCTCGCGTCTCTCCCTGTCCTGTTTCTATTTCTTTATAATCCGCTCACTTTACATTCGATGTTTGTTGTTCTATCTTACGCCATTAAAAAATCCACATCAATAATACTTTCACGATGATTCACTTATTCATACCAACAATTTGTAGAAAAAGTATTTAGCTACATTCAAATCCAACGTCTTCACTTTCCATTAACAGACTCATTTAAAAAATTAGTTTACATAATGATAAGCTGAAATTAGATAATAATTCGCAGTACTGGATATATATATATATATATATATATATATATATATATATATATATATATATATATATATATATATATATATATATATATATAGTTTGAAGGTTGACGTTGCTAGCAACCACGGTTCTAAACCATCGTTCGCACAAGAAACGATTAATTATCGTTGTGCTTAAACGTGAGCATGTAATCAGCGTTCCTTCGAGTGGTGCATTAGACACGAGTACGAAAGCATTAAACTTTCTGTAATGTAATGCTTTAATTAATTAATAGTGTTATGCCATTGTGGTTATTCTCAAAAAGTGACAAAGGTAATTGCAGCTATTATCTCTAAGATTAAAAATTTCGGCCAAACAAATTTTCTGTTATATTCTGGACCAGTAGTACTGAGCATAACTAAGCAACCTTCCTGTAAGTTGTAAATACTGGCAATGGTTAGCGTGTTTTTTTTTAATTACCTGATTGATTACGTTTGCACGAAAATCTGCAAAAGATGGTTGCTCACACATCTAATGAACAAAAGAAAAACTCACTGTCACTTCAACTCTATCTACTGCCCCATTTTAAATTATATTCCAGTACAAAATTCTAGGTACACGATCATCCCCTTTTACATTTATTAATTCCGTATACTTCGTTCTTACGTCGAAGAGGTTGTCAACATACAAGCATATCCATTCTCGTGACATTTTATAGCGATCGTATTTTCCGTGCAAGCAATTTAGACTTTCCCCTATTAACGTTGCCAAAAGTTGGTATACACTTTCTGTCTGATAGTTCCATTTGCTTCAACCCTTCTTAATTTACTTATAGTATGTTTCTTGCTTTGTGACGATTTTTTCATTAGTCTCCTATAACTTGTTCGAAATTTTGTAGTATGGCTGGTGTAATTAATAAAATTTAAGTTTGTACGGTTTCGACGTCACAAGCTATGCTAAAACGGATTCTTTTAATAGGAACACATAATTTGAACGATAGCATTCATCATCACACAATAATGCTTTCCTCAGTTCTTATATTCGAGACAGGTAAAAAAAGTTGATAAATGTAAGTCCCCAGAAATCAATAACCAACCGAATTTTTTGCTAGAAAACCACTTTTAGTGCCATTCTCGCAAGTTACCAATTGAATACTGTACAGGAGTTGTAAAAACTTATCCGTAATAAAGTTCTTTTATAGCTAATTATTGTACAAGTCTTGTTTATTGGTGGGATATCAAATACCTTTCGTGGATGGTTTGTAATAGATTTTAACGAAATGTTATACTTAGAGTTGCTATTAAATACATCAGTTTAATTATTTTATTTTAAAATTTACACTAGAAAAAGAACAAAATGAAGCCATTAATTTTCTAGATTCTGATAAAGGATAAAGAAGCCGTGGATTACTGAAGAGATGTGAGAGAAAGTGGAGGAAAGAAGAAAGTACAAGGAGAAAGAAAGTACCGAAGAAGGTAGGAAAATGTACAGAACGGTTAATACAGAGCTACGGTTGAAAACAGATAAAGTAAGAAAGAAATGGTTGGAACAAGAGTGTAAAGAGATAGTGGAGCTTGAGAGATTAGGGAGGCATGATATGTATAATAGAATTAAAAACCTTGATTGGGACAGTAGGGTAAGTGGGGGGTGTGGAAAAGAAATCGATCATGAGCGTGGAACGGTGCCGAAGACCGAGAGAAAAGTGCTAGGCCGGTGGAGGGAACACATGCAGGATTTGTATAAAAAATCCATAGGTATGTAAGTCGAATTGAGAAATGTGGTGGACATAATATCGGGCCTACAATATTAGAAGAGGAAGAAGCAGCAGCCATGTGGGGAATAAAGGGTGGTAAGGCCCCGGAAGTAGACGGAATACCTGTGGACTTGCTCAAGTCTCTGCAGGAACGCGGTGTGAAAGAATTGACGTCCTTATACATCTATAACACAGGATAATAGCCAAACGAATTTTTAAGAACAGTTACGATTGCTCTAACAATAAAGAATGGTACCAAAAAGTGTGGGGAGCATAGAACTATAAGTACTAGTTCATGCGGCTAAGATACTGCTGAGGTGCTAAATAGACGGTTGTGAAACAAAATGGAAGAATGTGTAGGTGAAGAACAATTTGGTTTTAGAAAAGGGATGGGTAAGAGGGATACGATTGCTGCTGTTAGAACAATTGGGGAAAGATATTTGGAAAAAGGTAAAAGTTTAAGTATTTGTTTTGTTGATCTAGGAAAAGCTTATGGAGATTATAAAAGCTAGAGAAGTTGATCGGAAAGATAAACGGCTTATTAACAACTCGTACATGGGGCAGGAAGTAGCCATGAGAATTGGGGAAAGCATGACGGACCGGTTTGAGATTGAGGACAAGGCAAGGATGTTGCATTTCACCACGCAGAAGAAATGAGAGCAGAATGTTGGAACAATGAAACAGGGACAATGAAACAGAAGTGAGTGGGGTGGCCGTATCCGATTTGCGGACAAAATTTAATTTTCTCATACTAGTGAAAAAAAGCTCGAGGGAATGGAAGAATTGGGTGGATTAAGGATAAATAATAAGATTAGTAAAATAATGAAGATCAGGGAGGATGAAGAAATGAAATTGTACGTAGGGGGAGAACAGATAGAGCAGGTGACGCGATACAGATGTCTTGGACCAGAAATGTCTGTAAATTGGAGAAGCCTCGGGAAATTAAAAAGAGATCAGGAATAGTCAAGCAAGCTTAGAGAAAGATAGAAAGGACATACAACTTACAATGGGGAATGGGGAAGTGTTTTGTATGGAGTGTCATGTTGTGTGGATGTGAAACCTGGGCAATAATGAAGAATGAAGGAAAACGGTAGAGGCGTTAGAAATGTGGGTTTGAAGAAGATTGATGAAATTAAAGTGGACTGATAAAGTAAGAAATGAGGAAGTATTGATAATGATTGGAGAAGAAAGGGAACTTTTGGAAATAAGTAAAAGAAAGAGGAACTGGCTAGAGTATGGATTGAGATGGAACTGTTTGTTAGTTGATGTATTGGAAGGAATGGTGGAAATGGAGTATCTTTGAGAAGTTCAAATGTATTGGTATGTGCTTTTTCGATCCATCTGCTGAGCCTGTTATGCCATCCTTCTACAGAATTTGAAGTACGATAGCGTTCTTGATGGCAATTCCTATTCAAGGAGAATTATCAATCCATTGATCAACAAAATATTCGTTGAGTTTAGGGGAGTTTTCCATTATAAAAGCAAACCATCTGTAACTTTATCTTTTGGCAGATGAGTTAATGCTGCACACCTTCTTATGTGGTTCCTTACTTCCTTGCTTCCCGTGTACAAGTTTGCTAGACCTCAATATTGTACTTTACGCCAAATAGCTTGTTTAAAATGAAAATTACCTTTTTTAATAACTTCTTCTATAGCATTATGTACGTCAACTTCAAAATCGATAATACGTTTTTTTGGTAAAAATTTCTTAACTTTGTTTTGTACGTCACCTCTTTTTTGTCAGGTAGCATGGCGTGTACGGCAGGAATGATATTTGTTCTTTATTGTGTACTACTAATATTAACATGAATTGTGTATAATTAGTAAAACAGTGAACTACAGCGTTTAAAAGTCTCATCGAATAGGAAGCTCCAGCCAAGTGACCTCCGTCTAGAATTCAGTCTTCTTCAATAACGGCATACTCTTTCATAAACTCTGGAACAGCTATAAATTTGTCGTTTTTTCCCAAGCAGCTAATGCTTAGCGATTTATGTCGCTCATTATATAATGCCTGTTTCAATTATGTAAACTGTGGACTAATTGTAACAAAATTCTCTATCCCTAACAAATTCCATCTCTTGATATATATGCGACACTGGTGTTACCTACTCTCTTGCTTTTTGTTGGCATTATATAAATACTTACAAACTTCATTTTTGCAACATCTGGAACACAGTACCGGTTTTTAGCACTTATGACTTTTGATTGTACTTTATCAGTAATAATTGCTTCTGGGCAGTTTCTATGTATGCAAATCAATCGAAGAGTTGAGTTTTTGTTATTTGCTTTTACGTTGAGCTTGTATCCAGAATAAAAGATTTTCCACGTTTTGATACCATCATTTCCATTACCAATCGTACACACTAACAAAAAATACAAGAGTGTTTTTCAATAACTTTGCTGCGCTTGCAATATTCACGAAAGAACTAATTCATTTTCGTACTATGGCAATATTTATCATTCATATATTGATGGACTGGGATATATATATATATATATATATATATATATATATATATATATATATATATATATATATATATATATATATATATATATATATATATATATATATATATATATATATATATATATATATATATATATACAAGGTGTCTCAGTTGTGTTGTTTCAACGGAACATCTCCGTTGTTCCGAAAAATTAAAAATAAAATTTTAAGCGTTTTATATTCGTGCACCTAATGTCCTCAAAAAGAAGCATAATAATAAGATTCAACCACTCCCGGTTTGACCGGAAATGCACCTAACTTTTGAAATTTAAATGACACCCTATATATTTCATTCGAAATTTAAATTCTGCGCAAAATTTCCTTTTAAACGGTGTATTATACTTTATATTAAGGCTTAATATAATATAATAGTAGTGAATTAAATATACAGGGCGTCATTTAAATTTCAAAAGTTAGGTGCATTTCAGGTCAAACCGACAGTGGGTGAATCTTGTTATTATGCTTATTTTTCAGGACGTTAGGTTATATAAAACGCTTAAATATGAGCGGATTCTGTTGCTACTCTAAAAAACAACCACTTTCTATTAAACATGTCGTATAGCTAATGTTGTGTATTTGCGGTTGTGAAAGTTAAATTAATTGGATACACAACTATGACGGTACAGTGCGCTAATATGGACTGTAGGCAGGGTAAATTGAATTTATTCGGATTATTATAACGTGGCCTTAAGAGCTTACCTTTAATGGCTGTAAAGTTCTTCTTGATTGGCCAATCGTATACTTCTTTCTTCTCCAGCACACCATTTAACACTCACACAAATGTTTGTTATGTAAAATGTCAATGAAATGTTAAAAAAAAAACTTGTAATATTAAATAACCAATAAAACTTGAAATATAAGAATTAATAATGAACGAAAACTGAAGAACGAAAAATGTTGATTCAAAACACTGACTTTTTTTTCGTTGTTTTTTTGAATAATGAAGCTGTTAAGACCATTTTACACGATAAATGTATTAATAACGCGAAGCATTGATATCACAGCGAATACGTGACATTATGGATATATTTAATAACAAAAAAAACTATATATATATATATATATATATATATATATATATATATATATATATACATACGTATATGTATATGTTGGACGCAACAGCTAAACAATATTTGCACTTTTAGACAAAAAATCATCATTAAACATTTTTTGGTTTAAATGTAAATAACTATCTTATCTTAACTACAACACTCTGTATATTATTACATTATTCCAAAAAAAATTAAAAGGCCTAAATTATCTTGCGGGGTAGACCAAACAATCGCTACCTCTTATTTATTCTTCATTCACATGCTTTCCTATTTCCGCATACCTCTATAGCTTCTGCAAGATTCATTCATTATCTGTGACATGTCCTTTTATTTTTAAAACTCCTTATCTTTCTTTCTTTTATCATACATTATACTTCATTCGGCCAACTTTTACGCGGCCTCCCATACCCGGCCTTACCTCTATCTCACCCATATATATTTGCGTCGTTCATTCTCTCAATGTGACCAAATCAACGTAATGTGGTAGTTTTATATATATTCGTCATCGTCTTTTCCCCGCCACACTCCGTCGTTATACACTCATTCTTTATATTATCCCTTGTCATTTTACGGCATGCGCTTCTCAGAAATCTCATACCCACGGCATTTATTTTACTTTCGTGCTTTTTTTGACACTACCCATGTATTACTTCCATAGAGTACTGACGGGACAAGCACGCCATTATAGATTGTCCGTTTCGCAGCTAGGCTCATGCTTTCGTTTCTTATTATCGTCCACATACTTCCAATCATTTTCCTTCCAGCATTGACCGTTCGTCCAATCTCGCCAACCATTGTACCATCTGCAGTAAACATTCTACCCAGATATACCAGCACGTCCAGTTGCTCCACAATTCACTTATTACAGCAAAGAATGTGGTACTTTGTCATTTTTAAGGTAGTTTAATAATGTTTAATTTAAAGTTTTACTTATTTTACTTATTCTTCACTAAAATTAAATTCCATAGTTGGCTTTATACTTTTTGTTATTTGCTTACATTTTGATTCTTTAATAGACATATTAAGAAACGCGACGTCATCATCTCCGATATCATTATAGCTATTAATTCAAGGCACATTTTACGAAAATCTTTAGGTCGGCAAAGCTTAATCTGGAATTATGTCAGGCATGCCACTCTTACAAAATGTGCCAAAAACAGAATGCGTCAAGTGGAAAACTTTGATGTGAGTAATTTGCGATTGTATTTTTGGCAGTTTCACGTATTTCAGGGGGCGTATACGCAAGATTATCTTGATTATCTTCCATTTACGTGTTTTGTAACAGAACTTTGATAAAAGAAAAGGCGATTAGATCAAATTTTCACTTTTAAAATTAAGACATTAACAACTGCCACAAAAATCCCTAAATCAACTAAAACAAAAATTTTTTTTTAAAAACGTGCAAATTATAAAAAATGTGTTTCATAAGACTGGGCTTATGAAATTTGTGTTTTCGATCTCATCTTTTACATCTTAAGCAATTTTTAAAGAATTACCACTACTAAGGACAATAACTGTAATTGTTATTGAAACGTACAGATTTATGTAAAATATAAATATAAGAATACACCAGTAAAAACCCCAAAAGAGTTGAGAATTTTAATTACCTATGTGTAATAATGGTGAAAGTTTACATTTTCATATTGATAACGCGGTGAATTTATGTCGATACCATATTTCTTTTAATGAAAAAAAAAATTAATACAAAAATTACTTGGTAACGGCTGTATTTTATTATGTTATTTGTATTTATTTTTATGGAGTTTAAATCAATAACAATGTTGAATCTTGTGAACTTTCTACATTTAGTTGAGTTATGGTATAAATACTGTACTTAGAATTTTAACGCACGAAATGAGATTTAAGAAAAGGAAATATTCTCTGAACGTTCGAAAGGGAATATTTCCAATAAAATTTTTCGACGCTCGAAAGGGGAACGCACGAAAAAGGGGAAAACACCATTTAGGTTTACTTTCTTTCATTTTAGACTTTAGTTATATTTCCAGAAAAAAAGTGGACCCAAAAAATTTAATTAATTACTCACATTCTCTATTTTCTCGGCGAACAATATGCATATGTACCTACCCATCATAAACATTAAGTGTTGTCACAAAAAACATTTGAATGTAATATTTTATTGTGAAAAAAGTAACTTATTTATGAGATATAGGTTACGGGAATGTAATAAAATCGTATCCTGTTCTGTGAAACTTTAATAATGGAATCGTAGTTTAATATTCAGCAAAAGCCCAAGATTGATTAAAATCATTTTAAATATAACAACACGATTTTCTAAAATTCCAATAACATTTAGCACAAAAAAGCGCTTTTACACCTAAAGCAATGATACAATTTAAAATGGCTCTATATGTATTAGCAATAGTGACAAGCATAATCGACCAGTGCTTCATAAATTAGATTGAAAAACGAAATAAGTTATTTACCTATGCTTTAATTTTCTATATAAATAAATTGCCTAATGATATTCTTGTTTGTATTTAAATTATAAGGACGTGAACTACATAATGTTAATGTCTGCTTAAATATGTAGAATATGTGTATAGGAAACTCAAATTGTTAGCTTAAGGTGTTTAAAGACCCTATAATTTATCATTCCAATACGTACCTTCGCGTCTTTCAATATTAATTATTACACAAACTTCAGGATAAGATGGAGCACGTTTTAAATTAAATTATTAGAGAAGAGGTGTGTCTGCTTTTCCAGAAATACGATTATCTCTGTATCTCTCAAGAATTCATGAACATTTTTTTGCATACACACACATTACATAAACCTTAATAAAATTTAGCAGGTATTTCTACTCTTGCGAGCCTTCTGAAATGATAAATTTCACTAATACGGAAAATACAGTACTTTTATACTACTTGCCAGAATGTAAATCTAAAGGTAAATTTGTGATTTATTCCATTTAAAGTAACTTTTCTTATAATTTAATTTCTTTCCTGAGCATGGAAGTAGTTAATATATGCTGCATTTGTGCGGGTGCTCCAATAATAGTAATGGCGTCGACAGCTATGTATCTTTGTGTAAATTTTAATCGATATCAGTTATTACGTTGTTTTCATACAATTCTTGACGTTCTTCTTCGGAATGTCTAGAATTGAGCCGAATAATTTCGAAAGCTTTTACTTATTGAAATTTAAAAGCTATTGATTAGTACTATTTGAAGCATCTTTAGTAACTAATAAAAATTAATTTGTATTAAAACCTTAAAATTTAGTACAGTGTTTAATGTCATTTTGCTTTCATTGCACAATTAAAGTGTATCTTTCTTGCATAATTTGGAACTCATCTAACATGATAAATGAGATATCCACGTTATTTTTAAAGATAATTTGGTTATATATATTTAGCACCTAAGACGTGAATTACTTCTAATTTTGTTAGGTAGTTGTTTTACGGTTTCAGGGGTTTCACTGATTTTTTGAAAATTTTTTGACTATAAAAAAAAACAAATACTGTATAAACTAACGTGTCAAAATTTTCTCTCTTTATCTAAGAACATATTACAATTTTGAAATAAAATACCAAATTCGGTTAAAATTGTAATTCAAATTGACGTGTAAATAAAATATTTTTATTTGTGACCATATTTTAACTAAAATTTCCGAGATATTTTTTATTTAATCAAAATTAATTACTTATTTTTTCAGTTATCGGGGCCGCAAATACGAATACACACACGCGCGTGCGCGCACGCATTTGTTGGTACGATATAAATAGTTCGTTCCGAATGGTCTAAACCAGGGATTCCCAAACTATTTTGGGCCACAGACCCTATTGATACAAAATACTTACCAATTTAGAAACTTTGCGCTTGGTTAAGTGAGTAAACTTTACATCAATAATTATTAATACAAATTACGTAAAAATACTTAAGTAGGTAATTAGTTTTTGAAAAAATATTAAAATGGCAAAGTGACTTTCTACCAATCTAGCTAAATCTAGTTCAATATTGGTGAGTTGCAGCTTTAAATCTCCTCGTTCATTGATTTTCAAACGGTTTCTTTGATTTGTCAAAATGTTTGTAACCACACTGAAGCCTTTTTCGACTAGGTATGTTGATGGAAAAGCTGTAAGGTATTTTTCAGCAATGTTCCACAATGCAGGATACTGTTTTTCAATGTTGTGCTGCAACCAGAACTTCTGATAGCCTTGGTTGAACTTCTGCTTAAGCTCCTTGTGTCTGCTGATGGTGATCAACTCTTCCTGCATTATGACTTTGGCTGCTTCCATGGCTGTGATATTGTACGGATTTATTATCCATTCAGGAATTTGTAAATTTAAGAGATCCTCAAACCTCTTAGTAAAATCCTTGTGTAATGCATCCAAGTGAGTGACATGATAAAATAACATCGTCTTGAAGCATTTCTGGCAATTATGACAAATGCGGAAACTGTGAATATTCTTTTCTGCTTAAATTTTGTTTATAAAGGATAAGTTTACCCACAAAGGCCGATATTATTGATTTTGTTTTAGTCAAGTTGAGATCGTCACGCTGCAAATTAACTTTGTTAAACATACCAAAGGTATCAGTCAAGTAATAAATATCTGTTTTACAATTGTTCAGATTTTCTTTCAAATTTGGATCTTTTTCTTGTAAAAACTCCAACACAGATTCAAAAATAGCTGAAAATCTTGCTAAGCAAGAGCCTCTTGATAGCCAGCGAACTTCAGTGTGCAGAAGTAACCGAATAAAGACTCCGTCGTTTTCCTCACATACCTGAGAAAATAACCGAGAGTTCAAAGAATTTCTTCGAATCTTGTTGACGGCATTTATAACATATTGTAAAAGCTGGTGCAATCTAGGACTCAGATTTTTTGCTACTAAATGCTGTCTGTGAATCACGCAGTGAATGACCAGTACCTCAGGCAGTTGTCGCTTTAAGTGAGCTATAAAACCACGATGACGACCAACCACAGATGGTGCACCATCAGTCGCAACAGAAACAATGTTCTTCCATGGAATAGCTTTGTCGGTAAAAAACGTTCCACGACCTGAAAAATCGATTTTCCTCTGGTAGCAGTCTCTAAATATGTAGCAAAAAGCAGTTCTTGGCACATATTTTCATCTTTAATATATCGAACATATCCTTACAACAAAGCTTCATTGCCGGGTAATGTAGACTCGTCCAACTGGAGAGAGAATCTGTTGTTCTGTAAGAAATTGTATAAAATGTTTTCCACGTCGCGACCCATCTCGCCTATTCGTCTCTGAATGGTGTTATTGCTCAAAGGAATTCTCTTTATAATATCATGTGCGGGCTTGTGCAATACATTGTTGAGGACCTCCGCAATGGCTGGTAAAATAAACTGCTCTCAAATTGTGTGGAGTTTCCCAGACTTCGCTATTAGTAAAGATATATTATAGGACGCTCGTAAACCATCAACGTCTTGCATAGATGATGACGCAAACATCGATCTTATGAGTGGCCTTTTCTCTAGTTTTTCTTTAAGTGCTTGAAAGAATGACAAGGGCTTACTTTTTATGTCAGCCTGTACTCTTGATAAGTGGTCCTCCATTTTTGAAGGCTTCATGGCATCGTTACTGAATACTTTTTCACATATGAGACACATCGGAAAGTGTTGATTTGATAGAGATGGAATAAATCCAAACTTCATGTAGTCCAAACTGTATTTTCTGCATGTTTTTTCGAGTCTGCCATCATAAAACTCGCACGAGCTTATTTTTGTCACACCTAGGTACTGAATGTTTTTTAGGTATGCTCACGAACTTACCCACTGATAAACTTGGATAGTATAGACAATTTGTATTAGGTACCAATCAGCGTAAAATACTTTTTTGGTACTTACACTGTTACTTTTTCATAAACTGCAGAAATGTATGGTTAAGCTATTAAGGCGCATAGGTAACTAAGCACTTTGTTAATTCTTTTTCAATCACTTTATTTTAATTTACTTTATTTAACTATGTAATCACTTTGTAATCTCTTGAAATAAATTGGTAGATGCGTGTATTATCATTCAAGCTCCAACGAATTTCAAAACGCAAATGAACTTTCAACTTAAGTGCAAGCTTGTTATATAGTAAAATATCAGGAGCATGTTTTGACCTGAACTTGATCATGATTTCGTTCGTGTTAAATCGCGTATATGCGTCACATTTTAAAAGTACAACAATGATACTTCCTACTAAAATATTAGTCATTCTTATAACAAGTTGGTGCACGTAACACAACTCATACAGTATCTTCAAAGTTTCAAATAAGAACTTCTGTTAATTAATAGGGGTCGATTTTTAGACCTCGTCGACCCCCAAAATCATTTTTCGTTTATGTCGACCCCTGGGAAACCTATTTCGACCTCAAGGGGTCGGTATCGACCACTTTGGGAATACCTGGTCTAAACTGTTACGTACCTCTTAAACATTTACAAACTGTAAATTTTCGCATAACACCTGTTAAATACCATATTTTTGGAAATTACACTAACTGACAATTTAGGCGGCCTACATCAATTAGTGGATAATATGGGTTTCTTTTATGTGGATACCCACACACATATTCAGTTCTGGGACATTTGTGGCTAAACACAATAATTTGTTCTCAATAACGTTTAAATAATACTATTGTTTCAAATAGTTCATCTGTATACTACGGTAAACTTCCTAGTTCCTCAGGAGGGGGGTATCTTTTTTATGCCCAAATGTACAGTTAGTGGTTGTCAGTGTCGTCTCTTTTTTCTTTTTGATATCCTTTTTTTTGTAGTGAAGTGCTGCTTTGAGGTGAATCAGACAGAACTGTAGCTCAATCCAGTTCATTGTGAAACTAATCAACTAACGGAGTACCTTCCAGCTCAATTGCCCCATTGTTGTTATGGATTTCAGCAGAAGTATACAACGAAACAGTGTTTACGCAACTTTATTAGGTCCAAATATTGAGTAGTAATAGCTAAATGTAGGTATGGAACATTATCAAATTCCCTTCACAACTATTTCCTTCATCAGTGATGATCTTAACTTCCGATAGGCACTGAGTTGTATTACGGGAGAAACTAACAGGTAAGAGAAGGCGGCTGGTCGTTCAATGGTTAGGGTGGGTGTGATATTAATTTGCAGGTAGGATAATTCGTAAAACATAAGTCACAATAGGGGAAAGTCATAAGTCCAAAGGTGCCAGTCTGTTTATAATCGAAAATATCGAGGTCAAAGGACATAAATGCGAGTATTCCACAGCACAGTTCAAAACTTGCTTAACGTCGCATAAACCAGGCGAATCGGTATAATAAAAGCTCAGGTCCGATGCTTCCTGTAAAGACTTCAAATATTTGTACTTAATCACAATAAATTGACATGTTAAAAGACCAGTTGATAAGTCATCAACCTTATTTACTCTAATTCTACTTTACGTTAAGTCTTATCAGTGAAATTCTATAAAAATAGTAATACAATCTCACAGTGAAATCTCTTCTAAATTGTGAACGTTAATGCTTTCATCAAAATCATAAACAGCAATAATGAAATCTTCGCCACGGCAAGGCCGTGTAATTAAAATTTTACTATTAAAACATTAGCAACAAGAAGGTAATCAAACCTATTTTGTATTCTAAATTCATATGAATTACAAAAAATGTTAATACTATGAGATAGGGCGAAAACCACATGTCATCTTGCATACAATAACGAAATAATAAAATCAGAGTAACGGTGCAAGTATTATAAAATCACAAATAAATGAATTCACTTGTGACCTTTCTTACGTAAAATTTTAAATATTACATATAAACGTCGGGATGAAGCTCGCAAGGTTCAGGATTCCCAAGACATTCCAACTTTATACCTTAATTTTAATTACCACATCATCGGTATAATAATAACGAAGAAAACATAAATTTTACAAATTTTCGAGGTGTAAATATGCAATAATAAAAACGAAAAAAAAAATAATAACACACAATATGTAATATTACGACAGACGGTTAAATACACTTCGGTACAATTATATCAATAACCTGAAAGGCATCTACACAGTGCTAAACATAAAAGAAAGCGTGTTCATCTGCTTAATCAAGCACAGAAACACAACTTTATTAAAATCACCAAAAATAAACACAGCGGCCAAGACAATTCTCGTACGATCGTAGTTAATTGATCGGGAAAATACTAATAAACTGCACTTCCTTTCTACGGACACAGCCCTGCAGGACTCGGCAACTTTTCTATCGTCAATTTCAACCAACTGACTTTTAACCTACATTCTCAACTTTAATAGCGAAGCTATTTAAGTCAGGGCCAGGTGATTTAATAACTGCTTCACTTGAATTTATCTACATTAACATTAATTTATTTACACAACGTTCTTTATCTTTTATAGACACAAAATTTATTGTAGCGATATATTTACAGCAAGCTTTTGTCTGTCTGAACAAGCTGTGGGTGCATTGTGATGTACTTTCTCAATGGAAAACAAAGTTGCCCAAACAACAGAATAGCCCAATTTTATGCGCGATTTTACTCCAAAAGAATAGATGAGCACTGAAACCCAACACTTTACCTTTCTCCAAAATTATAAAACGAGAACGTCAAAACATAACCACAACACTTCCCGGGGTGGTTGAATCCTTTCTATATTCCATAAGCAGTGGAAAAGGTTAACAACCTCACGTTACCTTCAGTTATCACTGAGTAGAATGTACATAATTTTGCGTGCATGATAACTACATCACTCGCCCAACTTCCGACCTGTTCTCTTCACAGCCTAACTCTAATTAACCAATCAAAACACAAAACCCCTTAGCCCACTAAAATCGTGTCATCTTTTAACCGCCACACTAAAAACATTTTTCATGCTAGAACTGCACAATTAACATTTCCCAGGATGAAAACAAACCTGATACCTAGGATCAAGATCCTAGTTTTTCAATAAGAAACCCTATTACTCAAATAAATCAACCATACGCACCCCATTAACAACTTTATTCAAAATGGACTGGTCAACTACAAGATACTAAGACTTACTCAACGCGTGGCAGATGTAATTTACGTCCACATGATAACAAAAATAAATACGGATTTAAAATTCAGTTAGGTGAAAGTAGATTTGTCGGAATTCAGCAATACGATATCCAAGTATATGAATATTCAACAAAAATTCTACGTGGAATTTATCCACAATCGACACTTAACCGATAAACTTCCTCATGAAGCTGTCGCTAGAATTTTTTGTCTTCAAAATACGTAATTTTAAGGTGAAATAAAAACATAAAAAGACAATTTGAAGTTATATTCACTTGAAGTATACAACCACTTATGCAGAAGGCCCTCTCAAAAGGATAAACTTTGAAGACGACAATTGTTCATTCCAAAACACCAAGGGCAGCCGGTTTTTCAATAATTATCAACACGACTCTTAAATACCACAAAAACATTTAGCACATACACAAGCTACATCAATTACAAAAAAGTGACAACTGTTCAAATCTGTCGTTAAATATATAAATTGGTCAAATTTGAGCATAGACCAACAGAGTTTATGAAAACGTGTCAGTAGGTGTTCTGTGATATTTATACAGGTTGCTGGAGAAAATAAAGGAAATGTTTTAGGTGATGTCGTCTACAGAGGACAAGGTGAAAGAATTAATGGGACATCATACTCCTCAAGGCAACGATTTACATAGCTAGACTACTGTCGATTTCGGGCAAGGTCTTCGTTAATACCTTCATTTTAAAACTAAGAATTAGCTTTCTCTTAAACATATTTTTTTGTGCCGATCAAGATTTTTGATATCGAGTACGCTCCATCGAGTGGTACTTCATAGTTTCTCCTTCTACTAGACCATACCAATAAACTCGATGTCCGTTAATCCCACTCTTGTTACGTCGTTCTCTAGTTATTATATTTTATGGAATTTGCTGCTTTTTGGTACCTATTATGAACCACCGAAGTTTGGTGCTGAACTTTAAATCAACAAGCTAACCTTTTTCTACTCTTTTCTACAGTTACGGTACTAAGCAATTGGGTATTACACCTTCCTGAATTATTCAAAGTAGAGTTCACTTTTATTTTATGTCATTTTAATTACTTTGATGTTTTCTCTTACTGAGAGATTCAACATTAGATTAATTTTGATTTTGGTTTATAATTAGTAATATTACAATTAAAAACTAAAACCAAAAATTTTGTTATTCATGATTCATATTAAATTATTGTCAAGAAACGTCCTTGCAGGTAAAATCTATACAAATATTTAAATGAACGCTCTAAACATAGTTCCCACGCGATATTTATATGCTAATCAGATTCAAACTAGGTATAACTATTATACACCTATTTAAGTTATAGTTTTATATTTTTACAACCTTAACGCTACTGGAACGCTTTTTGGGTTCAAGAGCATTATAAATTGCCAATATTCGCCCATGCTAAGAAAGCGTTTAAAACGCTTCTGCATAACATCGATTATGCAGATATACTAACCTAATTTTAATACAAATTCATCATTTTGTGTTAAATTTATTCATATACGTACAGTTAATTTATAAAGAAATATAAGAAAGTAAACATTCTAAGAATGCATGCAAGTAACCCAAAACTCTTTTTAATTAAATTTTTGGAACGTAAACTGTAAATTATATCATTTACTGATTATTAAATTTCTGCAATCAAGTTGCAGGTGTATGTATATTTTATTTGAGTAAATGGATGCAGGTAAAATTTTCATCAAATAAGTAAGACCGTCGATTTTAAGGTACGATAAATATTTATAAGTGTTTTATAGGGCAATATTCCGACAGCGGGTTTTCTTATCTCTAAGGGATTATATCACTTTCAACATAGCAATCCGAAATCTCTAAAGACTTTCTCGTGAAACTTATCAGGTAGACCTACAACTTAGAACTTGGCTGGGCGGTATAAAATTTTGATTTTCAAATTGAAGAAATGTGTCCGTATAGATTTTACGTAAAGTAGGTGAAAACTTTTAAACTTGAATGTTTAAAATTGCTTAATTTTGCATTTACCTACGTAAGGCATAGCATTTAGCAAGTTTGCCAGAATTAATAGAATATACCGAATATACAATTTTAACACATTAACATCAGTTTCAAAGTTTAATATTCTTTCTGTTTTACAAAAATCTGGTATGAATCAATAGATTTTTTTTGTATCATGTTCCAACAGCAGAGTATACAACGTGCCTAATATAAGGATGAATAGCATGGGGATCTGAAAACGGTAAGAGATACGAAGTCGGTTAGATTAGAGAGAAGTTGTATAATTTAGGGCATGTTCAGATGTAGTTTACAAAATCATCAACTTTATTTTTTTATATCGCCGCAACCAACGAAACACCCTGTATTCGATAGTATTTTTTATTACGAATTCGGATTTTCATTTTTACATTTTTCATATATCAGTTAATATTAGAAGGCTTTGATAAAATAACACTTGTTTAACATTTTGTTGAAAATTGTTTAACTTAGTGTTATTGCGTTGAAATCGTGGTTGTTATTTTAAGTTGTTTTTATAACCATTACTTCGTGAGTTGTTTTTTTGATTTTGTTTAGTTAATTTATAATTATAATTAATCAATAAGTGTATCCATGGAAAGACGAAATTTTACAAATGAACAAAATTTCGACATGTTGACATGCTGTATCTTGTCCCACAGGAATTGTGTAGTTACTGAGCTGATTTTTAGACGTTTGGAATCTAATTTAAAAGAATTTGGTTCATTTACAAAACCTGTTCTATCCCGTGAAAAACAGTCCGATGACGAAAAAGCTTAACCGTTATACAAGCCGTTGTTGAAAACCCTGAAATATCGACAAAACAAGCTGAACATCGTACTGGTATAGGTAACTCTGCAGCACAATTCATTTTAATTAAGATTAAGCTTCATCCATATAAATTTCGAGCTTCTCAGGGTCTTAGACCAGCTGATCAGGAGCTTCGAGCCGGTTTTTGCGAATGGTGTACAATAAAATGTGACGAAGATCTAAATTTTCCTTTTGAAATAATTTGGTCTGATGAAACCATGATAACCAAGAATGGAATTTTCAACCGACGGCGACGTAACAAACATTATATTGGGCAAAACAAAATCCTTATTTAAATAGAGAATCAAGACATCAACATAGAATTGGATTTAATATGTGGATGGGCATTTTAGGACGAAGAATAGTACGACCTTTTATTTATCACAATTTAAATGCCGAACGTTATCTGAACTTGCTAAGGACTGACTTGGAAAATGCCTTGGATGAATTACCTCTAGCACTTGTTAACAACTGTTGGTTTCAACAAGATGTTACCGGAGTACATAACTCAAGAAATGTACAGGACTTTCTGTCATTGTGGTTTACCGGAAAATGAATTGGAACTTACAGTGCAGTCGCTTGGCCAGCCCGATCACCCGATATAAGTCCGTTGGATTTATTCTGTGGGGTTACCTGAAAAACCAAGTGTATGATGGAAGTTTTGAAAATGAATAGCAGTTGTTAGTATCGGTTATGGCAGCAGTTAATACAATTTCGCCAGAAATGCTAGACCGTGTTTTAAATTCTTCAGTAAAGAGAGCTTACCTGTGTCTAGAAAATAACGGCAACCTATTTGAACAGTTATTGTAATTATTTAACTTTAATTAAATAGGTTTGAAATATTGGAGTTAAATTTGTACATAAAAGAATATTATCAGATACTAATATTAATCCGAATTGAAAATTGAAAATTACCGTCAATGGTTAAATTCGTAATAAAGAATACTATCGAATGCAGGGCGTTTCATCGATTGTGGCGATATAAAAATAAAGTTTATGATGGTTCTTCGGAGACGAAACGTTGAATAAAAAATTTGAAAACGCCATCTAAGGATTAAAAAATTTTTTTTAAATAAATGAAGGCATTACAAAAATGCTGTTCATCCTTATCTTGGGCACGTTGTATAAAGTACAGAAAGAATATCTTAAAATACATTGCCACGCTAGAATGAGAAGAAAACGGCTATTTTCAATTTATGCATGTATTTGCGTATATGAAATGTGCAAAGTATAGTCTTGCTTCTTATTTATTTATCACACGAATCTAAAACAAAAATTTGTCTTTTTCTTTGTCAATTCTCCAAAACGTGTCTAAAATTAAATTATTGTATCAACGGCCGATATACATTTGCTCTAAACTTAAGAGCTTTGCAAACATTTACAACTATACGTACTTTACAGTGCGTCTAAAGTACTTTAAAGGTTTCGTATTTAAAAAATCTAAGAAAACTTGTCTCGAAATAGAAAACCTCTTGACGTAACTTTTTTAGGACTTGCTTACTTACTGCATTACCCATCGAGAAACTTTCGTCAGTAATGCTTGTCTGCAAAAAAAAATTCTTTTAAAAATATATTTTGCTCCAAAGTGAATAGTTTTCCGATATTCATAAAAGTATTTTAGAGAATCTTTTGAAATATTTTTTTGACACTTATTTATTACTTCACAAAAAGTGTCAGTAAGAAAACTTTCTAAAGTTGAATTACCTTTAAAAAAGAGCATCGACGCTTTTTACTGCAAAGCTCATAGTTTTCGATACATTCGCAAAAGGTGCTTAGACATTCTTTTGAAGAAGTTCATTTATTTATCACCGTATAAATAACATTCAATAAGAAAAAATCGAAAAACTTAATAACAAAAAAAAACGTATTGTTATTAATTCGTTCAATACTTACAAAAATAATTGCCTCCAAAGTTTTCAAAATTACTTTTACTAAAATCCTATTTTAAAAATTGATAATCCTAATTAGCAGTATTTACGTCGTGTATGTATTGCTCATTCATACAAATTCAATATTCCCATTACTAAAATATGCGCGGTCTTAGGTCATCTACACAAAATCGAATAATTTTACCATAACATCTCATGAGCAAAGAAACACAAAATAATAGTGCATCCGAAAGACTCAGAGAGTATTTGCCATACAGCATTTTTCAGCAAATCATAGGAGGCAAACAACATCTCAACTAATGAAACGTCCAACAATTATATTCGAAATGGAGTTTCAAAAGGAGATAATATGAAGAACAACACATCATCGGTTTAAAATAAATTCCATGCCAAGAGCTATCACAGACTAGTATTAGTACAAGATCAAGTGTGTTCTAAAGAAGAAGTACGCGGTTTACAAAAGCTCCTGCTCAAAATCCAATAATACTAGAAAACCAAACAAATCACGAAACACACTGTAATAATCAACAGGAAAATCTTTAAAATAAAATTTTAAAATACAAATACAAACCTCATCCGGCAATTAATCGGGAAGAGTAAAACAAAACTGTAATAACGATAAAAGTGACACTAGGAAAACAACGTACCCACCAAATACTAGACAAGAACATCTTAAGAAACATTTTTATAAAGAAATTGTATACGCCACAAAAAAACAACCTCATATGTGAATGAAAACAAAATCCGCAGAAATCCTAGAAATAAATGCTTATTACATAAAGTGAAAAATAATAACCCGAATGGCGAGGTCCTACACAACAAATGAAACAAATAGAGCTACAGAGCCGCACCTCTTTTCACACTTGTACGAACCTTTAGTGTGAGTAACAAGAAGGTGAGTAGCAAATGAACTGGACTTCTAGCAGTAAGTGACATGAACCTTTATGAGCCGAATGTAGTAATGTGATGCAGACCCTACCTTACATCTTAAAAGAACCAGCCTCACTCGACCTTAAACAGTTTCACTTAAGTTGTATATCCATCCCAACTTGTTTTTAGTTAGGGTATGCTTTGGATTTGGTTTTCTATAGTGGTCAAAATAACAAGACTCATGCTATGTTTCCTATTTCTTTAACTACCGCTAGAAAATTAATTACATAATGTCTGGTCGAGTTTCAATTTAATTATGTGGTTTTTTATTTGGTAATGCCAAACCCCGAAAACAAAAGAAGAACGAACTTTGGATGTGCTGAAAGAGTCAAGGGGAAAAAAGAAAGAGAAAATAATTAATAGTTGATTAATACACGTAAAGTATGTAATGTCTTAAAATAGTTATCTATGTAACAAGTGTAAAAAGTGATTGTTTACTGCACGTGAAGTTTGTCCAACGTGGCCTTTGGCCCGAGTTCGACAACATGTCGAGTACAATGAACACTTTTTGCACGAGTTGCATAGAACACTTTTTCTACGTTCATACAAAAACATAAAGAAATTTTATGAGCTAGCCATAAGTGTCGATAAATAACAAATATTGTTTGATGTAATATCTAATATTTAATTCTGATTGATTATCGTTGTGAGCGTAATTTTCTGGATATTAAATTTAAATATTATTTATGTGCCAGTACAATGATTTCTGGTTGGATTTTAATTTACATATATTGACAAACCTGAATAACTTTTAATTAGTCGCTAAGAAAGCAGTTTGTTACCCTATACGATTTGCGGTAAAAACTACTTGAATATGGTGAGAGAGTACGCATGAAACATTCTTTATACACTGATTATCACAAAACGTAATACCTTTCTAAAATATGGAAATGATCTTAATTAAATAATATCACTTTAAAGAATAAAATCAAAAGGGTAATAATCTAACCTGTTTTGCATTTGTACAAATCCGGTATACTTCTCTTGTCAATCCATATTTTCTGGCATTTCTAGTTCTACATTCTACCGTTGATGGAAGTTACGTCAAGGTACTCAGCTTCGTTACTTTTCCTTTTTTACTGAGGTGTGAAATATCCCTAGATTTCTAGAGCGCACGTTAATCGAAACAAATTGTAATAGAGTATAGGTTCTTTACAGCTAGGCTAGGACGATTCGAATATTGCTCACATAAATGCCAAGGTACGTTCGGTCATAATGTGCCGTACAATCATCAAGTTGGAACCGCATGTGCCTTCTTGTTTCAAATGTAATTTTATCTATTATACCAATACTAATAAAATACTTGTTTTCAAGAATACGTCTTCTAAAAGTGGTGGAAGAGAAACGTTCAAATGTTCTCCTCAGTAAGGGTTTGGTTAAAAAAATGTGAACCATACGCTCAAACTCCAGCGATTTGCCACATCCAATGTGGATTTTGCTCGGACCAATAATGCATATTGCGCAAATTCACACTGCTACTGCAAGTGGCTTCGTCCGTCCATAATATGCGCAACAGAAAATTTGGGTTTTCCCGAATCATATTGAGGAACCAGTGACAATGGTTGAGTCTATGATCATAATCCGTATGATTTCCCGATATAAAGTAATGTGGTAGGGATGCATATTATTGTTTTGAAGAATCTCGTGGACAATGCTTTTGGAACTCCCAAGTCGTCGGAATTTTTTTCCTCGGTGCTTGAATCGACCACCAGTTTCTCGTAATCGCCTGGCCAATCTTGAAAACACTTCTCGCGAAAAATGTGTTCTTTGTGGAAATTGCATTGCGTATTGAATTGCAGCATTTTCGAAGCACCGGAAATAAATGCGTCACACATATGCTTCCGCGTTAGTAAACGGCATATTTTGGCAAAAAAAAATGGATTAAAAAATACAGTTGTCAAATCAATCATCTTTCTAATTTAGCGGTTACCATGGATATATGATTTGTTTTCCCCGTCAAGGTAAATTGTTCCGATTGCGGCATCCAAATTCTCGTATAAATTGAGAACGGATGGGGTTATCGCGAAGAGATTTTCACTAACATTTAGGTAACTTTAAATCGCGCAACGTTCTGTCAAATAAATAGTAAGGTTCTATTTAGTTTTTTTCCAAAAAATCACAAAAATGTTGAATCGCTGCAGAGAACGCACTCTAGTTTATTTGCTTAAAACGAGACTAAGAGTATTCGAATCCGTTTATTGGTTCATGAGATATTAAAATGTAAATATTGGAAAATGCATATCCCCGCCCCTCCCTTATTATGAGAGATACGGAAAAACGTCGCAATGTAAAATGATGCGGTGTCATCCAAGCTCTTTAATGATATTTCCAAAGTTATAGCTCATCACTCAGTTTTCCTAGATAGCATGGAATTTATATTTCTTCATTACAGTTACGTCCCCTATCAGTCGAGTTACGAACTTCAAAATAATTTCTGGTACTTGGTTTATTTATAACGATTTTCCCTAGGCCTTACCATTGTCGAGATGGAGCCGCTCCGTAGCCTTACCCGAACACCGGTATATTATATTTTAGATTAATATGGCTGCTTTACTATTTTCCGAGTCAGATTTATTGCCGAAAATGTATACAACATTTACTCCTGTACGCCGTGTGGTAAATCGCCTTTAAGCATGGGAATATTTGGAATATTCTGAAACTGTACAACAAATTACATCAAAACTTGTTCTTAATATTATAAATTTAATGGAATATTTTATCTCTCAAAGAATTTGGGAAACTAATGAATAACTAATATTTTTTATATATAGCGTTCCCATTAGTGCGAGGAAGTCCAATATCTCGTGAAATATATCATATGTAAAAAAATGTTTCAAAAAGAAGTTGTAGCAATTGCAATATTGCAAATTTGTAAAAAAAAAAATAGTTTCATGTATTCTGGATGCTCTGATTATTTGAGGCATTTTAACAATATATTTTTTTAAATAGCATCAGTAGTATGTTTTTACATTATCGAAATCACCATACGTGTTAATAACACTTACAATTATTGACAAAGAATATCTCTTTGTTAAATTTAACTAGATTATTTTATATGATGTCATGTTTATATGTGTGAATGCTTCTATCATTCTGAAATGGAAGTTTTTCACAACTTTACACTAACATCATATCTTGATTAAATTTGGTTAAATGCGTTTTTTGGCTGACATTTTTCATTGTTAGCCTTCGCCGTTAGAGGGTATTCTGATTTGCCATCTTTAAGACAGTTTAACAATATTTAATTTTTAATGACCTAGTTATTCTTTACTAAAATTTAATTCTATATTGGGCTTTATACGTTACTCAAACTGCTATATTAATAGCAGGCTGATGTTTATGTTTTCATTTTTCAACTTTCACAAAATTGTTTACAAGATTTTTAACAATTTTAATAGATATTAATTACCACTGACGAAGATAACTGTAAGTGTTATCGAAACGTTTAGGTTGTATAATTTAAAATACACCATTAAAAAGCCCAAAAAAGTATTTTATTTGTATTTAATCAAATTAGTAATACTTTTTAATAACATAGTAATATATTTCTCACAGATATTTTAAATTAATGTGAAAAAGTGTACAAAATCGACATAACAAGATATCAATACTTAATACGAGACAAATACGTTCCATAGTGAATTTGCAAATATAAGAAAGTACTTATTCGAACAGGAGTATATTTATTGATTTTTCCTTCTTAACAGAGCAAACCCATTGTTAAGGATAACCACCAAGTTATCTAAATTAAAAGTGTTCGTAAGAAAACAATTTCTGGAAGTAATTTTTTTTGCTGTTTCAAAGTACTACGTAAACTTCACTTTTAATCAAGAGGAGTTATTTATATACGCAAATTTATCTCTCCGTGAAACTTCTATATTTAGGAATTTTATATAAAGGACTTCTCATTTTTGATTTCCACTCAATTTGTTATAAAATATAATCATGCCTTTTTAATTGAAAGTTAAGGAATATAATGATTCGGTTCTTTATTACGCATTATCTGTTTTAGATGTATTTAAGCTGTTAAATATTACCTAAAAATTACTTTTCCTTTTTTCTCTTGATTTTGTTTCAGCAGAAGAACTGTAAATGCTGTCGTATCGCCAACTTATAAATAAGTAACTTTTTTTTGGTTTAAGCTTTACACAGTTTTAACGGCACGTGGACGACGTTTTGAACTAAATATCTATACACGTGCCTTAATAGCTTCTGTTATTTTCTTTTGTTTGTCTGGATATTTGTGTCATTTTATTTGTAGTATGAAGAGTAATATTGAAACTAAATAACAAAATAAAATTTTTCATCCATGAACAAAAGCATATTTCTATTAGGATCTTTTTTTTACATTTTCCTCAAAAGAAATTTATAGATTTGTGAAAGATATAATTACATTTTTCAGTACAATGATTATAGTACAGATCTTTGATTAGTAATCCACTAAGTGTCCGCATAGGAATACACAATACGATTAACGTAATTATGTGGCGTAAATCTTAACTAAACGTAGTTTTCCGGACGTAGTCTAAAATTACAGTACTTAAAATACGAACATTGTGTAGTACTAGCTCCCACGTGAGGAATACGAAGCTTGTAATAAACACTAAATAGTAGCTTTGAGACTCGTTTTATATAAACATAATTCGAAAATTTTACCAAGCAGTGAAAATAAATATAGGTCATTTAAGTGTATTTGCTTGTTTCATTTACATAAAATTATAGAATCAGGTGTTGTAATTGTTAGGTAATATAAATTTTATGCAAATGGACTTAATATTAGCGGAATAGACTGATATCTGTGTTTATTAAGTGTTGGTTTAATTATTTTTGGCATTTTTAAACACAGACATGTGAGACAATATATACCGGGTGATTCTGGAGGACATGGAAATATTTTAAGGAGATTCCAGGAGGCCAAAATAAGCAAAATATGCTCATGTGTTCTAGTCCGATTGTTTTTTGTTTCACAGATACTTTAATTAATTGTAATTTAAAAACTGAAGAAATATTTATTACAAAACTAAAATATCTGGCGTGGAACACCACACCTACAAATTAAAAGAAATGAAATAATTTTAATAACATTTTTTTCGGATAACTTTACCATAAATTATATTAATAATCGATGCAAAAAACTCTTAAAAAAATGTTTTTGACTTATTATAAGCAATTTAAAATTGATAAAATTTTAAGAAGAATCGCGCGACTACAAACCGCGCCACGATTGGTCGGCATGTTTGTGACGTCATAATGTTAAATTAAATCTCAATAGTACAGTGTCAACGGCTTCTACATGTAAATTGACTAAAAATATCCGAAATTTAGTGCAAAAAAATTATTGTTTAGTCATGCGTGATAAAATTTATGGTTAAGTTGACAACTAAACTTGTGCGGTAATACATCAACTTTAATTTTTGCTCTACTTTCCATTGTAGTATAGTAAATATAATTCTCCATATCTTCAGCTAAAAAAATATCAAATCATGAGAGTTATTTAAATGACGTTATAACAACGGAAAAACCACTATTACATGCACTTTTAAAATTTCAATTTCGTATGGTACATAACCTAGCGCGTAGTCATGTGTGATAAAATTTATGGTTAGGTTGACAACTAAACTTGTACGGTAATACATCAACTTTAATTTTTGCTCTACTTCCCATTGTAGTATAGTAAATATAATTCTCCGTGTCTTCTTTCAGCTAAAAAAACGTCAAATCATGAGAATTATTTAAATGGCATTATAACAACGGAGAACCCAACTATTATATACACTTTTAAAATTTCAATTTCGTAAGGTACTTAACCTAGCGCGTAATTAACATATATAATACTAAATTAAGCCGAAACCATTCTATAACCGTGTACAAATTTATTACTTAATCGTTTTAAATTATTCATAGAAATTTTTTAATGCTATGATTTTTAAAAGCTATGGTTCTGGAGTTTAGTTAAAAAAATTTATTATCGAATTCTATTTATTCAATTTATACGTTTATATAAATAATTATTAATTACTATATTCTTATAAAAGCACAATAACCATTAAGGTTTGACATTTTTGATATATTTATCAATATATTGACGATAATAACAAGATTTAATCGATTAAAAGTCAAAAAAGTCAAAACAGTTCATTACGAAAATAGGCAACATTGTAAATGCAAAACAATAATCTATGTCAAATAGATGTTTAAAACTTGACAAGGTTAATAGACATCTAGGTACTAACTTAAATTAAAGGAAATGAAATAATTCTAATTTCAAATTGTTTAGGATAACTATGCAACCTCTTTTTTACACGTTCACAACGAAAACAGGCAACACTGCAAAAACAAAAATCTAGGTCAGAATAACGTTTTTCATGTCAGATAGAGATTAATAAACATAAATTCCAAGGCTCTACAAAAATATCGATAATACAGCTTTAGCATTTTCAATTAATTTATTTAATTTTTACATTAAAAAACTTTATGCAGAAAGTTTATGTATCATTAAATTTTCTTTGAAAAACACGTCTACACTTTTTCATATAAAATTAATCGTTATTCAGATATTGAAAAAAATTGAGCTAACACTTAAATTCTACCTTAGAAATTTTTTGCCGTTAAAAAACGGGTCATATCAAAAAATAGCACAGAACATAATTAATTGATACGTTTAAGGTCTATATCTAAGTATTTTTATACCTTTGAAATATGCAGCTGTTTTAGAAATATTTTTTAAAAACTAAAAACTGAGCTATGTATATGTAGGTTGGAAGGTAAAATAGAAAACAAATAAAAAGTTAATCAAGTTAACCTTGATAACCTTGTCGCAAGTGACAATTGGAAACACATAGTAGGCAAGTGTCGTAAAAACTGACAGTTGTGCTAATTTTATAAGATTGTCAAAATGCCTCATAAATTTAGTCATAAATAATATGCAGACATGATGTTTAGGGTTTCTACAATGGTTCGTGCAGTAGAGGGATGTCGACGTCGTTTTCCACATCGAATAGTTCCTAACAGGCAAGCGTTTCAAAGAGACGTGGTGGCGAAACTGGGATGTTTCCAAGTGCAAATATTGGTTCTGAAAGACAGCGCAGGCTAGGTTTGGGATTTAAATAAGATATTCTGGGTGTTGTAGACAATAACCTAGGGACGCGTACAAGGCGTGTCGCATTCCAATTTTAAATTCCACAAACAGTGGCTTGGAGAACACTAAAACAACAAGGTTTGCAGGCTTTTCTTGTGCAACAAGTACAACATCTCCAAGAAGGCGAGTTTCCTTTAAGATTACAGTTTTGTTAATGGATTCGTGGAAACAGAAGATTGCTTAAATGCATTTTATTTATGTATGAAGCTCAGTTTACTCCAGATGGAATTAACAATTGCCACAATAATCATCAATGGTCGGAGGAAAATCCCCATGCTACGCAACAACACAATTTTCGACGTCGGTTTAGTATTAACGAGTTATGCGGCATTCTAAATGATCAGTTGTTCGGTCCTTTCGTATTGGATAAGCGCCTTACTAGGGAAGGTTATTTACATTTTTTAGAAGAACATTTATAGAAAATATTGGACGAAGTTCCTTTGAATATTCGACCACGTATTATGTTCCAACATGATGGAGCGCCTCCTCATTTTTCAAATAATGTTAAAAATCTTCTGAACACTCGTTTCGGCGAGCGCTGGATTGGCAGAGGCGGCCAGCATCATTGGCCACCGTGGTCACGGGATCTCACTCCTCTAAACTTTTGTCGTTGGGGATGGATGAAATCGTTGGTTTATGCTATGAAAGTGGACACAGTGGATGCGTTACTAGATCTCATTCTTAATGCTGCAGTGTTCATTCGAGCGAATCATTGTTCGCTAAAACTCGCTACTAGACAATTTATAAACGCGAAAATAAGTGTATCGAAGTTGGAGGTGGTTTCCTAAAATTTGTCGTGAATTATTTATATTATTTTTCTTTTTTTTTAGTTCTGTAACAAATATTTCTTCAGTTTTTAAATTACAATTAATTATATTACCTCTCAAACAGATCGGACTAGAACATATGAGCTTATTTTGGCCTCCAGGACATGCCCTTAAAATATTTCCATTTCCTCATGAATCACCCTGTGTGTTTCATTATTTTAGGAGAGCTTCTTTTGCCTATAAATAGTTCAATAATAGTACTTGCACTGTTAAAGTCACGCAGAAGTAATAGAGAAATAAAAAGAGGAATCTGATTTTAAGTTACTCAAATTATTGTTTTATTCAGTAAGACATCATCCAACTATTGTTGAAATGTTAATAGCAATATCTTAAAGGTCTGCAAGTTCGCATTGATTCTATTTGTAACTTTTATCTTCATAAATATAACTGAGTAAATAATGATTAGTAATTTGATAAACAGTCACTGAGATAAGATCTGCATTGGATGTTCAATTCAATGAACGAAACAAAACCAATTAAATTTTGTAATTGGTTTGTGTGAGGTAACTCAATTATCAAGCCAATCGTCCCAAATATAGCCAAAAAATAGCAAAAAAAGTTTATTGTACTGAATATTTGTGTAACTTAACACATAAAAATCTAATAAATCACAGTTAATCGGCAACACCTAAACTGACTTTTTGCTTTAAGTCTCACAATATAATGACCATTATAGCTCAAATGAAGGAAGTTGAATAACTAACTCTATTAAAACAAGTTTTCTATATTAATTATACAATGACTGCCGCGACTAAGCAACAAATACAAAAAATTGTCTTACCTAAGTTTTCCCAATTAAATCTATTCCATTTTCTTAACTAAGCACACAAAACAAAAGTCGTGGTGGGAATTGAGTGTTCTTATGGGCTAATCAAAATTTAGAATACTCTAATGCCACCTTTATAGGATAATGAATCACACACTACTCAACAATGTGTAAATTTATTGTTTATAAATTTCTCCCAAGATGAAATATCTTAATCAACCTTTACTTAATCCTTGAAATAGTATATATACGCGCACAATCGAGCTTTGCTTTGCTGGTGTAAACTTAAATGTTTCGTGTCCACTGATGTTCTTAATACTTATATTATTTGGGCAATTTGTATATTAATTGCCTTGTCAAGTGTTCATAGAATTAAGTATTTTAACTGTTTATGTCTAAATTATTAATTGTCTTTACACTAAATGGTTTAATTTTGTTAACATTAGTATTAATAATTATTTAATGTAGCTTAATTTATAATATCCAGAACCTTTACTTAAATAAAAGCTTCTCTTACTATTTTGCGGATTTAATTCTTACAATACTTTCTCGTAACATAACGGTTACCGTTTATTTCAAATCTGTTTAAACACTATTTAAATTTTTGGAATTTTTTCCAACTCCATACAGAATGAACTTTATTTGTAACTTTCTTTGCTGAACTCACGCGAGACTCTTTAACTGAAAGTTCGCTGTAAAATCTCTCTTGTCTTCTAAACTTGCCCTTTTATAGATTACCATATCCATCTCGAGAACGTCATCACATATTAACCCGCTAGATCAAAATCGACCACACTTAAAGGGTTTAAATGTCACACGACCTTGCCAAGCAGAAAATATGCAACGAAACTAACGCAGGCGATACTTTATAAATGTCCAAATTCGATATTTAAATCCACTTAATAAAGCATTCAAAACCAACCTAATCTTTTGTGATAATTTCATGAATACGCGAAAGCTCGTTCCGCAAAATTCCATTCTATTTGCCCTTAAACCATAAGTAAAATTTATCATTGCGAAATCCTAATTCGTTGATCCGAATACGACTCATGCACATTTATTGGAAACTTTACTACAGTACTCCAATGCCACTAATTGGCTCATGCTATCCGCTCATAACAGTTTTAATCTGCATTCTTCAAAATACAGTGGCTACATAGTGGCACACATTGAAAGGCAGTGGTCGACCAAAACCACAACTTCAATTGTAAAGTTAGGTGAGTGGGTCTGCGGTTGTGTCGAACATCGCGTTTCTTTTTGTTTTCTGTGTTTATTTAGTAAGAGGTTCTTGTAGACCAAGTGTTACTAATGTTTAAGGTTTAAAAGACTGTAGAAAGTACACGCTGCTTTTCAACACTAAAACTTTCTTGAGAAATATAGCAGGACGTCATGTACTAGGTTATTTTATCTATTAATTTTCTTTTAATTTTAATAAACTAGTTATCGATCAAAATATCGACTAATAGACTTATAATGTCACGAGCCGCAACATCAACAACATAACTAGATAACTGTAGATGCCGTTATACACTGTATATTATATAACTGTACAACTAGATCAAAAATGGGTTTTTTATATTCAACCATCAATTGTGAAGCAATGTTAAAGGTAAAAGTCTTACTCACTTCACTATCATTTACGATATTTTCGTAAGCGAGTGGTCAGTAACGATCGAGTCTTTTACGAACGTGTCTTCTTCCACCCAATACTTATGTCACAATTTGATACTTTATTTTAGTATCTTCTAAGTATTTTACTCACAAAGGTTTACTTGACAAAATAATTTTAGCACAACTTGCTTTATACAATTTGTTCTACATAAGTAGTTCTTAACACTACCGTTTTATAAGGGGTTAAAATTTAATTTTCCATTTCTCTTTTATTTACGAAATTATGAGCCTGCAGGCACCTTAGATATTCTTATGTTAGACCTTGTTTCCTTTGCAGTTGCAGTTACAAGTTAAATTCTTTAACTAAGTTCAATTAACTTCTACGCATATTAAAATACTTATCTTTTTTGGGTTTTTAATGGTGTATTCGTATACTAATGTAGTACAATCTAAACGTTTCTTCGTCAGTAATAATATTATCTATTAAAATCCTTAAAGATGTTGAAACAATTTTGTTTAATTGGAATACCTTGTATTTTTATGACCTTTTAATAGGCATTTCATAACCCCGTACACACCTTGCAAAGGTTATATTGTAAGACAATGATCAGAAATGCAATAAAGATGTATTCCATAAAAAAATTACAAGATAAATGTATTCAATTTTGCTGCAACTAGGCTTTCTAACTTTCACCATCTAATTTTTGTTTTCAAATATAATAGTTTAGTGGATGTCACTAGTACTAGATAACGAATTTAGTCTTGTCATTTAACAATGTTCTCGATATCTAATCATTTTGAATTCAAAGTTGTTTCAGAAGTTATAAAAGCATTCTGTCGCAGTTCTTGAAAAAGGTTGTTTAAATGTGAAGAATTGTCGCTTTGCGTATGGTATAAAAAAACTGAGTTACTAGTTTAAATGCATATACCATATTTAGAAATACTTGCATATTTACATAATGAGTAATATTCATAGAACTGCCACAAATCTATTCTGTTTAGATATCAACTGCAGTTAATATTAAGAAACAATGCAAATATTAACCTTATAAGGTTTATTGTAAAATGACAGAGACGGTGGTGTCCTCTGTCAATTCAATTAAATAGAAGTCGTGATGCCACAAAAATATTTCATTCTCTGTAAGGTCTTACGAAAAAATTTAATTTTCTCCTACTATTATTCTTCCCGAAGTGTGTTACTAGAAATCGTTGCTAAGTTCTAGTTACTACACAAAAAGAAATTCAGTTGATATTGAATTTTTTCGCAATAATACTAATTTTTAGAAAAATTAACTAGTAGACTTATCTTGACTTTACTGACAATAATACTACTCTTACTCAGATTATTGGCTGGCATCACAGTGAGCTTCCTAGCTATAAATTAAATAGAATTTATTTACAAGTCTATTATTGCATTACTCGCAAATTTGATAAAGAGAATTGGCCGCCTAGCCATAGGCTACACTGCCTTAATTGAACGAGATAGGAACAGATGAGGTTAAGCGTTACATCATAGTGGGACAAGTAAACAATAAAATTACTTAAATTTCAAATTAGAGTTAACGAGCTTTGCGCAACGATGATTCAACCCGCTAATATGCAAACAGGGAAGGAAACACCAAGAAACCCGAGTTTATTAATCAATCGCCAATTTTACAAGTCCATTAATAAATTAAAGTACAAAAAAAGCACAGACAAAGAAAAGCTTCAATATACAAATACAATAAATTCCAATTACATCAGGTTAAAGTGCGTATAAAATTATAAAATCGCGTAACGCCAAATTAAAAATAGTTTAAATTCACATAATAAAACAAAAAGTCACGACCATATTTGTGTTATGAGTACCAAGATACAATTCTGTGCGATTTCAATATCTTGTAATGATTAAACAGTCTTCGTGCTAGTCAATGATCAATTTTTGTAAACTCTACTCAGGCTTATTGAATGGTTTGTCGCGACTTTTGATCTATAATTAAGTAGCTACTTTCGTGTCAAGATATGGTAACCCATTAATTTAGTCCGTCGCACACGATTAAGGTACACAGTTTAAACTAAGACTATTTGTTTACACGACCGCTTCACAGTTTAAAACCAAAACGGCGTGATCACTTGTACATTCGTTTACACAGTCGTTTTATTATTATGGAAAACACATTAAACCCAACAGAAAAGGGCACATTCGCACTTGCAGTTTTTTTTACTAAAACGGGGACGATAACATATTTATGGCCACAATGGTTTATAACTATTATCTATTAATGGGATAATATAATTTAACGAATCTAAATTCAGTTACTGACAAAGTCATAACAGTATTTAAATGTGAATTATTAAAACTTTTAATGTATATATATATATATATATATATATATATATATATATATATATATATATATATATATATTGAGTATTTTGTGGCGAGGTGTCTGCAAACTTGAACTTTATTAGTTTACTAGTGTGTGATGGTTTAAAGATTAATAACTTTAATTTTGTGTTAAATAATTTTGTAACTTTAGCTTTAACGTCTATATTGTATTAAGCTTAGATTGAAGAAATTCTAACACACACCTACACTTTGATGTAAATTTGTGGTGTCTACAAAGCTATGGGTACTTGGCATAATAATGCTCTTTTTTATACAATATGACTCCAAGGTAATAGTAAAAAAACAACTTTCCGTCTTTTTTACAAAACATGCTTTAGGTGAACATTACCAAAAATTATAATTTTTAATTAATAACTAACGTATCTCCTATTTGAATGATACGAGTGTGTGAAATAGAACACATCTAAGCTAAAACTTCAATAGACTAATCATAATTAAATATTTGATTGTATATAATTAAAAATTATCAATCATTCTTATTGTTCTTACTCAACAAAAAGTTTATTATATTATAAATATAGACGGTGAAACAAAAATATTAAACAGGGTAATAAACTATTTTCAAAAGAAAGTTTACCATTTAGTTTGGAAAGTTAGCGATAGAATTGTAATTACCAGTTTTACAAAATATTTAGTTATCTGCATTTAACTTAATTTTTAAGACTTATAGTAAATTTACTAAATATCTTAATACATTTTGTTTTTAATGGCAACAAAAGTTTTATTAAGTATAAAATTGCAAGACAAAGTTTTGATAGAGACGATAAAATAAATGCGCTAAAATAAATAAAAAAAAGCAAAATTGAGTGCTATAGTTGAAATTATGAGAGAATTCCGATATCCGATTAGCGCTTTTATTCAAGCACTACGGTCGAACATGTAACTTTGTCGTTTTTACACATGTTATACGACGAAGACAGAAAGAAATGTGTTGTTTATAACCCCGCGGGTGGTGAACTATAACCTACACTGTGCGTTAAAACGTAGGTTCAATTTAAGTACATGCGTTAGAAGAAGTTGACTTTACATAAATTACAAATATCGACTTAAAATCATTTACACAGCGTTACTTCAAATTTTGTTTACTTATATTGTTTTTAAAAGGTTACAATCTTAACTAAACTAAATTGAATAATTCTCATTTATTTAAAATATGCATAAATAAATTCATTACGACGATATAAACAATTAAGTTCCTAAAAGTACCTAAAGAATTAAACACAATTTCTGATGAGCCCTTATGTTTCCACAGATCTACCTTTAAGTCACTTTCACAAAAAGGTAAATTTTTATTTTATACCCAGTTTTGTAAATCAATTTTACTCCAACTAGAAGATAGCATCCTTTCCAGAAGACGGGAATGATGCTCCTTTAACCACTTCTCGAAGACTGTTGCATACATACTGTCATGAATTCATGATAATCGGCTGACTTTAATTTTGCAACAAATATTAAAATTGCATCCTCAATGAAACCATTCGAATTACCGGCGTGTAGGATGATATATCCTTTCCCAGTGGAAGAACATTGTGTATTTTTCACAGACTTTGTAGTATGATCTCGCCAAGACCGTTTAACTGACCCTTTATTAAATATCCAAGTTTCATCTAGGAACACGACGGGAAGAGGTGATTCTTTTTGCATATTTTGGGCATATATTTTTTTAAATTGTACTCGTGTAGATTCCACATGTCTTTTTTCCCAAAGTGCACTGCAGTTGAGGCCTTTTTATATTTAAACCCGATGCTATGAACAATATTTCTTGTAGTTGTACATGATGCTTCCAATAATCCTTTATTATGAAATATGTTTAACTGCTTGCATTGCGACAGGTTCCCTTCTGGAATGCATGTCATATACAATATACCTCTTACTGTATGTTTTAATCCTTCGGGCATATCTTCACTTGATTTTTTTACGAGATCCCTTAATCGTTTATTT
Organism: Vesta saturnalis; assembly: GCA_036346205.1. Taxonomy (NCBI): domain Eukaryota; kingdom Metazoa; phylum Arthropoda; class Insecta; order Coleoptera; family Lampyridae; genus Vesta; species Vesta saturnalis. Next base: position 1,295,316 of record JARFJB010002082.1, read on the forward strand.
TAAAAGGTAAATAAAATTAAAACTGACGAATTTAACACACAATCAGCCTGACGTTAAAATGTACAATAAAATATCAATTGCATAAACTAGTATTACAGGGTCGAGTATTAGGTTAAATCAAATTTTAAAAAATACATATAAATTGCTATACAATTGAAATATTACAGTACAAAGATTATATATATATATATATATATATATATATATATATATATATATATATATATATATATAAAACTATAACAAATAAAAAACAAAAAACAATAAACCGAACAAGAAGCTAGAAATAAGCAGTATTTGACAACCTTAAAAAATAATTAACTGAGTTCTTATATAAATGAAGTAGTGATGGGAGGGCTGTTAATAATTTAATTGACCAAAACGCAATTATCGCTATTTTTATATACATTGATATACTTTTACTATACTTTTCCTTAAGTTTAAGCAAATTTAAAATTAGCCTCAACACAAAACCTCGGCATCATGGACATTAAAGCCAAAATGATGACCAGATGATATAATATGATCCGGAAAGTGAGAAATCTGAGTGCCACTATTATTATTTCTTATCTGCTTAAAATGTTCTCGTACTCTAGTTAGGATACTTCTGTAAGTCATACCCACATAAGACGCTGAGAATTGCTCACAGTTTAATTTATCAATATCAGAAGAATGTAATTGGCTACGTTTGTCCTTGTAATAGCAAATACTAGTAGGGCATGTTGAACACAACGTTAACATCATGTTTTTCGAGTATATTGGCAACCTTCTGCGAAACAAAACCATAATAAGGTAAAACAAAGTATGGAGTAGTTTTATCAACAGTATTGGTAAGTCTGGTATAGTTTTTTAAGGTGAACGAATACCTAAATCTGTCAAAGAGTTTATCCACAATCGCTTTGGGAACCCATTCTGAACAGCAACCTGATAAATTATCTGCTTTGTTTGTTATAGTTGCCGTTGAGATCGAAGTGATGTAATCTATATAGATATGAATTAATCGCTGCTAAACGAAAACTAAGAGGAGAACTGCTGTGATAAGAGATAATATTATCAGTATGTGTGTTTTTTCGGTAAACATCATATTCTGAGTGATCATCAGCCTTAGTGATTAAAACATCTAAGAAGTGAACCATTAGTTTCTGTCTCATGTGTGAAATTGATGTTGTTGTGACAAGAATTGACATAAGAAAGGAATTCTTTTAAAGCATCATCGTTTCCATTAAAATGCAGAAAATATCATCAACATAACGATACCAGCAAATAACATGATCTTTGAATAAAGCACTACCTGAAAGATAATGTACTTCAAAGCTTTTAAGAAAAATCTCGCTAAGCAGCGGTGATAAACCACCTCCCATGGCAATTCCTTCATTTTGTTTGTAATACTTGTCTCTAAAAGTAAAGAAATTACAGTTAAGACCTTAAATCAAATAAAGAAAATAATTCATCTTTAAAATCCGAATTGATGTCACTATCAAAAATCAACTTATGTAATATATCTTTGGCTTCAACTACACTTGGAAATAGAATTTGATGTTTACCGAAAAAGCACACATACTGATAATATTATCCCTTATCACAGAAGTTTTCCTCTTAGTTTTCGTTTAGCAGCTATTAATTCATATCTGTATAGATTACATCACTTTGACCTCAACGATAACAACTATATAAAAGAAACGCAGATAATTTATCAGTTTGCTCTTGAGAATGGGTTCCCCAAAGCGATTGTGGACAAAATCTTTGACAGAATTAGGTATTCAAAGAACTATACCATACTTACTAATACTGTTGATCAAACTACTCCATACCTTGTTTTACCTTATTATGGTTTTGTTTTGCAGAAGGTTTCCATTATACTCAAAAAACATGATGTTAACGTTGCATTCAACATGCCCTGCTGTATTCGCACTCGTCTTTACTATTACAAGGAGAAACGTAGCCAATTACATTCTTCTGGTATGTATAAATTAAACTGTGAGCAATGCTCAGCGTCTTATGTGGGTATGACTTCCAGCAGTATCCTAACTAGAGTAGGAGGACCTTTAAATAGATAAGAAATAATAATAGTGGCACTCAGTTCTCTCACTTTGCGAAACATATTATATCATCTAGTCATCATTTTAGATCCATGACGCCGAGGTTTTATGTTTTGAGGCTAATTTTAATTTATTTAAACTTAAGGAAAAGTATTATATCAATGTATATAAAAATAGCAATAATTGCGTTTTAGTCAATGAAATTGTTAACAGCCCTCCTATCACTATTTCATTTATACAAGAACCCAATTAATTATTTTTTAGGGTTGTCAAATACTGTTTATTTCTAGCTTCTTGTTCGGTTTATTGTTTATTGTTTCTTATTTTAATTTTTGTACTGTAATATTTCAATTGCATAAATATTTATATTTATTTTTTTAATTTGATTTAACGTAATGCTCGACCTTGTAATGCTAGTTTATGCAATTGATATTTTATTGTACATTTTAACGTCAAGTTGATTGTGTGTTAAATTCGTAAGCTTTAATTTTATTTACCTTTTTAATTTAATATATATATATATATATATATATATATATATATATATATATATATATATATATATATATATATACAGGGTGTGGCGCGAAGAGTTTTGATTAAAAGTAATGGCGGATACAGTTATGTTAAAAATCTGAAATTACGAAGCTGTAGGTTTGGATGACGCTGAGTTCAAATATAATATTGTCCTGAATGTGGCACTTCCGGTTCTACCGGAAGTAGACGTCAACTTTGTTATTTTAAATGGAACCTAATATTTTTTATTATATTTTCGAATTCTACATGAAATTCTAGATAAAATTTGTGCACAATGTCCTATACCAAAAATGAAGTATTTTCGAGATATTTCGATTTTTTAAAACGTTAAATCCTAGTCCACATTGAATAACGATATCTCCATTAATAACGAAGCTAGTGACGTGACATTGTAACCAATACACAATAAGCGCTTTCCCGTTAACTCCATATGTCCATCTTATTGATATTTCATACAAGGTGTTTTAAACTTAGCCGCCAACATGCACAATTTAAATCATTTACAAGTTGCTTACTTTAAATCGAACACCCTGTATTTTATTACATTTTCCGCTGTATTTTTTTAAGCCAATTCGTTTGGTATCAGCATTCCCTATACCTAAATCCAACCACTTTTGAGATATTTCATTCATCATCATCATTATCAGCGTCTTAACTATTTCATTTCTGGACATACGCCTCCCCTGGTTGTTTCTATGAAATTCTGTCTAGCGCTGCTCCCATCCAACGTGTGCCAGCTGCTTTTACCAAATCATCCCTCTATCGGGCTCTAGGCCTCCCTCGGCTTCTTCTCCCCGTACGTGGCCTCCACTCAGTCACTTTTCGGCTCCACCTACCATCCTCACGCCTCATAATATGCCCAGCCCACTGCCATTTCAGGGATGCTACACGTTTCGCTACGTCTTCCACTCTGGTTTTGTTGCGGATATATTCGTTAGTTTTTCTATCTTGTAGCCTTAACCCTAGCATAGACCTCTCCATCTTTCTTTGTGGCACTCTCAGTTTTTCCATATTTGTGTCCATGAGTGGCCAAGTCTCTGCTGCTTACGTATTTTATTATCTTAGTTAAAACATAACAACACTTAATTATTTCAACATTAGTAAAGGGTAGGCCATGATTTCCACTATTTAAGGTGATATTTTGTTATTTTTTCATAAGTTATTAATTCTGAAAAGTAACCAATAGCCTGAAAGGATTATTAATTGTGGATATCATTAAAAACGTTGACTAGGTATTTTGTATTAACCCTTTCAGTCACACTTATACTTGTTGTTGAAAAAAAATTCTAAAAACGTGTGCAATGGTTAATTAGCACCTTAGTAACATTTCAAAAGTCGAATTAAATTGGTACCCCCTCCCCTTTATTTTTTGCAGCATGTCCCTTGGGAGGGATAAGGTGACTAGTTGGAGTAAAATACTTTTATACGCCAAAGAACAATTTATTAAGTAAAAATGGAATGTTGTTTTATAAAACTAAAATAAAATAAAATTTAAAAAAAGTAAACAATTAGAATATTCACTGTCTTATTTTTTGGTGTGAAATTCCAGAAAACAATTTTTGTTCTTTATAACGCACAAATGCACCTTACGTTTAGAGCAAAAAATGTGAGTCTTCAGTTTACAGTTCTCCATCTTGCAGCGGGAATTATCTGGTTTATTATCATATTCTGGAAAATGATTGTAACCATCATACCTAGATACTGTATGTGGTCTTATCTCGTGGAACAGTTGGCGAATTATCGCTTGATGGTCGGCCTCGTTTAGGAGGAGCTTTGTATAGAATAAGGTGTTCAGCAACTTCTTGTCGAAAAGCGAGCAAATCCAATACATTTTTCTTTTGAACCCCAAGTGTTGTAGCCCTGTTTTTATATTTAATCCAAGAATTTACTAATGCAAGGTCAATCGTATGCGTGATCATTCTAACTGTCCATTTCCTGGATCTGACATAAGGACGATAGATACTCAACAGGAAATCTAACTCATCTACTCCGCCCATGTTACTGTTGTAGTATTTAATTGCTTCTGGTCTTGTGACGTCCACGTAACATTTTTTTTCTTATCCCACCGCCTACAATTATCAGTTGTACAGATACCTACGAAGTTGGAGGCTGTCGTTACCGCCTTGTTATCGTACCTTTTAGTTACAACTATTCCATCTTTGCTGAGAGAGATCGCTAAAGACCCCCGCCCTGATTTGATTTCTTCATTTCCTTATCTGTAGGTAATTTTGGTTGAAAAAAGCGATTCAGTCTGGGTGTCCCAACTGCATATATGAGTTTTGATTGCAGAAATTGAAAAAGATGATAGGTACTAAAATAATTATCAAAAAATAATCCATCATTGCTTTCTCGTATTCTGTCCGAAAGTTGCATGACTACTCCAGCTCCTAAACCAAAATTGCTATGTATTGGATTTATTTCCGTAGTGGATCCCTGAAATATTATAAAGTCATAAATGAGACCACTTTGTCCCGCTAACACGAAAATATTTACGCCCCATTTCTTGGGTTTGTTACTGACATATTGCTTTATGTTCAGGCAGCCTTTGAACGCTACCATTTGCTCATCAACACAAAGGTACGTTTCTAAAGGTAATTCAAAACATCGTTGTCTTATTGAGTCATACAACCTAGGTACCTTCCATAAACGATCTTTATTTTCGTCTTCACGTGAAGTAACGTCAACTAATTGAATGGTTTGGCACAATTTGCTGAATCTATTAAAAGCCATGTTATCTTTCACCAAAGAAATTCCAATGGATGAATTCCAGTACATTCTTACACGAGGAAATTGTAAATTTCCCATTATAATGTGGATACCGAAAAATATTTTTATTTCTTGGTCCGTTGTTGGAGCGAATCTAGCCACTGTCTTTTTAAAAATTTGATCAGGAATGTATTTTTTAAAAAATTCTATTGGTGGTGGTAAATTTATCACATTTGAAGGGTATTGGTAGTGCCAAACAATTGGTTTCGTTTCATACTGGATGCCATCCATCCATTTTACTTTATTTTTCACGGTTAACTCGTGGTCTTGAAAAAATTTTTTTATCTTCTTTCAATTGCTTATCTGCTTTATTATTATCATTCAACGTATTTTCTTCTAAATTTTGCATAATATCATTATTGTCCTCATCTTGTATATGCAGTTCTTCGGCTTCCTCGACATCTTCATCGGTTGAAATATTATTTAAATAAACGGCTTCCTCATCTTCAGCAGCTTACAGCGATTCTTCGTTCCATCCATCGTCTTCATCATCAGATAAGAAAGGAACGTCCGAGTCATCATCATTTTCTAAAATTTCAAACAGTTCTTCATCTGTTAGAAATCTTTGCGACATGATCTGTAGAGTCATATATCAACGTTATGCACGTAAAAAAAGTTGCTAAAGGGATGCAATACTTATTCGTAAAACATGGAATTTAGGTCCACGCAGTACGTTTCTCCCTTTCAAGGTACATTAAATTAGGGCCCTTATTTCTCCTCTATACGATAATAAACCGGAAAGTTTTATATTTAGGTATGAAGTGTAATTGCTTTACTTACCACTAATCACTATAGTTCACTTTTGTTTATAAAATTAACAATGTTACCATTCATTAAACAACGTAAACAAATGCACGTGTGACACTATGATAAATTCAGGTAGACTGTAAACTCGGTAAAAATTTTCCTACCTATAAGTAGATGGCGCCAATATTCTTACTTAATGCATATGGTGTCCCTTCAGCAGGAAAAGCTGACTTCAAACGCTAAATGAATTCAACGACCATATCTAGCCCAATATAAACTGATGTCCCTTATGCGGGACGCTGCGACTGAAAGGGTTAATTTAATTAGATAACTTACAAACAAAAATAACTCAATGTAATATTAAACAAATAAAGTTTTATAATAAGTGTTCAAGATCAGCACCATCTACTTCTAAACACTTATGAATCCTTTTCATTAAGTTATGTCTTGTAATTCTGGAAATATGGTCGGGTGTTAGAGAATTAAAAGCAAGTAAGACAATCTGCATCATATCTTGCTTTGTCGTAACAGGTTTGGAAAATACCTGATTTTTAATGTAACCCCAAATACCAAAATCTAGAGCAGCCAAATCAGGAGAGCGAGCTGGCCAACGAAACGGACCCTGATTGGCAATACATCTATCATCAAACAAGTCGTAAAGATGCTGAGAAACAGGCCCAAAATTATGAGGATGTGCTCCATCTTGCTGATACCAAGCTGAAGCCGCCTCTCCATTTCTTAAAGTATGTAACGCCGGTCGTATGGCTTCTTGTAAAATGTGGCAATATCTAGTACCATTTAAATTTTCATCATACAATTTTAATGCTAAAATTTTATCGTCTTTTATTGCACAAAAAACATTAAAACTCAAACTATCTTGGAAATAACGTTCTCTGCTAACATGTGGATTTTGATTAGACCAAAAATGGGAATTATGTCGATTAAATAATCCATTTTTGCTAAACTTTGCTTCATCACACCATATAACTTGTTTTATGAAGTTTTTTCATCCTCTTGGGTCTTCATTAAAAACCATTCACAGAATTCTACCCTTCGAGGAAGATCACCTAATTGTAAGTGTTTCACCAAATGATATGAAAATGGTTTCCATTTGTGTTTTTTTTAAATGCGATGAATTGTTCTCGTCAACAAAGTAAGATCTCTCACAATCTCTAATGGAGGCATTTAGAGAGGCCGTAGAATAACCCAAAACATTAATTTCGTTTATGTCACTGTCCACTACTTACTTACTTTTATTAATTTTTGTCTTAAATGGACCAAACTGGCGGCAGTTTTTAAGCAATCTTCTTACAATATCACCAGTTGTATTTGGTCGCCGTAAATAATAATAAGATTTAAAAAATCATCATTAGTAAATCTTACATTTGCCATTTTTTACTATGAAATACAAACTGGTAAAGAAAACTGTCAAAATAACATAAACAATTAACGTTCTAACTATCAAATCTTTGACAGCCATGGCCTACCCTTTACTAATGTGGAAATAATTAAGTGTTGTTATGTTTTAACTAAGATAATGAAATATCTCAAAAGTGGTTGGATTTAGGTATAGGAATACCGATACCAAACGAATTGGCTTAAAAAAATACAGCGGAAAATGTTATGACAAAGGAAGATATGATGCAGAGAGTCTTACTTGCTTTTAATTCGACCATATTTCCAGAATTACAAGACATAACTTTATGAAAAGGATTCATAAATGTTTAGAAGTAGATGGTGCTAATTTTGAACACTTATTATAAAATTTTATTTGTTTAATATTACATTTAGTTATTTTTGTGTGTAAGTTATCTAATTAAATTAATACAAAATACCTAGTCAACGTTTGTAATGATATCCACAATTAATAATCCTTTCTGACTATTGGTTACTTTTCAGAATTAATAACTTATGCAAAAATAACAAAATATCACCTAAATAATGGAAATCATGGCCTACCCTTTACTAATGTTGAAATAATTAAGTGCTGTTATGTTTTAACTAAGATAATGAAGTATCTCAAAAGTGGTTGAATTTAGGTATAGGGAACACTGATACCAAACGAACTGGCTTAAAAAAATACAGCGGAAAATGTAATAAAATACAGGATGCTCTATTTAAAGTAAGCAACTTATAAATGATTTAAACTGTGCATGTTGGCGGTTAAATTTAAAACACCCTGTATGAAATATCAATGAGATGGATATATGGAGTTAACGGGCAAGCGCTTGTTGTTTATTGGTTACAATTTCACGTCACTAGCTTCGTTATTAATGGATATATCGTTATTCAATGTAGACTAGGATTTTTTCAACATTTAAAAAGAAATCGAAATATCTCGAAAATACTTCATTTTTGGTATAGGACATTGTGCACAAATTTTATCTGGAATTTCATGTAGTATTCGAAAATAAAATAAAAATATTAGGTTCCATTTAAAATAACAAAGTTGACGTTTACTTCCGGTATAACCGGAAGTGCCACATTCAGGATAATATTATATTTGAACTCAGCGTCATCCAAAACCTACAGTTTCGTAATTTCAGATTTTTAACATATCTGTATCCGCCATTACTTTTAATCAAAACTCTTCGCGCCACACCCTGTATATCACTATTTTTTAATTACACATATAATAAAAAATAATTGAGAACTTTTGGTTTTGAGTTTTTCTTCCACTTCTTATTTACTTTCTCAATTTTTGAGCTATGGATTTATTTCATTGTATTTATGCATATTTTAAAATAAAATTTCAGTATTAAATTTTGTGAAGTTCGTGTTTTTTTATTAAATTGAAATTTAAAGCCCTTTTCGAAACCAAAAAAAAACCTTTGAATTTTTATTTTATTAACTGAAATTCCTTTTTTTTTGTGTATAATTATAGTTAAAGTACCGCTGTGTAAATACCGATGCACATTTGCATTTTCTTCTAACTCATTTTCTTAAATTGAAACTACGCTTTAACGTACAGTGTAGGTTTTAGTTCACCACCCGCGGGATTATACACAACAAATTTCTTTCCATCTTCGTCATATAACATGTGTAAAAACGACAAAGTTGCATGTTCAACCGTGGTGCTTAAATAAAAGCGCTAATCCGATATCGGAATTCTCTCACAATTTCAACTACAGTACACATATTGTGTAAGTGGATTACGTTTCAGTAAAATCATCTATAAATGCAAAAATTTGTAACAAAGAAGTTGAAAGTGTATTTCTAAGAGTGCCAGAACACAAGTATTAACAAAATAGATCCAATACTGATACAGTTACAACTTTGTTTAAGCATTCCGAACAAAAATAAGAATGAAAACTTGAGATTTGCCATAATTGCAATACTCGCGTCGCATGTGTGTTTTGCCGTTTGTTTTATGATTTAAGATAACGTTTAGGTACTGTATTGAAGTCTAATTTAGTATCAAAATATTGGTTTACGTTGGTGTTACAAAAAATAATAAACATTTTTTCTTTCCCATCTAAAGGAAAAGTTATTCTAATCTTGTATGGAAGAAGAGAGGTAAATGGGATTTTTCTTTTGTCTGCAATAACTTAAAACTTTGAGCGACGCCCTCCATTCAAATTCACAAATGTTTAAGATCTAAACATCCAGATTCCAGTAAAATATGGTGATGATCAGTCAGAGGAGTAATAAAAATATCATCAATAAAGTTACTTTCGGGGCAAGTGTATAATTCGTTACTTTGGAATATACCGTAATTTAATGAATTATATTACCTAATATTCTAATCTATCGGACTAATCCGTAGAATAAAGGTTCGAATCAGAAAAGAGGCAAGCTTTTGATTTAATTCAATCAACATTTGGTATTTTAAAAAAACTGCAAATGCAAAAAGGTTAAAATTTATGAAAATATGTCTATTTGTTTTATTTCTCTACTCGTTTCTTATGGAATCAACTCAAACAATCGAAAATTTATGTATAAAGTTGTGTTTTTCTACACGGCAAATCAATTTTCAAATAAAATTTTGAAATCATTAACCCTTGTGTTAATACGCTGGTACGCAGGCACCCACCGTATTGTATTTGTATGAAAAAAACTGAAAAAAAAACAGTTAGTTGTTAGTTTATAACACATATGACAGGATCTCGTGACTTTTTCTTCCGCTCAACCAATTTACCAGAACCTATGATACTTTCAATGGCAATTTTAATTGTATAACAGCGCATCACTTGAGGATTCGTCATGCGTGCTTCAATCGTTGGTTTGGTAAGTTCTTCACTTAGTTTGCGCATAAAATGACGTTTTTCTATCGTTTTCTTTCGAATAATTTTATTATTTTCATAATAAATTATATATGCCGCGAGTGAAGTGACGTCCAACATGTTGAACATTGCCATTGGTTATCTTAAACATCGCCGCTGACGAGTATTATCTGAGCATTTGATCCATAGTGTCAACGCTAGTTTTATATTTATTATAATAATTGATAATATCAGGACTTGTTTTGAGTTGTCGATATTAGAATTGTCGATTTATTTTTTTTTAGGTACGTAAGAACAAATCGTCACTTTTTCATTAAAACCAAAAGCTGTCGAGTATTGCGCTCGTGATTTATTTGCTACCATGATACTAAGAATGTATGGATTATTTCTTGTTATTGTTCCAATAATGGTAATATTCCACGATAGTAAGTGCTTTGCAACGGGCAGAGTTGTAAAAGATATATCCATGCAAATATCTCTTCCACTTCCGCGATATGGAGATGCTAATTCTTTTATCACTCTCTCTTCCTGATTTTTTGCGGATATCATTCGTTTTGCCAGGGTACATTATAACCTACAAATCAGCTTCAGCATCGCAAATCCTCCAGATTCTGATACCATACTTAGCCGGTTTTGAAGGTATATATTGAGTAAATCCTGTACGACCTCAAAAAGGATATAGTTGTTTAACAATAGTTAAATTTTGAGTAGGCTTATACATCTTGGATAAATTTTCATTAAGAATTGTCCACAAATCACGAATGGGAGCTGCTTTATCTTCTTTCTTACGTTTACTGTCATCACATCTAAAAAACGCATAATGTTGTGGAATCTATCAATCCATATTGTCGCGTGACACAGTGGATGCGAGTTGGAACGCCACATGTCAAAAGTATGAATTATTAGCGCCAGCACAAATCAAAACAGCAAAGAATGAATAAATTGCCGGTATCGTAATAGGCTTCCATTGTCGCTGAGAATTTGGATGATCTGCATTGTAATTTGCATAGGTAGCTTTCTTATTTGTGTGTCTGACGATAATATGTGCCATGTTTTCGGTGAAGACCTTTTTAAACGTTTCGCTTATCGGTCTGTGCTGCCATGAGACCCACTTCGCTGACGTAAAACATGATGTTGATGTGGTGGCGTTTCCTTCCACACAGTTTTATTCTTCGCAATAAAATTGTCGGTTTCTGATCCTAGAGTAACTATTACAACATAAATTCAACATTTGAATACAAGAGTTACTACCTGCTGGCTGTCCAGTTTCCGCTTCATCGTCTTCCTCACTCTCGCTACTGTGGGACTCACCCGCTTGCTGTTCTTCTGCTTGATCGTGGACATTTTATCCGGTATTTTCAGAAATCTTTTATTCTTCATTTTCTTAATCGTTATCTGAAACTGGAAGTTTGGAAATGGACTGCGGGACTTAGTCTTCGTCCTCACTAGCAGACAGTCCGTTTGAATCATAATCATCATTATCGAACATTGCTTCAAGTAAGCCTCCTTCTCTGCTTCACTCATTCTGAAGGATAAATTATTTTATTATTACATTTATTAAAAATTATCGTAAATTATGCCAAAATTACATAAAATTATTTTTAAAACATTTACAAAAATTGCACTCAAGTTTATTTACCTAGCAAATTCAGCTCTAGATACTTCTTCCATATTTTATTTCACTGCATTTATAATATCACAAACACATCTGAATCGACCAGAAATTCAAACAATAGTAATTGCATCTAATACCCGAGGTGACCCATTCTAATTTGTGATGTCATTTAACATTTCTACATTTTTTCTTTCTAAACATATTTACATACTCAATAACAATGTATATTTAAAAGAAGAAATGGTTTCTTTTATGAAATATTAAAAATTTGAATATTAGAGTAAATGGGTATCCGCGTACCCCGGGTGTTAAACAGGGTCGGTAAAGTTGGATATTAACATAAGAGTTAATAAAACGCAATACAATTACATTATAACTGTTATATTATTATGAATTTTCATGATTAATTACTTGTTTAATCTATATATATATATATATATATATATATATATATATATATATATATATATATATATATATATATATATATATATATATATATATATATATATATATATATATATAACACACACACACACACACACACACACACACACACACACACACACACACGCACGCACAGTTGCAGTTTTTCCATTGAATTGGTTGACAATGTTTCGGCCAAATCACACTATCGACTCTTGTCGTTCTCGATGTCGGTACTCGAGCGAAACTGACATCTGATGTTGGAAGTTGTATATGTACTTCACAAATTTCTCTCTTCGTCGTTTTCCTGATTTTGGTGTTGTATTTGTGTAGGCAGCCGTTTGTGTTGTCTTCTTGCTGTTTCTTTCTCTTGTGTTTGTTTATCTTTCCCTATTCCTGTCCTTGTGACATTTTTCTTTTGTATTAGGTTTCCATGTTTCGGCAATCTTTGTGTATCTAGGGTTTAGGTTTTGTGATGTTCTTCAATTTGTATCCCCTAATATGCGCTGCACCCGCATCTTAGTTTTATCAAATCGATGTTGTGTAATGTTTCCTGTAAGTACAATGGTAAAGATGATGTAGCCCGGTTTTTTGCTACCGACCATCTGCGTTCTTTCAGGCTGCACAAATTATCTCGTACTCTCTTTGTTTTTCCAACGTCACCTTGGATTTGGGTTTGGTAGTAGGTTTGATATAATCCTGGTTGCGTTGAGTATTGTCTTTGTGTTATTCTGCTTTGATAATCTGTTTATTCTATCGGTAGATTTTTTGATATAAAGTAGATGTGCCCTGACATTTTTGGGTTTTCTGCATTTTTGGTTTTAGTGGTTTCCGGGCTGCTTTCATGGTACTTATTCGTTTGTCCATAGCGCTGTTTCCAGTTTGTCCATTTTTTCTTCGACGTAGTCTTTGTCTGCTAGCTGTAAAAATACCTAACGACTCAACTTCAACTACACACCGACGAAGCAAAATCTTACGTCAAGAATGCAAACCATTTTAATAGAATTGCTGAAAAAGCACAAGGTGACACCGGATATTATATTAGTGAGTTTTGCTATGATATCACTATTTACAAATGTGCCGAAAAACGACAAGATAGAAATTACTGAGAACATCATAAATCTGACAAATCACTGCCTGAGGAACAACTACTTCATGCACCAGGAGCAAACAGACGGGTGCCGCAATGGGTTCACTATGGAAAAAGGAAATAAACTACTATTCCTAAATATCTGCACGAAAACTCACATCATCACTCAACATTGCTTCAATTAGACGCTAGTATGATCAGGCAAACATCAAACAACATCGATTTTGATTAACCCAAAATGCTGGCCAACGTAAAGCGCAAGGTGCAACGCATAAAGGAGGCAAAAAAATAGAAAAACATCCAGAATACCTAAACACTAGAGACCAAAACATGAAAACCTCTTCTATAAGAGAAAATTATCAGAAGAACAAGAACAGCGCAAGGAAACCAAATAAAACAACAACGATGGAACATCAACAATAAGATAACAGACACGGTTGCATATATATATATATATATATATATATATATATATATATACATATATACATACAAGTTGTGAAGTATATATAACACCTCCTACTGCACATATCAGTTTTGTTCGTATAACGAGATCGAGAATGAGAAGACTTGATGAGGTCCAATACGATTTGGCTGAAACGTCGTCAACTCAGCGGTTCTTTTAAGAAGTAATGTAATGAAATAACTACAAAGCGGACCAATACCAGGAGGAGAATATGGTTTAACAACCGCTTAGCAAGAATATATATTGTTGCACGACCAAACCGCAATAGGCAAGCAGGTTGCTAACCCAATTGCCATGGAGGTGGGCGGGTTCGATATAAGACGTAAAATAGCAGAAGTTTAAATTTCACTTACCATAAAACCACATTTAGGGAAGATAATTTTTAGACGCCACCACGATCTATAATTTCTTAGATGAAAGTCCTAGACGGGTTATTAAGTTAATCCTATTTGACTGAAGTCATACAAAACTCAATCTCAAACATCTAATCCGTACAACACCCTCGCACTTTAAAGGAGGACGTTAAATTTTACTCCAATAACCTTAATAATTGTACCCAAAACTCTAGAAATTTTTAAACGTTATCGTAAAATTTTAATCACATCCTGTATACTAATGAAATCAAAGTAATAAGACGTCCATTAATTTTTAACCACAAACTGATTAACTCCTATTTTAAAATTCATATCAGTGCATTCTTCATAAATTATATTTTCTCTCTTGCACTTTTTATCATTAAACATATTTAAACGTTTGGAAGTATGAATTGCTTTGATTCAAATCTGAACCTTTAGCCTTTACCCGCTTAAGTGAATCGTGAGCAATATTGTAATAAACAGTCACTGCAATTCAAGACTGTATATTCAATGACTCTAATGAATTAAAAGCAATGAAATTTTGTGTTTCAAAAAAATAAAAATAAAGAGGTTTCAGACTAATTGGTAAAAATATAGCCAAAATGTCATAGCTTTATTATTTTTAAACTGTGCAACTCTTTATGTTACTTAGGACTAAGGAAAACAAAGTTATTTAATAATATAATATTGGTAATACTTTAGATCGAACCATCACTTTACTGAAATCTTACATTAACATTATTAGGGCAGGTCTATCATAATTCAAATAAAAGAATAAGTTAAATAATCTGGCTCTATTAAACAACAACAAGTATTTACATACACTAACTGCAACACAAAGTGAGAAAAACAATTACAGTGACAATTATCTTATTCTAAATATTAAAAAAAAACAAATGGTGGTGGAAATTGGTTGTGCGTATGGCCTAATTACAATTTCTAATACTAATACTGACGCCTTTATAGATTAATCAATTGTCCACTGCTCGAAAAATATCTAAAATTATTATTACATATAATGTCCTGCAAACGGGGTTGAACTTCTCATTAACCGGCTCATGCTAGGTCGTTATTAAATAGACGGGGGATGGAGACGGCATATGGGATGTTATCTATGGATTCTTCTATCTCCTCGGGGAGGCCGTCAAGGAGTTGTGTAAGGATCGCGGGGGATGCTTGAATTTTAATTTAGGTTTTCTTCGTGGGAATTGGGGAAAACGGTAGTTGTAGGGTGTGGCAAAGATTTCTTTGGTTGGGGTAGTATCGCCGAAAATTCTTTTATGTGCAAAGTTTTTCTGAAGTGTTTGGATTCTGTGTGTGATTGGTGGTATGTTAGCGTGCTGTGTTGTGAGGTTACTAGGGTACCTGAGGGGTAACCTGTGTATGCGTCTAAAATTTCTGCGTTCGCAGGAGGCAATAAATGAGAGGTGATTGGGGTTTATATTGGTGTATATGGGTGCTCGGAACTCCATAACAGGGTGGATGTATGTTTTGTTGGAGTGTTTTAGGGTGGCAACCTCTGATTCTACCCCGGAGGGCGCTCAGTAGGTTTGCGCGGTTTCTAATCCTATTGAGTGTTCTAGTAAAGAGGATTCCTAGATAGCTGACTTCGTCTTGGAGTGTGAGCCTTTCTTGGTTTATGGTGAGGGAAACATTTCTAGACGCAAGCTTTGGGGACTTATCTTCGGTGTAATTACGATATCGGAAGAGGATTGTTTGGGTTTTGGAGGGATTGCTATTTTGATTAACCGCCCAGAAGGCTGTGTCATCCGCAAATTGCGCAACGACTGCTCCGGGTTGTGTGACTTCGGGAATGTCACATGCGACGATAGTATATAGGATCTGGGCTAAGGATGAACCTTGCGGTACGCCTGTTGTAGGTTAGATAGGATCTGAGAAGGTTTTCCTTACTTTGACCCGAACTGAGAAATTGGTCAGGTACGAGAGTAGGAGTTTGCAAAAGGGGTTGGGAATGTCGAGGTTACGCATCTTGTGCAGGAGACCGGCGTGCCAAACCTTGTCAAATACTTACTTAATGTCCAGAAACACAGCCAAATTGTATTGCTTGTGATTGAATGCTCTGGTGGCCTCTGTAAGTAGCTTCAACAAGGGATCGTGACACGTACCGTAGGGACGAAAGCCGAATTGGCTGTTGGGAAGGAGGTCGTTAAATTCGAGGTGGTCCTTGAGTCGTCTGGCTAGAATCTGCTCAAAGCATTTTCCGCCGCAACTCAGGAGCGAGATTGGTCTATAGGAAGAGGGTGAGGTTAGATCGGCGTCTGGTTTGGGTATCATGACGGTGAAGACCGATTTCCAGTCCGTGGGGAAGTGGGATAGGATTAAGCATTGGTTATAGATGTTGGAGAGTAATCGGAGGGCTGGGTCGGCATTAACCCGAAACATGTATGTACACTCGTCACTAATAACAGACCGTCACGAGGTTAACGCTGGGCCAACGCTCAAGATACGGCTTGTCCTTAACTATTCAAACAAGTAGGCAGCTGATATCTGTGTGCCCACTTAAATGTTTTTCACCGAATTCTTTAATTCACTTAGTGTTTAAATGATTAATTGGCTATAAAATGTGACATATTTAATTGCCATTAATAAACGCACATAATACATTAGTATTATTAATGTCCAATTCTGTCAACTTCAATTTGCACCTTTATTGAAAGTTTCTTTTTTATCGCGCTAGTTTTATACACAGAGCTTTTATTACCAAAACGATTGCTGTTTATCACAAATCTGTTAACCAGTTTACTTAATTTTTGGAAAAGTTTTATAACAATTTCTAACCCACATTAATTACTTATTTTACTTATGAAATAGGTTTTTTTAGTACCAATGAATGTAAAACTGCGGTACTGATTTTTGACAAAATAAATCAACACATGTCGCTATACCTTCAAAGTTACCTCACGTGCGCGAGCGCTCTCTCTAACAGTTCGCTATATAAGCCCCAGTCCTCTACCTTGTCATTCTTTCTCTTTTGCAGGTGTAAAGTCTATCTAGCCAAACGTCATCAAGATCTATTCCGCCAAAACAAACCAGCCAATCGCACAGATACATATTACATGTTTTTGCCACATAAGAAAAAGAAGGCTAGAAGGCAACAGATACTCAAAATCTCGGCCGTAAAAATACATACATATTTTTTTTATACTTTAATATATTATCAACACATCACGCATCCACTCACGCCACTCATTCACAATTTTAACCATACATCCCTGAAAATATAGTAGCCCTACAGTGGCATTCATTGTCCCAATAGGAGCTTTACTAAAATATTATTTCTCATTCAAATTTAATTCTTGCAACTTATAAACCTTTATGCAAGATTGAAATATGCCTTTACATAATACTTAACGTTTTACGAAAAATTCTAGTGACGTAACAGTTACGCAGGTTATATACACCAAAAAATTCTCGTGCAAACTTAGGTTCTTACCTTATCAAAAATGCTTCCTACACACAACACAACACCACATATACCCAGTAGGTCAAGATAATCTCAGTATATATATATATATATATATATATATATATATATATATATATATATATATATATATATATATATATATATATAGTGCGGCATTAGTGCGTCGAAGTACGATATATCCGTTATTAAAGGAGATGTCAAAAAAAGTTATTTACAAAAATTATACGCAACTTCAAACTTCACATTATAAAATTATTTTCGTATTTGCAGGGTGTTACATATTACGAGGGTGAACCCAACACTTTTTTTTAAATGGGACACCCTATACATTATTTCAAATTTAGATTAAGCTCATCTCCCCCATATTTCCAATATAGGGTTTCATTACGTTCTACAGAGTATTTCAAAAGTTATGGTCAATTGTACACGAAAATCATTCTCATTTCAACGTCCTAGACAGAACAATCTAACAATAATTTTTTCCCGGCATAACTTTTGGACATTGGTATAGTGTTACGATAAAGTGCTATTTCTTTATTATTGCACCAATTGAATATAGAGCGAGCCAAAACTCGAACATTAAGATACTGCAAAATGTCACTAGCAAACGAAATGTTATTAAAAGCGTTAACTGGTTTATATTGAAAATAATAATAAAGTTCTGGCGTTAATTCTAAATACAACATTGTGGTTGTAGAGGATAACTTAATATATGGCGTTATCGAAGAAACGTCAACAACCTTAACTTCTCGTTAAATATACTTTATAAAGAAATGATCAATAGTAAAGGTTCAACAAACGCATTTACAATAAGTTATAATAAACTCTGAGCTCATCCAACTATAAACAAATTTAAAGTGTCTAAATAAGCAAAAAAAAACTTAATAAGAAGCAAAATCCTGAAAATGTTTTACAAAACTTTTACTTTGTTAAAACAAAGTCTCAGATTACTACACTGCAGTCTTGAAATTAAAAATTGTTGAACTCTATTCAATTTATTTCTTTTACACCAACATTCTGAAATTCCTTATAATCGATGCAGCTGATACATTATCAAGGATGAAATCAAATATGCACAGTTCATTAATTTAATTTAACTCCGTAAATAATAAATAGTTTGTCTCTCAGAACTTAGTTCAAAATTACGCCAGCAATTCTTTTTGTTATTTTTAAACTTAGTTCAAAACTATTTCCCGTAAACGCAAACTATTTTATTAAAGGTTGATAAAGTTAGCTTTCACAGCAATTTAAACAATGACTAGAACTCTTTTTTATTTTAAACGTAAAGAAATTTGCTGTCGACTAGTCTGCTTTCCCTTTTCATGAAATTATTTTGTTATTACTAACAATTATCTAAATAATGGGAAAAAACTTCCACACACAAGTAATCTAGAAGAAAGAAAAACCATCCGAGACCTCCAAAAGTTCATGTGTAATAAAAAAAATAATAATTGGGCGTAGCAGGTTGTTGTTAATAATTTCACCCCTAATATTACTTATACTCCTAATAATAAATAGAAGAGTATGTGCCTTCAGCTCAGTCGACGATTAAACGGGCCATGTTCTTAAAATTTGATTTGCCGTAATTAGAAAATGTGTGTGTGGTTAGATATGATCGATTTACAAAAAAGATGTAACTTCAACCTGTAAATAAATGTTAAAACACCTCGGACGCCAACTTATTTTATGAAAAACAAGTAAACCGTAAATGTAATAAATGTAAAATTGAAAACAATAGCAAGGTTTATTATAAAAATCTTTAACTCAAGTTATAAAGTAGAAAATCTAAATACCAATGTTAGTAAATCTGAATACTGTTAAATTTTGGTTGTTACTGGTATACTGTTACTGATAAAATGCTGACCAAGCCATTCTTTCAAATTTAGTTGTGCAATTAATCTTGAAATGGAAATATAACAGAGTTTTGATATTCGTTGATCCCAAATAAGTAAATTCCTTTACAAAACAGCCAAACTTGGTTGATTTAAATGGGTTATTGTACCATTTATTTATAATTCTGTATAGCAACAAACTTCTACTGCGTCATCCTCGTTAAATTGAAACTTAATAGTACAATTAAATTACGTAAAAGGAAAATTTAACCTTATAAAAGCAAAATAAAAGTGCCTAAAAAGGATAAATATAACCGCAATGAAAAGTAGGTTTCATTAACTCTTACCGTAAAATATACGACACTTTTGATAAAAATATTCAAGAACAAATATGGACGCTTTTTGCTTTCATTATCGTAACAACAACGACATCCTCAAAAAGATGTCTGCGCACGAACTCAATGTGCAAAACGAAATGCGCGTACAACCTCCACTTTAAAATATCTAAACGCATACTTTTCAGCCACTAAGGTACGCAATTCATATGACACGAAAATGAACGAAGTTGCCTAAATTATTGCAAATTTCAACACAACTTAAAAGGTTTGTTACACATATGCAAAATGCTTATTTAAATTTTTTAATATGTATTAAAATAACAGAACATAGTATGAGTTGTTCTAATATCAAATTCGGTGAAAAAGGTACAAGCTGTTTAGGAAAAAAAACTGTTTGAGCATGTTAATCTTTGCATTTCTGTTACATGAATATGCAGTGTTCCAACTAAAAATGTTACGGCATTTATTTCTCTCATATACAGTTTAAAAACTAAAAAACCTTAGTAATTAGATGAATCTTTTACCCTTTTACAGATTGCACATTTTACTAATTGTATATTTTTTCAGGTATGCATTCACATACTTCTATTTACAGAAGAACGACATATATTGGTAAGTTCTGTAGGATATGTAAAAAAAGGGGAAAAAGTATGTTCGCATATAGTATGTATAAACTTGTAATAGAATTTCTTTGGTTGTACTATTTGTATCTGGCTGGTTTTGATGACATTAAAAGGGTTAAATTTTAAAAAAAGAACAAATTAGTAAACTGTTACGTATAAAATGGACGTCATTTTTGAAAAAGTGGAGCAAGATCGGCATATCAGTAGTTACGACGTAGCGGAAGAACTGGAAATTGACCACAAAACAGTTTTGACCCATTTGAAAAAAGCTGGGTACACAAAAAAGCTCGATATTTGGGTTGCACACGAGCTCACTGAAAGAAACCTAATGAACCGTGTACTTATTTGCGATTATTTATGGAGATGTAATGAAACCGAATCGTTTTTGAAGAGATTGATAACTGGTGATGAAAAGTGAATCACGTACGACAAAAACGTGCGAAAAAGGTCGTGATCAAAGGTCGGTCAGGCTTTACAGACTGTGGCAAAGCCCTGGTTAACTCGCAATAAGCTGATGCTGTGTGTATGGTGAGATTGGAAGGGCATTCTCCATTATGAGCTCTTACCGCCAGGAAGAACCATCGATTTGGATCTCTACTGCCAACAACTGGTGAGATTAAAGCAAGAAGTTGAGAAAAAGAGTCCGGAATTGATCAATAGAAAGGGTGTGGTTCTTCATCGCGATAACGCTAGACCACACACATCTTTAGCCACTCAGCAAAAATTATGCGAGTTTGACTGGGATGTGTTAATGCATCCTCCATATAGCCCTGACCTTGTACCTTCAGATTTCCAGCTGTTTCGGTCTCTTCAGAATTCTTTAAGCAGTGTCAGGTTAACATCAGAAGTCCCAAAATTTCTACAGCAACGGGATCATGTCACTACCTGCAAGATGACAAAAATCATCGAACAAAATGGCACATATATATATATATTAATTATATATATATAATAATATATATATATATATATATATATATATATATATATATATATATATATATATATATATATATATATATACCAGGTGACAACGGAACTACCACCCAGGCTCGCATTGTGTCGAGTAATATGCATGTTTTAAGCAAAAAACGATTAAAATTTTGTTATTTTGAATGGCAAACCTAGTATATTTTTGCATATTTGAATTTTACGAGAAATTCTAAAAAATTTTTTATGTAGCATGCCCTATACCTATACCTAAGCTCTAAAGTTTAACCTATTTTGACATTTATTTGAATTAAAAACAAAACGAAGTGCGATGCGGCCAAAGCAAACGGTAGGATGGCAGAATAAAAAACTGAAGTTAACAATTTTCAATATTTTAAAATTTTCATTGATGTTTGAGTGAAAACGGTATAACTTACAACCATAAGATTTCCAATACCCAATCCTGCTTTTTTATCCTCTATCCATTTAAATACTAATTTTTTATTTTCAAACAACGGATGTTATTTTTTGTTATATCTATTGGGTCCATTAAATTAATAAAATACTTAAGTCTCTGGGTATTATTTGAATAGTCTAATCATACTAGCTATGCCACAGGTTGCCATAGTTTTTGATAGCAGGTAGCCTATTTATTACATGTGAATTTGAGCAGATTGTTCAAAGTTTGGATTTTACAAAGGAAACGAAGTATGCTGAGACGAAAATAAATGATTCAATTTGTATTTCAATTTTTTAAGAATTAAAGTAAGGTATACAAGATTAATAGGTAATAATAAAAGAAATTAAAAAAAAAACGAACGAACCTAATCATACTTAAGATTTTCAAAAACACAACCTACTTCTTGAATACACTTTTCTACAATTTGCCGTAGTACATTTTTTGATATGACCCCAGAAGTAAAAATCTAGGAGCGTCAAATCAGGGGAACGGGCTGGCCACCGTACAGGCTCATTCGTCCCTATCCATTGATCCTTAAACTTGTCAATTAAATAGTTCACACAAATCCTAGCATTATGAGACGGCGCCCAATCCTGTTGAAAATAAATATTAGGAATTTGGACAGGAGGTAAATTATCCATAAAACCATATAACTGTTGTTTCCAAAAAATTGAAATAAACTTGTTATGTAAGGTGTTCGTTAAAAAATATTGGCCCCACAATTCTCGTCCATAAAACACCTAGCCATACATTAAGACTGAAGCGTTGTTGAATGGATCCTTCCCCGAACAGATATTGATTTTCATTCGCCCAATATCTGACATTGTTCCTGTTCGTGAAGCGGGATTCATCAGAAAACAATATTATGTACTGGAGTTATTATTATGGTTATAATTCTCCATAAACCATCGAAAATATTGAACTCGCCTAGCAAAGTAGTTAACGCCCAAGTGTTGATGGATTTGGTATTTGTAGGGTTTATACTTTAACATTTTTCTGACACTTTCGCCACTAACTCCGGTTTCATTTTCTATTTGACGCGTAGAAATGTTGAGATCAATATTCACACGTGCCAGAACGTTTATTTCAGCTTCTTGGCTAATAATGAATTTTTCTTCCTTTTCATTTTGGGGAACCGTTTTCAAAAGTTGCACCATCCACGGAAAATAAGCGTAGCAGTGTTGGTTTCTGCCGGGGTATCATTTTGCATAGTGTTTGAACCTACCTTTTATTTTGCACTCACCATAAACGAGAAGCATATCTGTTTGTTCAGCTCTTGTAAAACAAATTACAAAGAATTTTTAGTTTACACAAAAAAAAAACATAAAAAAAGCAAGATATTTTACAAAATTTGAAACAATCTGCCAACAATTGCTTATTTAATTGTCTAGTAATCGATATCAGGCTTCCCCATCCTAAACTTCGTTTTGTTCACCGACTTTTCATAATAATGGTGTAGTAAATCGACGTAACTTATATTATTATGGTACAGAAAACCGTCACTTAAGTAGAACCGTTGACCATCAGAATCGGTGGAGTTTAAACTTATATTGTGGAATAGTTGATGATTACGTGATAGGGCCTTATTTTTTTGTAGACACCTAAATGGTGTACCATTTTTAAGGTTTTTGAAAGAGACTTTTGTACTCTGCTTGAAAACATCCCTCTAAATCTTATAAGAAGAATGTGGCTTCAATTAGGCGGTGCTTTTTGCAATCTTCAACACGCAGTGAGAAATTTTCTTAATAGAAAGTTTCCAAACAAGTGTATAGGAAGAGGTGGTCCATGTAATTGGCCGGTTAGATCTTACCTCCATGGATTTCTTTTATGTGCTTTATGGGTTTATATCACAAATACTATAAGTATTTGTAATATTTGTTACACGTCCAAACCGCACTAGGCGTCGTGTATGCTTACTAATGTAAGCGGGTTGCCAAGCCAGCTAACAGGGAGATGGGCGTGGTCGAAATAATAGGTAAAATGAATGATTAATACGCTCAAACACCTTACACCGATATTCAAACAGCTCAGTCCGGGAAAATATGTCTCCAGGCGCTACCACAATCGAAACTTTGCTAAAATAATTGTCTTAAGCTGGGTGTTAATTAACCCTACTTGATTGTGGAAAGTAGGATTGTGCTTACTCAGTAAACTCTTACACGAGGGTTCTAAAACAAACACTCGTCCAAAACAATTCAACTCAAACTCAAATATATTTAGTACTACCCAGGTTATTAGAAACTTTTTGAATACACCTCGTAAACCAAAACTTCCAAAACAAAATTTATCACTCAAATTCAACTGCATTCACGTAACCAACAGTTATATTTTCTACGTATCCCTCGTATACATATAAAGTTAAATTTCTACTTATTAATGAATAAATGGTTCTTCATTCAATGATCGATAATTAATTTTTTTTCTAATTCCTAACCAAAAGAAAATCAATGTCATCGGTTAATAATTGTTACTCCAATATAATAGTGATAAAGTGCTGCAAAACAGTCAAACGAGAATAATCCTTGAAGGTTTAATATTCCTAACATGAACGATATCTTTTAAATTTAATTTAATTTTTATAATACTTCTGAATCGTATGTAACATTCGTAAATATTTAAGTTCTCAAAACTCAATCTCTTAGTTAGACTTAATGAAATTTTAATTAACAGCTTATCCGTCATTAGTGTATTGCATTAAAAGAAACTAACATGAAAATTTTTG
This sequence comes from Vesta saturnalis, assembly GCA_036346205.1. Classification (NCBI taxonomy): domain Eukaryota; kingdom Metazoa; phylum Arthropoda; class Insecta; order Coleoptera; family Lampyridae; genus Vesta; species Vesta saturnalis. The sequence continues at coordinate 1,319,934 of JARFJB010002082.1, forward strand.
TAATCAACCTGGCAAATATAACCTTTCAGGTTGTTCATTAATCTTAAAACCAAAATATGCAAAGTTTACATTTAAGTTGTCGAAAACTAGGTCACCAATTAAGTAAACGTCACAAATGTATCTCATAACTGGCTAAATAAACAACAGAATCAAAGTTAACGATAAATATATATGATTATATATATATATATATATATATATATATATATATATATTGTCCTGCATAAAATAATAAACAAATGTTTACATACACAACAGCGTGGTTGATAAACCACTCCACCACGTTACTGTCAAAACAAACTTGCGTTTCTACAAAAATTCTTACTGCTAAAACAGCCAATACAACATAACTCGAGACCGATTATCTTTTTCCTTCAAAACTATTTAAAAATTACACAACAATACGCAAATTACAACTAAACAAAAAGAAAAGATAATCGTGCTCAACTGAATTTTTAACGTTCTTAAATGTAATTCTTACTTAAAATTGTCTATTAATCCTACGCTCTTCTTTCTTCTTTCTTCCCGTAAATCAATTATTTGTAGTCCATTTGTATCCTTAAATTGCCTGAAGGCACATAACAAATACTTCACAATTCCACAACCACTTATTCCTTCTGCACTCGCGATTAGTCCAACTATGCGAGGTTATTACTCCAATAACGTAATAATCTATACACGTTTGGTTGCCTCTATAAAGTTTCTCGCAACCTTTAGGACAATTTAGTCCTTCCTTACACAAATAAACTTTTAATGTCATATAAAATTACCTTAACATTAGCACAATTTATTATGAATATTTCGTTTACTTAAAGGTGGTCCCATAAATAATTTTAACTAAATATCGGTACAAGAACACGCGCCGCATTCAACACTGTAACGTAATAACTGTTATCTTTTATAAATCTGCTTACGCACTTTTTACCTTCTTGAAAATAAACAAACTGATTTTATCTTCAATCTCAACTTAATTAATTGTTTTATTTATGAATGTATTATACGATTCATCCCCTTTCGGGTTACGCAGTTGTTTAAACAATGACTGCCTTCAATATTATTCACAAATATAACTCCAACTCAACCCATTCTGATTTCACACTTCACCTCGCCCGCTTGTCTCACCGAGCTCTCACCAAAAGCAACAACCTAAAGCTAAAAGCTAAGCTAAACCAACCAGCCCAACGTCAATCTCTGACTTTCCTATTTACACCTTAAGCCATCCATCTTTAAACATGTCCGACTTCCTCGCTATATTCACCAATGGTATACACTCAAACTTTCTTAGTCTCGACTGATGCCACCCTCTATACAACCACGCTTATAACTACAATACATCGCCATGTTTGTTTTTACTTACAAATTTTTCAATTACTTTATGAAGAAGCCATTTCTAGTCATCACATTCATTCAGTGGCCACTCTGGACCATTACACAACTTTCAACGTGTGTCTCTCACATGCGCTCGTTCTCCTTCCGCAACATTTGCAAAAATAAGTACCGTCTAAGGTCTCAAATCCTATATACATACACGTATTCTCAACAACGATTGCACAACCTTACGAAAACTTTCTATAATCAACAAATAAACATCCCAAAACTTTCTCTACATATTTTCTAAAACATTCTACACTTATACATTCACATCTTCTGGCAAAGATTACTCCTTTATCCTCCAACATTCCATTTCTTTTCAAGTAGTCAACAGTAGCAACCATTATCGTCCCATCGACAAATTTCTTTTCACATTTACATTCATCAAAATCTGTTTATTCCAACACTAATGTCTCTATAATATTCAAATACACGTATCTGCATACTGAATGATATTTCTCCTAAATTTCCAGTGGCGTATCACCCACCCACATACATTATGCATATACACAAACAAAATTTTTTTTTCGTTCAAACTCAATACACCCGTACTCAAAACACGTAATACACGTCATTATAACATCTCACATACAGGGTGCGTCAACGCAACCTTACATATTGGTCAAATACATGCTTAAATTTTCCAATTTCAATCTAATATGGCTTCTGGAGGACATACACACGTTTGTTTACATATAGATTCTTGTTAAAATACCATTCAAAAAACTGTTGATTTCACAAAATAGTTTGTTTTTTGGTCTTTCAGTTGTGCAGTTAGTTGGTTGTAGTAGCAGAAGTAGAAGGACAATGAACGTCTTTTTAAGAATTCCTACTTATTAGTGTTTGACTATTAGTTCTTAAGCTGAACAGACATGACGTTTACGGTTCAGAGTTGGTTAAAACTGTACAGGGCTTTTTTTCTTTTCCATGATGTTATTGCTTGTGTTTAATTGATTTGTGCTTTGAAATTTAGTTTTCCAAAGACAAAAAACGAATGGTGTGTGACTAAGGGCTCATCACGTTTTTTAAGTTTGAAGTTACATAAAATTGGGCCTTAAATATTTGACACCCTATACAACACTCAAAATTTTTTTCTATTGTAGCTCTTAGCCTATGATGTTGGTAGTTTGTAATCCAAATTGTATTAGATTTGATTTACAGGTTACATACTTATTCAGCTTTCGCAAAACCTCTGTAGTTTATAAAAAAAGGTAAAATATTTCACAAATGGTAAGGCTTAGGTATAGGGAACATGGGTTGGAATTGACTATAGAATTCAAATTTGCTAAAAAAAATTTAACATTCCTCTTATAAAAAATACAGGTTTGTAAAATAAAAACTTTTTGGATCACCCTGTATATTTCAAAATATTTTTAAAACATACTTACATATACCCTCTACATGCATATGGAGAAAGTTCTTTAAAAAAATTACCTTGTTTTCCAAAACAACCGAGACGTTACATGCGGCCCATCCTGTATATACAGGCTCAACTCTAAATGGCGGATAATAGACATACCGCCTGATTCTGCATAGAAAATGGAACAATAAGGTCTTATACCAATTTGCTGTTAACCTCATAGATGAGAAGTTATTGACAGTCTTAAGTTGGCTTCAGGATTGCTTATTGTGCGATATTTTTATAAAACAATAATTTTTTGTTGTAGTTTCATCAACAAAAAAAATAACTGTAATTGTAATCATCATACCTTTGGTTTACCTAAAATTTCCATTAGAAGATTAAAGTTTCTGGAATGCTTGAGTTTTACAAAAATGTTGCAACCATGTGCAATACAATTTTCAGAAGAAACGTAGGCTTTCACGTACTTTTTTCAAGTAATTTGACTTTTACTGATATTTCTGTCACAATTTGCTCTCGTGTTGAATTGTCTGCGTCTCCTTTATCTCCAGATTAATTTTTTTTGGTTTATTTGTGTTTATTCGTATTTTTTTCGTACTTCCGTTATTTTTTGTACTTGGAAAATAACGTTTATCTTAATTTCATACATACTTACTGAAGGGATAAATATATCTTGCGTTATAATACTGCTGGGATATATAGGTACATCCCAATCACAATTTTTTGTTGTTTGGTACGAAAATCGCGGAGCAAGAAATCCACAGCACTGACTTATCCCACCCAATTCTTGGATATTATCTTGGGACAAATATGTCCCGGTAGTTTCGAAAGGGTTAAAAATGCAAATAGCACATTAAAAGTGAAACATTGCCATGAAAATCACTGGCGGCTTACGTATAGTACAGGTTAGTACGACTGACCATAGCGTTGACAAGTTTTGCAACGGGCGTAATACCCTTGGATATTACTTTTTTTGGTTTAACCCGCTCCAAAGAATAAGACTCGAGTTCTTTTACACTTTTTATAATTTAACATTGTTGAATAAAATTTAATATTGTTATTATCGTGAAACTTAAAATGATTATTTTTTATTACGTTTTATTAATAAATTAATAATAAAGATACCATTTACTAGTTAAATTTTACTTCGCTTGCTATTTAATTTCAGTTTGCGTAAATGAATTTTAAGATTTACGTTTGTGAATTTCTTTCTTAATTGAGTACGGCTGCTAGCTTAAAATTAAAATAAAGAAATGATCACTATTATCATTAACAAAAGCTATGCTCATTTTGATTTATTTATTTATCTGGATTCCTATTGAGTTGACCTCTTTCTGTATTTATATATTCAATATTTCATAAGCTTTTAATATTAATAATCTTTAGCAATAAAAGTAAATCAAACGTTATACGCATTTAATTAAATTCCACATCACCACAACTAAAATGCATCAATGCGTTGTTTAAAAAGATATATAAAAATCAAACCTATAATCTAAAATAACCTTCTTAAAACGAACATATAACTATAGAATCTTTATCAGAATTAAACGCATTGTGTTTCGTTTAATTATGATGTTTAAATTTAAAGTTTAGAGGAAATCAAACACATACACATTTTATTTATTCACCAATCAAAAGGTTCTTACTTGTTATTTTCGTTGAAAGTTGATAAGGTAACACGACTTCTCTTTCTACCAATTTAAGGCCTCGTTTAGGTTATTGGACTGCTCCTCCGATTTCTTTGATTTCTCTATCTTTTCTTACACCTTTGTTATGGATGAAAGTGACATCAATTTTCCTTCCAACAATTCAACGACTTTTGCAAATTATTGCTTGATATATTTATAATCGTCAATTATTGCTTTAATTGTTTAACTTCAACGTCAAAAAGCTTGCGCTACAAACTGCAATGTCCAACTGTACTACTCACCATTAACATTTCGAGTTATTATTCTTTAACTGTGATTTCAAAACCGACAAGAAACCTAAGAAGTCATTTACAATTAATCAATTTAGATCAGATTTTACTGTCTTTTATAAATTTATTGTTTACTTATTTAAACAAAATTGAATTACCACTTTGTTACTAACCATTAAAATAAAGTTTCTAACTTATTTACAAATGCACAATCTCATTAATTGCGAAACTCTCAATTATGTTGTAATTTGACTTTACTGACATTTTCACTAATTTCTTCGTTGAATTGTCTGCACTTTTATCTCAGTTTTACTTTATGGGTTATTTGTGTTTATTCGTGTTTCCTATTCCGTTATTGTATTGAAAATAACGTTATCTTGTAATTTTACATTCTTACTAGGGATATATCCGTATATACCTGATATCCAATCACAATTTTGTCGTTTAGTACGAAAATCGCAGTCAACGACCACACTGTACTGATCGCTTATTTCAATGCGATCTCAATTTCTGATTCTGGATATACTTCATATGTCGGTATGTCGATTAAAATGCAAATCCATTAAATGCCAAAAATCACTGCGCTTACTATGTACAGGTTAAGACTGACCATAGCATTGACAAGTTTTGAACAGTAGTCGATATTACTTTTTGTTTAATCCTGCAAAGAATAAGACTTGAGTATTTTAATTGAATTATAGATTTAACTTATTGAAATAAATTTTATAGCTTATTGTGAAACTTAAATGATTATTTATTAGATTATATAATAAACATGACCATTTCAAGTTATCCAAAGATAATATATAACTAGTCTAAATTTACTCGTTTTATTTAATTTCAGTTTACGTAAATGAATTTGATACGTTTCGAATTCTTAATTGAGTACGTTAATTAAATTAAATGTCAGTTATATTATACATAATTATGCTCATGTTATGTCTATTTATCTGGACCTATTAGTTGACCTCTTTCTGTATTATATATCAATATGTATATTAATATTAATAATCTTATATATATATATATATATATATATATATATATATATATATTATATAATATATTAGATAATAAGTAGTTTAAATATTTGAAATAAGATGTCAATTATATAATCATATATATATATATATATATATATATATATATATATATACTTATATATATATAGTCAGGATCGTAAATATAGTATATTTCTATGACATTCACAAAAGTTGTAACATGTGATTTCCTTCATTCGTGAATTAAATTGAATTCAAATTATTTAAGAACATCGATTTCAAACTCAAAGTATCATTTACCATTTTCTAGTTTGAATCAGCATGTCATTATGCCATTCCTGATAGTTCAGATGAAGAGCCCATGTAATGTCTAGTTGTTTGGAAACAAGTCATTTTAAGTTAATCTTTATTGTATGTATATAATAGTTAATATTTTGAAATATAATATCAATAAATATATATATATATATATATATATATATATATATATATATATATATATATATATATCCCAAATAGAGTAGGATCGTATAAGTATCTTTCTTATTATTAAAGATAGAGATTTGGTTAAATGGGCAATATTGTGCCATTTTTTAGGCCGAGTTCGATTCCGTTGAGAACGGTTTCGAAATTATTTAAAAAGAAACAAAAATTGGCGATTTCTAAAAACTCAAATATCTCCGTAATTATAAAAGACATGAAAAAAAGTTGCTATTAATATCTTGGAAACCGCCATTTTTAATTTTATTTTGACATCATTTTTAAGTGTGCATCATTGAAGTAAGTAACTTTGAGCTGACTTTTTCGTATCTTTTATAATTACGGTGATATTTGAGTTTTAGAAATCGCCGATTTTTTAATAATTTTGAAACTGTTCGAAATTGAAATGTTTCTCAACGGAATCGAACTCGGCCCAAAATTGCAATATTGCCCATTTATCTCTATCTTTAATAATAAGCAAGATACATATCCTTCTCTATTTGGTACACTATATATATATATATATATATATATATATATATATATATATATATATATATATATATAATATATATATATATATATATTTATATATATATATATATACAGGTGTATTTTAAAATCACCGACAAACGAAAACTGGAGATTCTATGATTCAAAATAAGACAAAAATGATAATAAACGCTTTTCCGAAAGTGCTTCCTAACCGAGATACAGGTTGATTAAAAAATACTTTTTTTAAGGTTTTTTTAGATTCCTCAAAAACTACCCTGAGATTTGGTACATCTAAATGTCTAATTGAATACAATTGATCAAGTAAAAAAAAAACGACACGCCCTGTTTTTTGAACAAACATTTTTTTATAGATTCAACATTTACTTCTGCAAATAAAATCATACTTAGTATTTTTTCGATTCGGCACCCCGTATTTGAAATATTTTGCATTAACATAAACGACCACATTATTCAATAAAAATCAAAATTTGTTTTATTTTACAAAAAAATAATGCAGTTAACTATTAGGTACATTATTAAAGAGATATTAAAGGAATCAAAAACAAAATAATAATTATTTTTATATATTTTGTGTAAAATGTCCTCCTTCCTTTTGAATGCAAGCTTGTATTCTTCTTAGCAAATGAAACCTAACACCCTGAAAAATTTGTGGCATAGCACTAATCTCATCGCATGCCATCTGTATGCGATTCCAAAGTTGCTCTAGATCATCAATTTGAACAGAATAGACACGAGTTTTCAGATACCCCCACACAAAAAAATCCAATACGTTTAAATCTGGCGATCGTGCTGGCCACGGTACTTCACTTCCTCGTCCAATCCAGCGTCCAGGGAACCATACATTTAAAAATTCTCTGACGATTCGTGTAGAATGTGGTGGTGCACTATCATGCATGAAATACATGTTCATTCTAACATCTAAGGGTACGTTCAAACAATTCTGGCAAATCTTCTCTCAAAAAATTTAAATAGAATTCGCCAGTAAGTCTTTGAGGAAAACGGATAGGTCCTATTAGGTGATCGTCTAGTATACCTATCCAAATATTTTCGCTAAATCTCTGTTGGTGAGCTGTAACTATAGTTGGATGCTGATTTTCAGCTAACCATTTGTGGGAATTATGCAAGTTTATTATCCCACTTCGGGAAAAAATACACTCATCAGTGGTCAATAAGTTTCTAACAAATTGTACATCTTCAGCATTTTTATTTAAAAACCATTCGCAAAAATTCATTCGACAAGGATGGTCAGCAGACAATAATGCATGCAATTTTGTTGTAGGTGAAAGGGATGTAAATTTTGTTCTCGTAAAACTTTCCAAGACTTTCTATGCGATACACCAAGTTCTAAACCTAACTCATGCGTACTTATTGATCAATTTTCATAAACTCTATCTAAAATTTGTTCCTCAATTTCAACTGGTACACGAGCATTTCGTCCGGAATTTTTCTTTCCTTTTAAACTTCCATACTCTAACAAGTTATGATGGACGGTTCTAAACGTAGTATGCTGTAGACGTCTTCTATTTAGAAATCTTTGTTCATAAAGTCGAGCATTGCAATTAGTATTACCATAACATAAATGCATATCGGCCAGTTCTCGTTTGGTATAATTCATTTTTTCACAGTAATTAGACACAAACAATGAATTACAAAACACGCGTAAATGCAACTATTTTAGCAAACATAAGATACGTAACTGTCAAATGCAAAGCAATCTCTGATTTATTTAATTTGGTTATTACTGAATAATGTGCGATAATCATTCAAAAGTGAATCGAAAATACTAAGTATGATTTTATTTGCAGAATTAAATGTTGAATTTAACAAAAAAAGTGATTAACTTAACATATTCTACGCCACTGGATGGAGTCAGTTTAGTCAAACTCACCTGATTAATTCTACTTAATTAGACATTTAGGTGTACCAAATCTCAGTGTAATATATTTTGTAGTTTTTGAGGAATCTTAAAAAAATTAAAAAAAAAATATTTTTTAATCAACCTGTATCTCGGTTAGGAAGCATTTTCGGAAAAGCCTTTATGATAATTTTTGTCTTATTTTGAAACATAGAATCTCCAGTTTTCGTTTGTCGGTGATTTTAAAATACACCCTGTATATATGCAGGGTTTTCAAAGTGAAGTCGGCACTATTGCTACCTTCGTTATTATTGGTGATACGAAGTCGGTTAAATGGGCAAAGAAATAGAATTTTTTCCGCTCGTTACGATGGTGAAATCAAAATAAAAATTGAACTTCGTGTTCGCGAGTTATGTCAAAAATTTCCATTTTATTTAATGGCACACCCAGTATGCAATATCCATAATCGATAGAAAATTAAATTCTGAACAAAAAAGTTCCTATGACATTTTACCCTAATGTTAAAAATGACAAAGTTATTGATCATTTATTGAATTCGTCAAGGTGGCTGGTATTACGTGAACAATATTTGTCATTTTCACAAATGTCATCAGAATTGATATGTCAAATTGAAGTTTGCTAATAAAGAGTTAAGAGTTTGTGTTTTTTGAATAGAAAAATGCCTTTCACCCATTCAGAAAAGTGTGATATGTTAGAATGTTACATCGTTTGTCAAAAAAACAGTCATCGAGCGCGTGAGCGTTACAGTGATTTGTTTCCTACGCGTCATTTGCCGGATAGAAGATACTTTTTGGTTGTATATCGTAAATTTAGATCTAATTCGAGCGTGTTTAAGAAATCCAGATCTAATAAACAATGTATAATTAGTGAAGAAACTGAAATTAATGTGTTAGCTTATTTTGAAGCACATCTCAACAACTCAATTAATGATTTAGTGCAAGAAAATGGACTATGTTTGGGTTCCATCCACAATATTCTAAAAAAGTATAAGTTTGTGCCGTATAAGTTCCGACCTACACAGACACTAGTACCAGGAGATCAAGAAAGACGCGTTCAGTTTTGTCACTGGTTTATTAACCAAATGAAAACCAATAATGATTTTTGGAGCTCAATTCTATGGAGTGACGAATCAACTTTTTCTAATAGGGGCATGTTCAACAGGAAAAACAGCCATTTTTGGAGTCGAGAAAATCCGATGCTCTACCGATCTTGTAACCCGCAGAGACACTTCAGTGTTAATATTTGGTGCGGTTTAATTGGCTCGATAATTGTTGGTCCAGTATTTTATCAGGGTGCGTTAACTGGTGAGCGGTACGCCGAAATGTTGACTGCCACACTCCAAGACTTCTTGGATCATGTAAATTTAATGGATAATGGATGACACAGCCACCTTTGATTTTTGACATTAGGGTGAAATGTCATAGGAACTTATTCGTTCAGAATTTAATTTTCTATCGATTAAGGATATTGCATATTGTGTGTGCCATTTAAAAAAATGGAAATTTTTGACATAACTCGCGAACACGATATTCAATTTTCATTTTGATTTCACCATCGTAACGAGCGGAAGAAATGCTACTTCTTTGCCTATTTAACCGACTTCGTAGCACCAATAATAACGAAGATAGCAATAGTGCCGACTTAACTTTGAAAACCCGTATATATATATATATATATATATATATATATATATATATATATATATATATATATATATATATATATATATATATATATATACCTATATTGTATAAACTAATTTTCTAATATTTATTTAAAATGTAATCTTCATTGTGGATGTTTGAGTTTTCAAGTACAAGCAACATCTTATTGAAAGTTTTGTTTTATGTTGACGTTTATTCTTATGGATTTTCTTATAACTAAAATAAGTTGTTCTAAGATTATTCTATATTTAACAGGTTGACCTATTGTTACTGTGTCTAATATGAGCATGCTCTGCGAAATGATCCCACTATACCTATTCTAGCGTTTTTATGTTTGATGAAAAAAAAAGAAACATCAAGAAAAAGTGTGTAATTTTGTTGCTATGAATTGCTTTTAGCACGTGTGTCTTTTATACTCTTGGGTCAAAAATGAGGATCACAATATACTCTCTAGTGCTCATCGTATAAACTGAAGCGTAAATGAAGTATCTCTACTCCCTCATGCTTTGCCGTTGTAATGCTAGGCTGGAGTACATTTGGTATAAAAATGGAGAACTAACAAAAGCTCACATTGGTTACTCAATACCTACTTCAGCTTAGAGCATACTATTTATCGTAATTTAAAAAGAAATATACTGCTTTTTTGTGAATTTTCTAGTAAATTTCGATGTATCAAAAGTGTTTACATTATTTTCTTCTTTCTAAACAAGTTAATAGTTCTTAAACTTTTTTCCAAATTTAGTGAAAGTTTTTAATGTCGATCTTATGACATTAATAACAAAGTTTTAACATTAAAACTTTATAAGTTTTTATATTGTTATGTTAAGTAATCCAATTCCTACAAGAGTGTTTGACTGTTCTTTTCTTACAGTTTATTTCCTAATTGTTTAGTTTGGTATATTCAAATTTATGGTAATGTTTTACATTATTATAATTTGCAAATCGTTTTTCAATATCTATAAACACACGGTATTCGATTAAATTTATTTTCTTTAATTTACTTCCTGGAACTTATTCTTTGTATGTTTGTCCTATACCTTTATGTTTTTTACTAATTTAAACGGTTGAATAACAATTACAGTTATCGTTTCATTTTTTAAAAATTTGTGAAATATATTATGAAATATAAAAATTCAAAGGTCACTCTGCTATTAGTAGTTTTCGCAACTAGTGCGCTGTTTACACATTTCTTGGTGCTAGGCCGTTCTTTTTTACCCGAGGCGTAGCCGAGGGATAAAATATAAGGCCGAGCATGTGTGCGAACAAAATCTTTGAAATTGTTTACAGAAAATAAAAAAAAATTAAATTTTGAAGTATTTGTTGTCAAATGTCAAATTAAATACATACGCAACAAAGTTTATATATTTAGTTAAATACCACTTTTCTCTTTATGTATTAAAAGTAACGATTGCAAAAAATATAATAACGGATTTGAAAGCAACCATGGAATTATGGAAAATTGAGAATCCATCATCGACGTCAAAAAATGGGAGTGATAAATCTTTATTGGATCGAGCTAAAATAATTTTTGGAAAATGAACTGGACCATTTAAAAAGTCACTACAAGCTACTGGTCATCCGCTTACAGATAGAATGGAAACAATCTTAGTTGAACATGGCATTAGGGCCATTTTTAGACCTACAAGAAAAATTAAAGAACATTTAAGCTCATCTAAATATGTTTCAAACCCATTGTCCGCTTCCAGAGTGAATAAGTTGACTTGTTCCTGTGAACCACAATACGTACCTATGATTGCTAGACGTAAACAACATTATGATATTTTTGCAGATGAAGTCAACCAGAGAGGTCCGCAAGGGCTGAGCATGCCATTACTTAATCTCCGATTAAATAGGGTGCGTTACCTAAGGCAAAATGGTACATTTTTCTAATTTTATATCTTCACGTTTATTCTTAGACGTTGAAGTAAATTTGGAACCAATTAATTATAATGCTCTCAACCTAATCCAATGATTTAACATACACCTACCGGCAAAATAATCGATCCACTCAAAAAGTTGGTGAAGTTTGCTCATTAATAAATTTGTTATTTTAAATTCGATTTTATTATTTTTTTTTTATATTGTAGGTAAATTTATATAAAATCTAGCACATGTTTTGAATTTTAAGAATGAAGTACGTCATTTTATACAGGGTGGCACAAAGTGTCAGTGTTGTTTCAACTTGTAATTTATTATTTTGTTATCAAGATACATCCTTTCTTTACAATTTATTTTTTTATTTATTACAATAGCTTAATTTTTGTAAAAGATACAAGGGTTTAAGAAAAATGTTACATTTTTACATCTTTCCTATGGCAATAATAAGTTCACAAATTTAACGTGTTTGCATAGAGCGCTATGGAATTACTGTCAGTTGTGAAATCTAAAACTTGTCAATTAAATTTTTGAACGTGTTTCTTATCGAATAGTAATTTAAAATATGGATCTTTCTGTAACCGATGCAGAGGGAGCTATTGCTTTGGTTCAGGATGGTAGTTCACAGTATTATGTGGCCAGAGTGTTGTAAGTTTCAAGATGTAAAGTTCAAAGAGCTGTAAAACGGGTTTCGTGAATGTGGTGTATTCACAAGAAGAAATCATTGTGGTCGAAAATAATGTACTAGTGCGCGAGATAATCGCTTTATAACGCTAAATGTTTTGAGGGACAGAAAAGTTACTTCTGTGCAAATGAAAAATAGATTAGAAGACGTAATATGAAAAAAAATCAAATTGAGTTTAAAATAACAAATTTATTAATGAGCAATTTTTTGAGTGGATCGATTATTTTTTCGGTGAGTGTATATAGTCAAAATTAAAATAAGGTTAAATGAATACTGTATCATAAAATTACAGTCCTTAACTAATAAGGTAAATTGTTTCCTTCTTAGATTTGTTGTGATTTAACTATATCTTTAATTTGTATCTCTAATTTTTAACCATATCCAAATTATAACTATCCATTTATATTCTAACTTGATCAAATTTGTGTTTTGATTGGGTTTTTCTTTGTTAGCCTTGAGTCGTTACACCATAATCTGATACACTACTTTCAAAGCGGTTTAATAATACTTAGTTTATTAAATATTCTAACAAATCTCCACGAGAATAAAATTAGATTATATAGTTGTCTTTAAAATACTTTTACGTAATTAATATAGCAGGCTAGTTATTGCGTTTTCTTAATTTATAATCTTTTTGAAACCTTAATTAATTTTCTAAAACTGTAATCATAATTATGACTAGTCATCCTGAAAGATATTCATGTTCCATACTTGATAAATAAAAATAATATCGTTTATTAAATTATAAAGCTCAATTATAATAAAAAATTACATTATTCTTTCAGCTGAAAATAAGAACTTGCATAATGGAAATTGGCGAAGTGCGGTTGTTAAACAATACCGGAAGATATATATATATATATATATATATATATATATATATATCTTACACAATTTCGTCACTTCTCAACTTTAGTCGCAATATGATCACCTACATCCTTTATTTTTGCATCCCATAATGTCAATCAGCCTTTTTTTTTCTCAAACGTACATTTGTAGATTCCCAACTTGTTATGTCTTATGGCACGGCAAATGCATACTCAATAAAACGTTTTTAATAGTGCATACCATTATGGATAACACAGACATAACAACGTGGTATAATGCTTTCCATATGAACTTACACGTCTTTTTGTTTAGTGATTTTTTTTCTCCCCATTCACATTGATTAATGTATTATGACAGTTACTTAGTACAAGGTAGTGATTTACTCTTCTTTGCACGTTTAAAATTTTCTACGCTTTAGTACATAGTCGAGGTATGCGTCAAAGAAGGGATTACCTTTCCATGTTATAATTTCATTTTGTATACGACGTAATAACAAAACGTGGTTGGAGCTGATTTTTTGGCGGAATTGGAATTCGATTACCTGACGGAGTACCCGAAGGTACTGTAAGCTATTATTTTGGTTAATCTTGATCGAAAAAACTTTATTTTGACATCTTAGCCGTTATGGTCTCGGATAGGCCATTCTCAGCCGAAAGTGCTACAGCAGTTAGGAACTCCTAAAAGAATGGGTAGAGGGGCATTGAACTGCCAGCAGAGATGCCTACGAACGGCTACCATTCATCATACCATACATCAAATATGAGAGGAAGTACGGCATATTGATGACGTGAATGAGCAAATCGAGTATTCCTAGCAAAAGAACTGAGATAATACCAAAGACTGTAATTTAGCAGGACAATAGCGATTGTAATACTGGTAATACAAAGAAAGAACTAAAACGAATCTTCTAGCTCAATGAACTATACGTTAGAAGGTAAGGACGGGTCATTTGTAAACCTAACTGATCTTCTTTGAATGCGATCAACGATATCGACAACGGGGAATACTAACCCTAAGGTTAGAATTATATGCTAGATGAGATTGAATTAGGGTCTTATTTTACATATTTTACGAGCTGCTGCTTTAGTAGCTGATAAAAGATGGTCAAATCCTAAGATCTGAGTCATTCGTAAATCGATCTTTTTTAGCAACAGTGAGTTAGCGATGGAAGTTGGATTACTATTACAATTAGACTAAGATAAACTACATTGAAGAGTGGTGTCATCAGCAAATCAATGGATCGGATTAGTCGTTGGAATAAGAGCATTTATGTAGAACAGATAAATTGCGGGAGCTATAACTGATTGTTGTGGCATATCCGCGTTAATGCCAACTTCTTTTGAAACGAAGCAGTCAACATATTCGTCTTTTATCAAGAAAACTGAAAACCCAGTTGATGAGCGTATCAGTTAACACAAACGAGGTGAGTTTGGTAAGTAACACTTACGCCAATTTTGGTCAAATGGTTTTGTGATTTCTAAAGCGACTACTATGTGTTCCCGGATTGTTCTAATATATTGCTCCAAGCTTGGGTCATACATCAAAGAAGCTTGCCTGTTAAACGACTCTGTCTAAACCCATATTGGTGGTCACTAAGGAGTTTGTTAGATTCAAGGAAAGAGAGTGGCTGCTGACTTTATTTTTCCATGAATTTAAAGTGATAGCAATTGGTCGGTAGTTAGAGGGAAGTAGGTTAGACATTTGATAAGTTCCATGATGAACGAAATTCCCCAGAAGATATAGAAGTTGAATAGCTAGCAGATAGGACTGGTATTAGTTTGGGGAAACACTTTCTGTAAGACAATAGCTGGGATACCGTGTGCGCCTTATTGGGATTAAGCCTACTGATGGTCGATTCTATGAGCTTATATCAAAAATGAATTGGTTTCAACAAGAGTTGACTGGGGTCACGTTTTTTCTAAAATCATTAAGACACGACCTTAATGCAAATAAATTTACAAAAATATTGGCATTGTCTGAATCAGCAACTATAGATCCGTCAAAAATGTTATGGGGCAGTAGTTTTTACTGATGACTTTAGCTAAAAATCAAAATTTACGACTGCCCAAACGAGATGTTTAGGATTAATTACAGACAGGCGGACAATACGCCGAAAAATTTTCTAAAAATTTTTCAATGCCACTATTACCATCACCCAAATTAATAAATGGATGGTTATCTTTTGGGTATAAATCGTGTATTTATTACAAGAATGATTTACCTTCTTGTTGGAAGTACAGGTTGAAAACGGATACAGTGAATCATTATTAACTGTTGTTAATTTTAAAACATATATAAAAAGACATTCTCTCGAATGGGATTCCAAAACATAACCTCTTGTTCGTCAGACAAATGGTGTACTAACTGAACTATCAGGTATTTGAATTCCATTCCAGAGAAACACCTTATGTATGTATTATTGTTAATAGGATATTGTGTTAACTTCACATAGTTACTGTTGCTATGTACGTTTTACTATATGGCACGCATATCGCTAAGGTTGCACACACGGTAAACATATCACGAAATTTAAAATCATAATAGCTATTTGAAATACTATATAGTAATCCTTGAAAAGTTTAATTTTTTTCTGTTTCTAATTTAGAAATTTAAAATTCTGTAAATACATATATAAAAATATATTTCCCGCGGAAAGGATTCGAACCCAAGACCTCTTGTTAGCTAGACAAGTGGTCTACCAGTTGAGCTGACGGATTTGAGTTCCAATCTCTCTTTATGAATGTATCATTGTTAATAGGATATTGTATTAACCTTACATAGTTCTAGCTACGTACTATGGTGTTTTGCCATGCGGCCGCATATCGCTAATTTGGGAGAGCGCTTGTTTAGCAAACAGGAGGTCATGGGTTCCAAAATCATTCGAGGGAATACCTTTTAATGCAAAGAATTTTAAATTTGTATAGACAATTTCAATTATTTCATTATTTAATATTGCAAATATCTATTATTATTATAAAATCAGTGATCTGTTTATCGTGTGTGTAACGTTAACGATATATGAGACACATGATAAAACACACAAGTTTAAATAGGAATGCATATTTGTTAAACGTTTCAAGGATTACTTTTATACTACATGGGGAATTTGTTATTATTCTTAGTTTACTACACAATGTGTAAACATTTCGCCACCGTCGGCTCTTTTTTAACATTATCGAAGTTGTAAACCCAACAAGGTAATATAATTCTGTAGGTACCTGAGTCGTTTTTCAGATAGCGATCCAATGGAACATTGTTGGAAAGTTTATGGTGTTTTACGTTTTAGGTCTTCTTTTATTACTGGTATTACGCATTTTCAGTTAATTTTATATGAAATGGGTTTATTCTACGTAAACGGTAAATCTAGATCTTTTATATGGCATGAAAAGAATTTGTAGTTTGAAATAAATTATTATTATTTTTATATTTCGTATATTTCTTCAAATTTGTCCGATTTTTGACCAGTCTAACTGAGCTAGTGAGTTAGTGGTAACACAATCTACGGGAGATAATTGGTTCGATTTTAAACTTTTGTCGTTAGGATCGACGTACTTTTTAAATATTATACGGCACAATCTGTGTTATTGAACTTCTTTAAGGGAGGGGTGTGTTTTGCATACCTTTTTTTCTACTATTGATGTGTCTTATTAACAACACACTACCTTCCAACCTACAGAATGGAAATTAAAGGAACTAAAATAATTTTAATAATTATTTTAATATAATTATGGAACCTCTTTTATGATAAGTTCATTACGAAAATAGCCAACATTGTAAAAACAAAAACAATAGTCTACGTCAAACAGACGTTTAAAACTTCATGTGAGATAGAGGTTAATAGATATCTAGGTACCAACTCAAAAAAAATTTCAAAGCCGCCCGCTTCTATATAAATATCGGTATTGCTTCCTCATAGACATAAGTATGATGAAAAAGCTATGTAATCGGTTTAAATTTTCAAACACCTTTTTTTTACATTCCTCGACGTTTTGTGGCCTAACAATACGAAAAAAAATTCTTAGAAAGGAAAATCTTGTGTATGATTGTGTTTGAGTCATTAAAGCTATCGAGATGAAATTAGGTACAAAAATTCTTTGCCATAAAAGTCAAGTTCGTTAATGAGCAAAATCCAACCAGTGGCGGGGCATTTTTAGGGGATTAGAAAATTTAAAAAAATTCATTGCTTCAATTTTTAAAAAGTTACATAATTAAAAAAACAAACTAATACTTTTTTATATAATTTCAAAATAAAAAAATATATAACCAGTGGCGCGCTAAATTAGGGTACAAAATTGTGCATTTTTTAATTTATCATCCGATTTTTTTGAAAGTCGAGTATTGGGAGTTTTTAAGATCGCTAAGTATAAATAATTTGTCAAAATTAAAAATTTCAAAATGGCGAATCAAAAATGGGGGATTAAAGTGTTTATTTAATTTATCAACCGATTTTTTTGAAAGTCGGGTATTGGAGGTTTTTAAGATCGCTAAGTATAAATTATTTGTCAAAATTAAAAAATTCAATTCATGTTTAAGATCTGTGTGTTGGTATTTTTATTTCTTTGAAATATACAACCCTTTCAGAAATATTTGATAAAAATAAAAAGGAGCTCCTAATAAACCTCCCCCTCGACGCCGCTGAATTTCTTCCAACAGCTAATCAGCTCCAGGAGAAATGAAAACAAGCTTAAACACAATATTTTAAATACGTACGTGTTTTTGTTCGGGAGTTATTGTGTATTATACGAGTACCACCACAAACGCGCACGCGCATGCGTCTGAGCACACGCACACCCACGCCCACGCCTGCACGCACGCACACACACCCACACACACACACCACACACACACACACACACACACACCGCACCCGCTCCGCATCCGCACCCGCACCCCCATCCGCACCCGCACCCCCACATGCACCCACACCCACACCCACATCCTCACCCTCACCCACACATACAGACACACACACACACACACACACACACACACACACAAACAAACACAAACACAAGCACAAACACAAACACAAACACAAACACAAACACAAACACAAACACAAACACAAACACAAACACAAACACAAACACAAACACAAACACAAACACAAACACAAACACAAACACAAACACAAACACAAACAAAACACAAACACAAACACAAACAAACACAAACACAAACACAAACACAAACACTACGCACACGCACACGAACTCGCGCTCCCGCACCCGCACACGCACACGCATACCCACACGCACACGCACACGCACACACACACACACGCACACACACGCACACACACACACACCACACACACACACACACACACACAGGCATCATGTTCAATCTTGGTGAAGCCTGGCCAAACGTTGTAAAATGAGCTAATTAGTCGATTTAGTGATAACGCCGATTGTATAACCGTCTTTACCTACATATGTATATGTAGGTTGGAAGGTAAAAACACACTTAACTTATTTATCTTTCATTCACAATCTTTCTCCCTAGCTTCCGCAAGGTTTACACATTGTCTCTGACATTCTCTTTTATTTTTAAAACTCTTTATGTGTCTTTCCTTTATCATACATTCTACACATTCAGCCAAGTTTTACGCGGCCGACCAGGCCCAGCCTTCCCTCTAACCCGACCCACATATATTTGCTTCGTTAATTTTGCGTTGTTCATTCTCTCAATGTGACCAAACCAACGTAATGTACTACTTTTATATCTATCCATCATCGTCTTTTCCTCGCCACACTCCGTCATTATGCATTCATTCCTTGTCATGTTCCTTGTCGTTTTACCACATGCGCTTCTCAGGAATCTCATACCCACGGCATTTATTTTTCTTTCGTGCTTTTTTTGATATACCCATGTCTCACTTCCATACAGTACTGATGGGACAAACACGCCATTATAGATTGCTCGTTTCGCAGCTAGGTTCATGCTTTCGTTTCTCATTGTCGTCCACATACTTCCAATCACTTTCCTTCCAGCATTGACCCTTCGTCCAATCTCGCCTCCATTGTGCCATCTGCAGTAAACATTCTACCCAGATATACCAGCTCGTCCACTTGGTCCACAATTTCATCTTGTAAGGTAAATACTCTTCTCTCCTTTCCACCTTCCCGATTGAACAGCACAATTAGTTTTGTTCACGTTTACTTTTAGGCCCATGCTCCCACAGAGTGTATCAAATTTCCTCAGAACGGTTTGTAGCTCATCCGCACTGTCACTTAATAAGACTGTGGTACATGTTTGTCTAACACATTTATCCATGTATACATTGAACAACCACGGTGACCTCACATAGCCTTGTCGCACCCCTTGCTCAATATTAAAGTATTAACTCACACCTCCTCTCACCCTAACACATGCCAGACTACCGTTGTATACTGCCTTTATTCCATTTATTAGACCTTTATTTACGCCATATTCATTTAATATTTCCCACAGCTTCTCCCTATTCACTTTGTCGTATGGTAAAAACAACTTTGATAACAAAATTATTTGCACCCTAACTGAATCGATTAAAGTAAATGTTAAAATTGTTTTAGTTTTTATATGTCGTCTTCAATGTTTAAGGTATCGCTATGTATTAACCTTGTTTAGTTTTACCAGATTAAATTGTAAATTTAATTCCTGCTAAATTATAAGTTTTTGTTATGAACGAATAAGTTCAAAGATAAATATGTAATTAAATATTATTATTAATTGTATAATTTGATTGTAATCTCATTATATTTAGAATTTACATCAGTTCTACATACATAAAGACAAAATTTACATCGATTGGGGCTTGAATCTCGATGGCGCAGTTGGCTAGCGCGATACTCTTGCAAAGTACAGGTCGTAGGTTCAAATCCTACTCGAGGTAAACTTTTTATTTATGTATTAAATAAAATTAATAATAATTTCTAATTAATTCCTGCTAATTTAGCTTAAATGTACATACTTTAACCTAATTATGTTATCATACGTAATATCATTTTGAAACCTATTAAATAATCTTGTAATTACGTAGATGCTAATAGCGTTTAGCAATTTCATTAAAAAATAATGTAAAGCAATGTAACATTAATACTAACTGGGATTATTGCAGAATTTCATTAGTTAGTAGATGAATCTGTATTACTCAAACTTTTTATTAGTTCACTTCTATTTGTTAAAATTGAATCTCACAAAACCCCGAGCCATAGAAATACACCAACTTTAAGTTTTTAAATTATTTCATGAAGGCACATCACGGCCACAGCTGTAGCCACCGTATTGAGGTTACTTCACATTCTTGTCATTTTGCGTAACTGCACAAATAGTGATAGGATTTTATGATTAAATTAAATTTTATCTAAATTTTCATTTGTATTGTCATTTCTCATTTTTTTATGTTAGATTTATTTAGAACAAAATTTTTCTGTTTTGGTATTTATGTTTCTTAATGTTAATGTACTTTCGTTATAATCGAATTCCTTGTGAAAATGTGAAAGTAATTAAGGTTGTCAAAAAGATTCTAATAATATGTATCGAATAATTATCACATGGTGTTTCCCCGTTTCGTGCGTTCCCCTTTCGAGCGTCGAAAAAGCTTATTTGAAACTTTTCCATTTTGGGCGTCCAGAAAATATTTTCTTTTCTTAAATCCCATTTCGTGGGTTAAATTTCTTAGTACAGTGGTTACACCTATATCATTGCTTAATTAAATGTAGAAAGCTCTTTGCTTTAAATTCCATAAAAGTGAATACAGGTAACATTATAAAATCCAGCCGCTACCAAGTGTTTTTTTTATTAATTTTTTTTTGCATTGAAAGAAATATAGTAGCAAACATCTAAGACAACCTGATTCCAATCAATATTCCCTTGATTTAGTTACCTATTTCCTTATTAAATTTTAAAATTGCATTGTCCAATTGAGTAGTTATTGAAGATCATATGAAAATGATGTTTAATTGTTTATTGTTGGTATGATTACAAAAGTACCCTACGCATTGTTCAATTCAATGTAAATTTGTATTTCCCACTCCATCAATATAGAGATGATAAAATATTTCCGTATAACGAAAATAAATTAGTTCTTCTAGAATCTTGTAAACGCAGCACAGTTACTTTTTGATACGTGTGTAGGATTAGAATATTTGTGATGGAAGTGATAGGACCAAAACGGGGAAAGAACGTTATCCTTTATTTTGGATACAAGTTCAAAAGTTCAAAGAACTCTTTCATGGATTTACTGGAACTATCCAGGAGCAATTGTCACTGATGAAGTCACAAGTGAGAAAAACCACAACTGTGTTCCAGATACTGCAAAAAATGAAGTTGATAAGTGTTTATATAACACCAAAAAAAGAGAAAGAGATGTTACATCAGTATCACAAATGATCAAGAGATGATGGTTGCTAGGAATAAATGCTTAGATTTCTTTACAAATAAGCCATGCATTATATAATGAGCGACATAAATCGCTAGGCATTAGCTTGCTATACCGAAAAACGAAAAGATATACAGATTAGACAGTTTATGAAAGAGTATGTCATTATTGACGATGGCATGGACAGTGGTCACTTATTGTCTGGAGGTTCATACTTCCTATTCAATGGGGCTTTTAAAAGCTGCAGTTTTCTGTTTTACCAATTACACATAATTTCCGTTGATATTGGCGGTACAGGAGAGAGAACAAATATTGTTCTTGGCGGGTACATCATGCTACCTGACAAAAAAGAGGTGACGTACAAACGACTTTCCTTCTTATCTAAAAACAAAGGCAAAAATTTTTTACCCAAAAATTAATGTATTATCGATTTTGAACTTGCCGCAACTAACGCTATAGAAGTTTTTCCTGCTACAGTTATCAAAGGATGTAATTTCCATTTTAAACAGCTTATTTGGCGAAAAGTACGAGATTTAGGTCTAACATACCTGTACAAGGCAAGCGAGGAAGTAAGGCACCAGATACGGAAGTGCGCTAGCTCATCTGTCAGAAGATAAAGTTACTGATAGTTAGCTTTGTATAATGGAAAATTCCTGTACCGACGCAGCCATTGTTATAACCAACGATTATTTTATTTATTAATGTATTGATCATTTTAGTGGAATAGGGATTTGCAATGGAGAACGCCATCGGACTACAGAGTCTATAGAAGGATTGCATAACGGGCTTAACAGACTGATCGGAAATGCACATTCCAATATATTCGAACTGATGAAAGTTCTTCAGGAAGAAATGCTTTATTGTCATAATGTCTCCCTCTGTATGCATAAGTATTCCTAAAAGAGCTAAAACGCATTGTGAATTAGATAGGCAGTTAAAAACAGTTTAAGTGACCTAACTTAAAGTAGACACATTTTTAGTGAAACATTGGACAAGTTGAACTATATTGTAAAATTTGATTAAGAGAATTTAATTTAGATCTTATTTCATTTTTAATAAGCATTGACAAGAGTAGAAGATATAGATTAACCTATATATAGTTTAAGATACTTCTATTTTTTATTTTTTGTAATACAAAGTAATCCAACGAATATACATTATAACCAAATGACAAATTTAAGAAAGTTTTAATCAAGTTATGATGTAAGTGTAAAGCTGTAAAAAACTCTAATTTGAAATTGATAAAAGCATTCAAAAATAGAAACTTGACATCAATTAAAATAATCCAGTCAAATCTAACAAAGAAATAGATTTGCCAATAAATGAAAGTGTTATTTACCAATGAAAAACACAATTTTGAGACATAGTATTACTACTGACGAAAATAACTGTAAGTGTTATCGAAAAGTTTAGATTGCATAATTTAAATATAAAAATACACCATAAAAACCCAAAAAACGTCAGTATTTTAATTTGTGTAATAATGGCGAAAGTTTACATTTTCATACTATTAGTTAAATTCAAGCCCCGAAAAATATGTATCCAAAACATAAACTAATAATTTTTAGATTTTATAAATTATATTCATCCAAGTGTTCAATTTACTATAGAAAAGAAGCTAATGAAAGTTTATCATTTTTACATATTTCTAAAAAAAATAATTTATCTTTGCCTTTTAATAACCACAAAGCGTAGCTTTGATACTAGACATATGAGATGTTGTAAGTTGAATCAACCACAGCAGTCTGTAGTAGGAGAGCATACATTAAATAATTTAAAAAGTAACATTCAGTTTGATAATATGGAAATCTATTAAGGATATAGCTAATCTTTACCAAAATAGAACGAGATACAGCAGGCTTATATTTACATTTTCAGATTTCGTATATTTAGTTGACATTTTATTAGTTTTTAAATCTATTATCATTTACTGAATTATAAATGCAAATCTAACAAATCGGCCGACAGTCATGTAGAATACGTTGGTGCTAGAAATATCTGCAAAAGTGTCATCACTAAAACTAAAAAGTTGTTCGAACAACGAAAATGCAATGAACTAGCTACATCTCCTTTAGGTAGTCGTAAATTTTGGTCTTTAGCTAAAGCCATTAGTAAAAACTTTGGAACATCTTCATTTTCCCCTCTGACGTCTATTGACGGATCGGTAGTTGCTGATTCTGTAGACAAAGCCAACGTTTTTGTGGATTTGTTTGCATCAAACTCGTGTCTCAATGATTCTGGAAAATATGTGCCCCTAGTAAACTCTTCTTCATACGCTATGAAACCAATTCATTTTCGGTACAAGCTCTTGGAATCGATCATCAGTAGGCTTGATCTCAATAAGGCGACTGGCCCAGACGGTATCCCAGCTATTGTCTTCTCGGGAATTCCCTTCATCATGGAAGTTAGCAAATGTTCAACCTATTCCCAAAAAAGGCGATAAGACAGATCCCTCAAACTACCGACCAATTGCCATCACTTCCGTTTTGTCTAAAATCATGGAAAAAGCAATCAATCAATAACTGATCACGTTCCTTGAAACTAACAAACTCCTTAGTGACCACCAATATGGGTTTAGGCAAAGTCGTTCAACAGGCGATCTTCTTTCATATGTGACCCAAGTTTGGAACAATACAGTAGAGCAGTCCGGTGAAACAGTTGTAGTCGCTTTAGATATCTCAAAGGCATTTGACCAAGTTTGGCATAAGTGTTTAGTTTCCAAACTCCCCTGGTTTGGGTTAAATGATACGCTCATCAACTGGGTTGCTAGTTTCCTTGACAGAAGACGAATACGTATCGTGGTTGATGGCTTCTTTTCGAAAGAAGTTAGCATTAACGCGGGCGTACCACAGGGATCCGTTATAGCGCCTACACTTTTTCTACTATACATAAATGACCTTATTTCTTCAACAACTAACCCCATCCATTGCTTTGCTGACGATAGTACTCTTTACTGTAGTTCATCTCAGTCTACTCATAGTGATAATCCACCTTCTATGTCAAATCAAGAAATTAAAGCTGAAATGGCAAATTCAATCAACAAAGACATTCAACGTATTCTCGAATGGGGAAGCAATAATCTAGTTAAATTTAATGCTAACAAAACTCAGTGTTGCCTTATGTTCGCCAAAAAAGATCGGTCATTTCCTGTTGTAAGTATGAATGGCTCAGTTCTTAAGTTTTCAGACTCTATTACTCTGTTGGGTATGACTGTATCTTCAAATCTCTCATGGGTTGACCATCTTCTGTCAGCTACCAAAACAGCTGCTCGTAAAATAGGCTTTTTGTACAGATCTAAGAAGTACTTTACCTCTCGGCAACTCCTTCTGCTGTATAAGGCCCAAATTCGGCCTTATCTGGAATATAATTCTCACCTTTGGGTTAGTGCTTCCCAATACGCTCCGCTTATAAATGACCCGTCCTTAACTTCTCACATACAGTCCCTTGAACATAGAAGGATGGTTTCAGTTCTTTCTTTGTATTATCGTTATTACAACGGCTATTGTGCTGCTGAATTATATTCTTTGATACCATTTTGGGCTGTCTTTGCGAGAAACACTCGGTTCGCTCATTCACATCATCAGTGTGCAGTACAAATCTCCACTTGTCGTACCAAACGGGCGCAATCCACATTTTTCCACACGGCTTCTAAACTCTGGAATGATCTCCCTTGTTCCTGTTTTCCTATCACTTATGATATGAGAAAATTTAAGGTAGCTGTTCATAGGCATCTATTGGCAATTCATTATCCCTCTATCCATCCTCCTAAGTGTTCCTGAGTGCTTTAGCACGATAGGTCCAATTTAGCCTGTTCAGGTCCACAATCATAAAAAAAAACGATAATTGTTATCGAAACGTTTAAATTTGTAAAAAGAAATAAATATACACGATTTCATAGCGAAGTATTTTAAATATGAAAAATCTTTTGGTATACGTTTTTAAAGTTACACTTACTTTCGTGGTCATTTCAAATTTCTTGAGATGGAGATTTTTTACTGTAAGAGGGATACTGCTATTCAGAAGCTTACCCCAATTTGTGGTACTTCCTCCATTTAGACCGAAAGTTAAGTTGCAGCTCTATATTACTGTCACTACGTCATTTGCATTTTAAAGAATCTGCACTAAGTACAACAGTGACACCCACTGAGGATAACATACAGGTCTGGAGGAAGGAATCATTGTACGTCAGCAATAATACTTTAAGTCAAAAAATATTAGCTAGAAGCAACAGCAATATACTTTCACTTCATTAAATAGTCAGTACAGATTGTAGAAGTACGTGCTCCCGGTGGTGGTTTGTGCGGCTGCCAAATTTTAGGATAATCCTTCGAATAAATAATGATTTATTCATGATGAACGCAGTGGCTATTATAAATAATTTAAAAATTCTTACTTCTTTGGTTGTCGTGTATTTTTCTTTAAATTTATTACAAATTTAAATGTTTGGATAACAAGTACAGTTATCGTGTTCTGTAAAGGATAACACTTTAAAATAAAATGTTAAAAAATAGTATAGTATACCCACAAACCTTCCTGTTCATTCGAGATTGTATAGCATCATTCACATACGCGCCGGGTTTAAGTTGAGCTTAAGTTGAGAAAAGGCGTTAGTTTAACAACTAAACGTTTTACATGATGTCCTAAAAGTATAGAATATTCTATATATATTGGTAAATATTTGTTTTATCAAAAAGAAAGGTCTGCAATAAAAGTTGTCTACTATTTAGTTCTTCATTACAGGAAGATATTTAGTTAGTGGTTTCTTAAAAAACAAAGGACCAGCGAATATCACTACAATTTTTTTAAATGACAAGGTACCCTTATATTGTACTCATTTGATAGAGATGTTTTTCTCTTTTCAATGATACAAATTTTAATACTTTTACGGAACTAGTTTTCGAGAACTAACTCATCAGTTCAACGTAATAGTTAAGATGTACAATCGAACAAAACGAAGTGTATCGTAATCTCTAAGGAACTCAGGAGGTGTAAGCTGAAAATAGAAAGCCATTATTGAACAAGTCATAAATTTAAAAGACCAAGCTGTCGCAACCTTAATAGAGAAATACTGGCATAAAATACAAAAGCCTTGCAGGTGGTGGGATGACTAAGAGATGTAATATTTTGAAACAAATAGAGAATAGAGGGAAAACAAGCATACAGAAGACCATGTTACAATCAATTTTAACTTATACCACCAAAACAAGAACAGAAACTAAAAGGACAAAGCAAAAATGAGAACAGAAGTGAAAATCCTAAGATCAATTCTGAACGTGTCAATTAGCGATAAAGATAGACAAAAGAAATCGGAAAGAACACGTTGAAAGAATGAATGAAGAGCCAAAATTTTTATGCATGGACGACTAAGAGGAAAAAGGTCACCAGAACGATCACCAAAGAGATGGCCCCAGAGCTGGTTTTCTTGAACAACAGAGTAGGATGGGTATACATAAAACGACGAATATCCCTAGTCAAGGCGAAAGAAGAAGAAGAAGCAGAATTAAATTGTTATGTATGTCGCAACTTAATGTAGATTTCATTATATATTTTACATACTAATTTATTTAACAGGGCTCATGTGCCAAGAAAATTTTCCTTTTTTATTAACGTTAAATTGCAGATTATTTCACGTTATTTTGATTTAAGTTAACATGAGTTAAATTCTTTAACAAAGCTATTATCCATACGCTTTAGCTTAACGGCGTAGTTAAAATTTTGTCTCTCAATTATTACGTTTGGTATACATTTTAAATCTATAGCTTTACTATGATATGCGAATGCTTTTTATAGACATAAATTATTGTTAATTTAACTACCTTTTTTAATATTTTGTTGTTGTCTGGATTACTGTTCCGAGTTTTATTAGTATTCGTAAGAGGGCCAAAACCTGAAAAGTGTTGAGGTTTAGTAAAAATTAAATGAATCGATTTAGCATACGTTTGCTACATTCTCAAATATCCTGCTTTTATAAGTAAAAACATCATTTTCTATCATAGGATAAAAAGACGTGACACAACGTACAACTGTTTTTAAGACTAGGCTCATCGGAGGATACCTTGTAATAGTTGTCCGATACAACTAGGAAATTATTAAACTGTTTCCTGGAAGGGCCTTCGACTATGTAGCTTAATGATGTTAATTAGGCGTGGAAATTTTCTATCAGGGCTTCGTTCGTAATCGCGATAAATATCACGCCTACTCAGTTAAAGCTTATTTCGTACACCTGATTAAATACCGTACCATTAAGGCCAAATAGATCATTGTACGCCCACCTCTTACATTGTAGGATAATTTTAAGCACACGCATTTACAGCATGACAGGAGTTACAGATCTTGCAATTAGCCGACAAAGGACTTTTGATATGCTGCGCAGGATATTAAATGCATTAACTGTGCCAATTTTCTGTCCCTGTTTAATTCGGGGCCAAATACCACATTTTCTGCGCTAATATAATTTCTAATTGTATAGAGTATGGAATATTTGTATGCACCTTGGTCAATACACCAAATGTTACCAACCACAAAATTCAGTAATGTAAGTCTGAAATATAAAATATGTTCCTAATTATCTCGTTTAATACCTTTATTAGTATTAATGTATCTATTATTCATACGCGTTTAAAGTTTATGGAATATGGTCACAATTTTGGAATGTTGACATATGTCTGGCATATAAAAATTATAAATAAATGATGGAAACGTGATTTTTTTAGAATCAGCAGACATTGAACTATGTGGTATATGAAACTAAAAGAATGTGTGTAAAGCTTTCGCATAATCCAATTGATACAGCAGAAAAATGTTTAAAGTCAATTTCTGATTTCTTGATGTCAATAAATCAATAAATAACGTCACAATAAAATAGTTGAAATTAATTATGTCCCAATACATCTCCATTACTTTTTAGTAATAAACGATAGTTACGTTAAATGGTGAAAAAACTGTTAACAACCACATAAAAATGCAATAAATTGGCATACCGCTGGGAATACAAAAAAGAAATTCGGTTAAGTAATCTTCTACATATTTAATTCCAATAAATTCTTAAACTCTGTTTTGAAACGTTTTATACATTTTTTATGAAACATCCAAAACTAAGTTGTCGTTGAACGTTGAAGTTGCTTCCAGCGTACGAAATTCAAGTAGCTTTTTATAAACACCTTTGAAACCAACTTAAATATTTATAGCAGGTATAAACTAGTCGCTTATAGATATTTCAAGTTGATATTGCTACATTTAATCAATTGAAGTTAACATCAAAAACAACTTATCAAGACCTCTACAAAAGATTAAAGAAAATTAAATGGAAGTCTGTTGTTTTCAATAAGTTAGAGTAAAGTTGTAAGCATATAGCAAAACTTTTCATCTAAAATTTCTTTCATTAAACTGTATATCCAGAAATACTTTCTGAAATGCTTCAACTTCCAATTGGAAGAGATTAATTTTTTCTGAACTTGTTTTCTAATATTCTATTCATTAGTGTTGGAATATTAAGTTACTTTGTTTATGTGTTGTGTATTGTATTTATGACGTAACCATGTAACAGTTTATTTATTAATAGTATCTGTATAAATATAAAGCAGGCAGTAAACTTGGTCTAAATTGAAACGCATTATAATATACATATCCTTCTGCTTTACTTAATTACAAGTTATTCGGCCAGGTAATTTATCAACGCTACTGATAGTTTTAGAAGATTTGACCTATTGGAACATTTGAGACTCTCATATCTGTTACAATCGGTTCCTATTTTATTCTGAATAAATAAAACTTCTTTTTTAAAAATAAATAGGTTGTCAAGCGGAAAGATGAACAAAGTCAGAGGATGTAACTTACAGAAGTTTAATGGAACTAATCTTTAATTGTGGAAATATCAAATTGAAATCATATTCAAAGCAGAAGGGTTAACTAAAGTTGTAAATTGAGATCCCCACTTTCAATCATAAGATGAGAAAGAGACGAAACAATGAGAGGGTATAAACGCTAAAGCTATGTTGTTAATTTCAACAGCAATGAAGTTTTTACCAACTTCAAACGGCAGTGTCATGTGATAATTTCAAAACTAAGTGGAACAGATTAAAAAATATCTGGTGTGGAACAATATACTACCATCCAACCCACAAAATAG
>JARFJB010002082.1:1355000-1477500 GCA_036346205.1 Vesta saturnalis
CAGGCAAAAAAAAGGAAAGGTCACGTATTTCATTCCCTCCCCAAGGGGGAGGGCGGGCTGTTTGAGCTTTCCAAGTTCCTTCAGCCACAATCATGGATTCCCAGCGTACATACATACATTACGTATATATGCATGGTGGGATTAAGGATGGATGTGGTCAGGATAGGTCGTGTCACCACTACTCTACCAGCTCGGTACCAACATAAGGATTACGCACTAATTTTACACTTTGTATATTATATATATATATATATATATATATATATATATATATATATATATATATATATATATATATATATATATATATATACAGTGTGTCCCAAGAAGTTTTATACAAATGGAGAAAAAGTTTATCTTACATTTCACAAAAAAATGTATTCTTGATAAAAATCTCTGCATGACTCTTCAAACTGTAGTGGAGAGCAAAATGTTCATTGAAATTGTGGTTAAGTAGCAAAAAATTATGCCATAAAATCTAGGTCAAGTTCGTTAATGACCAAAATTCGACCAGTGGCGGAGAAGTTTTAGAGGACTAGAAAATTAAAAAAATTCAATGCTTCAACTTTTAAAAAGTTATATAATTCAAGAACAAACTAATACATTTTTTATATACTTTCAAAATAAAAAAATATATAACCAGTGGCGTACCGTTTTTAGGGTATAAAATTGTGCATTTTTATTATTAATTTATCAACCGATTGTTTTGATTGTATTGGGAGTTTTTAACATCACTAAGTATTAATCATTTGTCAAAATAAAAAATTTCAAAATGGCGAATCAAAAATGGGGGATTAAAGTGTTTATTTAATTTATCAACCGAATTTTTTGAAAGTCGAGTATTTGGGATTTTTAAGATCGCTAAGGATAAATCATTTGCCAAAATTAAAAAATTCAAAATGGCAGATAAAAAATCAGGAATTATCATGATTAAAAACCGATATGATTCAAATTCAGGTATTGTGGACTTTGAAAATATTTATTTACATATATCAGAAAGCATTATGGCAGATTTGGTAGCGGTTTTTTGCTACTTAATCACAATTTCAATGAACATTTTGCTCTCCACTACAGTTTGAACGTATTTTACTCTCCGTCCAAATCATTGTTTTTTGTTTTCTCTGTATTCCAGCCAATGTTTTAAAAATTTTGTACCTGATTATGGATCTACAAGCCATGCAGAGATTTTTATCAAGAATATATTTTTTTGTGAAATGTAAGATAAACTTTTTCTCCATTTGTATAAGACTTCTTGGGACACACGTTTTTTCTCAGTCTCATTTTTAGCAGCGGACATTGTCATGTGCGCATCTGCATCTGCCACCAATCACATTTTTTTCTCTCTACCTACAGTCGCTCTTCCACACGGCATAATTAACAACACAGTCTTTCAAGCTTATCCATGCGATTTCAACGTCAGTGTCTTTTAAACACACTCACAACCAAAAAGGGGTCCGATCCACACTCCCATCCGCGCATTACTTTTGTGTCTTTCGCAGGTTTCTAAGTCGTTCATTACACACTATCAAGTCAATTATACTTTTAGATTCACCTCTTTGCCATGTATACATATGCACATTTTTATATTTATACCACGGATTGGATACAAACAGACCTTTCTCCACACAGATGTTCATCAAGCGTTCACCATTTTCATTGACTTTTTGGTCGCCGAACTTTCCTAGAACGTGTTCAGTATGTTCTCTCTGTACACCCACTCATCCGTCCATATCTCCCAACACGCTGTACATGATTCCAGAAGTTCTCACACTCTTGGTCTCTTTCTCCATTCACCACTTCATAACATTCAATAAGAAAAATTCTTCAAAACTCCACTTTTATTCTAACCCACATTACCCGGGGAGATACCAATTCGTACTATTTGATACATCTTTTCGCTCTATCACTTACGATCACCCCAACTCCTTTTGTGCCATGCAATTCAGTCTCAACTACTGACCATAGTGCTAGGCTGCCATCCTCCATATCCACAGCATCCTTTCCTTTGCGCTTTGGCTCCGATGCACACACTCATCAAGCTGCCTTCGGTAAATTACATTCGCAATTTCAAATTCTTTACATGCATACCTCTAACATTCCACGTACCGACTCGTCATTCATTCCTTGCACTGTGGTCAGCAATAGGGCCTGTCTGTTTCGACCTTGACCACCCCTTGTAGCCAGGTCGATCCAAGGCAATTGTATTCTTCTCTTGAATAATACCATCGGGGACAGACCGGTTACTAGCCAAGTCGTGCCCCGGACGATGTAGCATTTCCTACTGACGTATCGTCCTACTACCGGACAGTTATTTGCGTACTACCCCGACACGTAAGGAAGTGCGAAGTAGAAATATAGACAGAGTCAAGAAAGATATAAATAAAATAGAGTGCACTGCATGAATATCTCAATATAATTATATATATATATATATATATATATATATATATATATATTTCTTTTTTACTCACATGTTTCAATTAGATTGTTCCCTACGCGATTCTTGGTTCTCGTGCTACTTACCGGGCTTGCTGTTATTTATTTGCTGATTTAATTATTTTTAATTTAGCTTTCCGAGTTAGAGTTTAGCATATTGGATTTATTACCCAAAAAGTCAATATAATACAAACAAGTTTTTGGGTTAAATGAAATTAAATTGCTTCATTAGTAAATGCCAATAAAATGCTTTCATGGTCCCTATTTTATGTTTCTACATAAATGTTCCATAAAGTCCGTTTTATTTCTTTGACTTTATTTTCGCATCAAAAGAGTATTTTACTATCTTTAGATATGAAATTTGGTAGCAGTTTGTTTTTTTTTTTGTACCAGAATTAGGCATTAAGTATTTACTACGTATATTTTGAAATGTGGAAAACCTTTGTCATCATTATTTTTACATTTCAGTCATATAATCGTACAAAATGTAAATAATTATGTAAATGTAGTCATTTTGAATAGTTAGATTTAACCTTAATTGCATTCGAAATTCAAATTAGGACGTAATAATGATGATTTACACTGGGGCTCTGGAATGTATATTACTGTAAATTTAAAAGACTTGTATCAGAATATTTTCGCTTTTCTACTTAATTTTGGTAATGAAATAATTATCAAATACCTCTGATATTATTTATCACGGAGTATTGAAGTAAAAGTCGCCAGGGAAATTAATTAATATTACGAGATGCTATTAAACTTTATTTAGTACCAAATGGTCCGCAGTTGTGCAGGGGATCAGCGCCAATTTTGCCGAGTTACAAGAAATGGATTTATGTTCACTTTGTTTAAGTACACACTATATTTAGTAATTAATACTTTCATGTTTCACATAAACATTAATTTTCTGCGAAATTGTTTTACATATTCATTAAGAGATCTGTTTAAAGGTATTTTAATTAAATTATTAATGTTTTAGCACTTATTTATGCTTGGAACTTCTTCTTGATATCCTCTAAATTAATTTTCTGCTGAATACCCTTTTAAACATTGATCTAAGCTTTTAGTTAAACTTTATTGTATTTTGTGGGTGCTATATTTGCGGAGTTTCAGACGTTTTATGAATAAAGATAGAGTTCCTATCTGAACAAATTCTAAAACTGCTTCTTTCACGTTA
The DNA here is from genome assembly GCA_036346205.1 of Vesta saturnalis. Classification (NCBI taxonomy): domain Eukaryota; kingdom Metazoa; phylum Arthropoda; class Insecta; order Coleoptera; family Lampyridae; genus Vesta; species Vesta saturnalis. The sequence continues at coordinate 1,358,614 of JARFJB010002082.1, forward strand.
ACTAACGTTTTATTTATGTAGGAAATAAATAACAAATTTCTCTTGTGTATCGATATCATTTTTATTAAAGAAAAATACATTAAATCTGACAATGTGTGTGCCAATGGTCGTGTATGTGTGCGTGCGTGTGTGTATGTGTGTGCGCGCGCGCGTGTGTATGCGTGTGTGATTGCGTGCGTGTATGCGTACGATCGTGCGTGCGTGAGTGATTTCGTACGTGAGTGCGTGTCTGTCCGTTATCTAGACACACTGTGGGGTGTCGGTAGAGTAGGTATTGCACCTGCCTACCCGACGGTAGCAGAGAAAGATGTTAGGTAAAAGGCCCCGTGACACGCTTTCACCTGTGGCTTTTTGTGTACGTAATGTCAACTTACGGGCAGACTACGTCCTATATCAAACAGCAGCAGCTCAGGAATAGTGAAAAATTCCTCAAGAGAATACTAGGTTTAATTAATTTGTGCAGGGAGAAGGTCCCGAGGTGAGAGATATCCCCGCTTTTGCAAGCGTAAATCGCGGTTATGTACAATAGTGGCGTGTACAGACAGCTTTATTTCTGCAGTCAGCATAGGGGATTGGTTTATGCCTAGGCGGTGGTAAACAGTGGAGGTGCGGCTATGTAATAATTAAATAGGAATTATTGATTAATAAATTTAATTCAGGTTACCTGGGTAAAGAATTTGAACTCTTAACATGCTTTTTGCATCCCAAAAACTATAATACGGACTTCTTAATCATGCAATGTGATTAACATGATTTAACTATTACCACCACATTGCGCACCATATTGTAATGAATCTAAAACCAAATTGTGATGTAATTATAAGGAATTACATGAAGTTTTAGTAGAGCTTAAATTGGACTACATTAGATTATAATGTTATTTCTGATTTAAATAGCGTTATGATCCTGCTTAATTTGGAACTGTTCAAAATTACATTAACTGTGATTCCTGTAATTGAACTTATAAAAGAGTACCAATATTGTGTACTATGTTTCTGCGAAATAAATTGGCTTAGTCTTAGTACTTTTTGAAATTCACCCATATGAATTGTAATTTTTGTGATTACTCAAACTATCTCTCCTACATTCAATTTTACACGCTATTCAACTTCATCTTTTTTATTAATTAATATCTGACCACATGATCCATAAATGTTGAATTCAAAGAAATTACAATGTATATACGTAATTATTTGACTTTTTAAGAATTGTTTTATTTATTTACCACCTACCTGCGATGTACCGAAGATAAATAATTAATTGAATAAGCTTTTTGTCCATCAACTACCTTAATAATTTCACCTTTGCAATTCATTACCTACTGGTTTAAATGAATTAAGTTCAGTCCACGTATAAATTTCCAAACATATAAAGAAATTAGTTGCTTTACTTTGTTTATGCTAATATGACTATATTTACTATCAACTTTACAGTTATATATAATTTAATTTTTTAATTTTCCAAAATTAACCAAATTGAATTCAAACTGTCCACACAAAGTAAAATAATGAGATCATTAAAATTGAAACAAGAATATTGATTATTATACTTCTTTTTCTTATATTAGGCCCAACTGTGCTAACTATTTGTTCTAATTCTATCTAATATCTAGTAATGCGCTATAAAACATTTGAGGTCAATATAACGAAAACGGTATATATATATATATATATATATATATATATATATATATATATATATATATATATATATATATATACGTTTTCGTTATATTGATAAATGTTTTATAGCGCATTAGATATTAATAAATATAATATATATATATATATATATATATATATATATATATATATATATACAGGGTGTTTGGTACATCGATGCAAACATTTAAAGGGGTGATATAATAGGTGATTTTGAGTCGATTTAAGCAAACATACTTATATCGAAGTGTACAAGCGTAATAAGCCGTCTTATCGCAAACTTATACTAAGTTTTTTTATTCCTCATGAAGTGATTGTTCATATTATTTTATCAGAAAAGCCTAAACTGTCTTTGGTTCTTGCCTAGAACTTCTTAAACATGAAAGTTTTAATTTGTAAAAAAGCAATCACTAAAATTCAAACGTGGATTTAGTCTAAAATCTTTCGTTATTTTTTTTTACAATTTCAGTAAAACTTCTTTGGGCAATGGTCTTTAAGATAGCATGAATAGATTTAGAAAAAAATTTTCACAAATTGGAAAAATTGAATTTACCAAAATACCCCCTAGGCGCATTCGCCAAAACGTAAAATAGCCCTTCATTATTTAGTTTAAATAGTTTAAAAAAAGCAGATTTTTAGAAAATGTTTTGCGGTTATCGCTCCACCCAGTACTTGAGTTTACAGAAACTGTTTCTGAATTCAAGATTTCTTTCACCTCACTAACACTGGAATGTAAAATTTTCTTAGCAAAATCGAGTTTATTTTCAAGTGAATCTACATTGCTATTTAAAACGTCACTGTTGACTTTTCGTTTATTTAGTGGAAATAATTTCAATTGTGGTAAATTTAATACAATCGTGCAAAAACAGTATGAGCATCACGAACATTAAGGGTTGTACCGGTCTCCGGCCAAATTCGCTATCGCTCAGCCTCCAAACATGGCCGGCGACCGGTAAACGTCCCTTACTGTTCTTGATACTCAATATAATATTGCCTCGTGCAGTACTAATTTTGAACACCAATAATAATACTATTAATGTTTTAATAAATCGGACATTTTCTAAAAATCTGCTTTTTTTAAACTATTTAAACTAAATAATGAAGGGCTATTTTACGTTTTGGCGAATGCGCCTAGGGGGTACTTTGGTAATTAAATTCAATTTTTCCAGTTTGTAAAAATTTTTTTGTAAATCTATTCATGCTATCTTAAAGACCATTGCCCAAGGAAGTTTTACTGAAATTGGAAAAAAAATTAACGAAAGATTTTAGACTAAATCCACGTTTGAATTTTAGTGATTGCTTTTTTACAAATTAAAACTTTCATGTTTAAGAAGTTCTAGGCAAGAACCAAAGACATATTAGGCTTTTATGATAAAAGAATATGAACAATCACTTCATAAGGAATAAAAAAACTTAGTATAAATTTGCGATAAGACGGCTTGTTACTCTTGTACACTTCGATATTTGCAGAAAAACACGGTAAAATCAAGAAATATTAAAAGTGGCATTATCTCAAAAACGGCAACACTTGGTATATGGGTATGTTTGCTTAAATCGGCTCAAAATCACGTATTCTATCACCCCTTTAAATCTTTGCATCGATGTACCAAACACCCTGTATATACAGGGTGAATCTTATCTAATCCGCCAAAATTAAAGACGTGCTAGAACTCATCATTCTAAGCAAAAAAGTTCATATGTACATGGGTCCGGAAATGCCTCGTTTCCGAGATACATGGTGTCAAAGTTGAAAAAAAAATCGCGTTTTCTTCAATATCTTTCGACTGTTTCGAAATAGTTTCATGAAATTTCGTATACGGGGTTTTTTTGGGATGACAAATTCAAATTTGTGGTCCATTTGGTTGTCGTTTCTAGAGGGCGCCAGCGGCAACGATTTCGACCCCTTTAAATCTTAGCAATTTTTTTTGCTACACTGTATGCCATTTTGGACTAGAAAAATCGATTCTCCTATCTTTTCTTCTAAAAAAAGGTATATCTTAGTGATGTTGCTAGGAGCAACCCTTTCCGAGAAAAACGCTTTTAAAACTCATGATGCATACACATTTTCGGAGGGTATTTTTTTGACAGGTTTATCAATAGGAATTTTTAATTGTTACTAAGTAACTTACTTGTTTACTTATGTACTTATCTGTCTCTTTGCGTTCATTGATAATAAAATTTTAATAAAAAATCCATAATTAAATACGATAGAATGCTTAGACATACAACATGTATACTTTTAATATTAATTTTTTCTTTTTAATGTCTTTTCTCGGAAAGGGTTGCTCCTAGCGACTTCACTAAGATATACCTTTTTGTAGCAGAAAAGACAGGAGAATCGATTTTTTTAGTCCAAAATGGCATACAGTGTAGCACAAAAAAGTTGCAAAGATTTAAAGTGGTCGAAATGGTTGCCGCTGGCGCCTCTAGAAACCACAACTAAATGGACCACAAATTTGAATTTGTCATCCCAAAAACCCGTATACGAAATTTCATGAAACTATTTCGAAACAGTCGAAAGATATTGAAGAAAACGCGATTTTTTTCAACTTTGACACCCTGTTTCTCGGAAACGAAGCATTTCCGGATCCATGTACATATGAACTTTTTTGCTTAGAATGATGAGTTCTAGTACTTCTTTAATTTTGGCGGATTAGATAAGATTCGCCCTGTATATATATATATATATATATATATATATATATATATATATATAGTGTGTCCGCAAAAGGGAAAAAAATTATTCATTTTACGACCAAAAGTCATGCTTTATAAAAAGTTCTGCTTATTCAGAAAATGAATTCACGATAAAAAATTTAGATCAGATGTGCGGGGTATTAATACATTAGGAAAATATGAAAATGCTTCAAGAGAGTAGTACCATTATTTATTATTTTTAACAAAATTTTTTTAAAACAAACTAACATAAAGACTAAATACAAATCTCGAAATAACAATTCGAATATTTAAAACAGAATATTAATAATGGTTTTTATGTAATTATTTGCATTTTACAAAAAAATCAAGATAGCCGATTTTGTTACGTTCATGATACGTCAGCATCTTATTTATATCTGTCAGTATTCTGATTTCATGAAGGCATTTTCGAAAATGTTAGCTAAGGAAGAGCGTATTTATTTAATACAATGTTACGGTATTGCAAATGTGTCTTATCAATACGCTATAGATGTTTTTCATGAAAAATTTCCTAATACGCTGGTATCGAAAAAGCATCGCGAATGTTATTAAAAAAATTCAATGAAACTGGGTCGGTGATGAATGTGAAGAAATCATAGAAAAGATACGATGAAAATGACGCAGCTACATTATTAGCAATAGGATCAGTTTTAGATAACCCGAAATTATCTTTAAGGAAACGTGCACAGACCGTGGATTCAAGCAAAAGTGCATTACACACAATTTTTAAGGAAAACAAAATTATACCGTTTAAGCCAAAGCTGCGGCATACGCTTGAACTTGGAGATGTAGAGAGACGTTTAGAGTTTTGTTTATGGATAGGTGAAAAGTTCCTTGAAAACCAAATATTTCACAGATTAATTTTTTTACCGATTAATCTACATTTTGCACAAACTGCACGTATCTTCCCAAAATAGTCATCATTGGGCTTACGAGAATCCTAATTATGTAATAAATTTTGAATTGTGAACACTGACGCCCTAGCACCTAAGTTGAACTTAGGGGTATTTTTATTTGTGGGCAGTTGTAAATCAGATTACAGTTTATCAAATATTTGGAATTAAAATTCAGTAATACGTTACAGATTATAGTGATTAGTAATAAGTTGTATTCGTATAAATAGCTTAATTAATCATTTTCTTCTTTTGTTGAGCGTTATTGTGCCTTTACGGATAAATTACTATATTAATATTTGCCCATTTTGACATTGAGTAACTGAGTTTTCATATTTTGGAATTAAGGTTATGGTTAAGGTAAAGTGGACACGTTAATTTGCGTTAGGTTTTTGACAATTAATTAATTATGAAGCTGTAATAGTACACAAAGATAACGAATATACAAATAGCCATCAAAAAATGTGAAAATAATCTCTCTAAAATTATATAAAGCGAAGTCAGATAACACACTAAAAAAAGCATATCAGATTATTAATTCTTTTACGTCGTTGTAAATCAAGCGAAAGCAGCCAGCCCTTAATACATAGCGCCTGTTTGAAACAAACAAATTGTTCGCTGCAACGAACGCACTTACACTGCTACACATTGGATGACCTCATTTAATTCCTATTGTGCATTAATGGTGTATGAAAACTTTGGCTGTTATATATAAAGTATGATATATTACACAAAAAATGTTTTTGAAGCCTAGAGATAAACTTTTTAAGGAGATTTTTGATGTCATTTATGAGTTAAAAAAAAATTCAAATTTCTCTTAATTGAAATGAAACTGACTCCAAAGATATAGGATAAACAATAATTTTGATTCATTGAAAGATTATAATATAATAATAGAGGTAATGGTTTGCAATTTTATTTTATGTTGTGGATTTCACTGTATATGTTTAGAAGTATTCAGAAGGGCACAATCATGTTAATAGCAACTGAAAATATCTCACTAGATTTACAATAACAATATAAAGATCTCAATGACTTAACTAACTAAACCATGTGAAAAACAAAAAATAATAATGCGGGCGTTCGTATTATCGATTTATATACCCTCGAGACGTCGCGACGCCTAAATAAACATGTGGGTTGATTAATATTCTTAAAAAATATCTCCCAATTCTCTTAATTTGTTCTGCATTTAAATACAAAAGTTAAAACCTAAAACTGTTTTTAAAGCAGTAGGTACTGTAATAAAAAATATGATGTGGGCAGCACATGACTTTCTTATGGTAGTGCTTTCCTGCGTTAGCAAAGAGTGCCTATACAGGGTAAAGAGAACTTCTTGTCATGCCACATCTATAGGACGCGTTATAAATGGTTTTTGACAGTTCGAGAACGGCTACTTTAATTAATCAATATGTTCGTTCACATCAAATGTACAAAGCATAATCTTATTTTTTACTTATATCCAGTTGAATATAATTTAAGTGTGCATAAGTGTAATTTTCTGTTTAAAAGTGTAATTAAGTTCTCTAGTATAATTAGACACAGGGGACGCTTGAGCTTTCCGAGCTCCTTCAGCCACAGTCATAGGTTCCCAACATGCAAACATTAAGTATGTATGCATGGATTAATGATAGGTGCGGTCAGGATAGGATCTGGTTCTGAGGGGAAAGATACTTACTCAGCATTCACGTAAAATAACCACACATGATGTGAGCATACGAAGTGATCAAGCCGCTATATGTGTAGGAAGAAAACCCTCTGGAAACACCTCATACAGGGTAGATGGTAACGGAAATCGAACCCAACACCTCCCGAATACTAAGCAGGTCGCATTATAAAATAGTAATGCACTTATGGTTTTAACATTTATATACTGCACTTATTGTTTACACAACATATTGTACATTTTGAAGAACACCTATGATAAATCGTGAATGAATTATATATCACTACGTATTTCAACAGGTAAGATATTAGTGGATAAACAAGCCGTTTCATGTTTATCATACAGGGACGATATATACGAAGAACATAATGAAATAACGTGGATATTAAATTTTTTGATTTAAGCAAAACATTTATCAATAAAACGTATCCAAAATCGAATTATCTTTAAAAAGAGTTCTATACTTTTCTGACGAACAGTTGTAAACCGATCTTAACCAAAATTTGATAAAACCGTAGTAATTTAGTGATAACACTAAATATACAGTTTCATCTTTTAAGTTATCGTGGCTACAGACGCACGCATAGACACACATACATTCTGTTGAAAATAGTTTTCAAAATGTTGAAAACGTGTAAATGCGTTGAAAACTCGACATTGGTGCTTTTCACGAAAAAAAATACCTTAGCGCATTAGAAAGTAAAAATGTACGTATGACTATTACCAACGCTAGAAATGGTTTTGCGATTTGGTATTTTCACTATTTTTTTAACATTTCAGCTGGTATCAGAAAAGCAGAAACATACTTTTGATATTCGTTCGCACGGCTGTAAACAAAATTACTCGAAAAAGACTAACCGATGAGCTGACATTTTTATAGTGCATTATAATTCAACTAAGGGAAAAATTCTTGTTTATAATATCTGACGTTCATTCTTGGGTTTGTTACAGTATACTTTTAAGCGAGGGGACAATAGATTCGAACAGCCCTTAAGAAAGTTACTTTTTGGTTTTTGCGTTTATTTTCAAATAAATGGAGTATTTGTTCTAAATTTAGTAAAAATTAGTAATTAGTTGTAACGCAAACATATATATATATATATATATATATATATATATATATATATATATATATATATATATGAATATACCAATATCTCGACCAGCGAAAAGCAAACTGGATTACTGGATATCACTTTATATTTGCTCCCACTCTAATTGCTCATGTTTATAACAGCTTAAGTTACTAGTAAATGATTTAAATAGTATTCTGAGCGAATTCATTTATAAATTTTGGTCCCATGCAAGTATGCTAAAAACAATTTTTTTAGAAATAATGGTGGCTACAATGTATAAATGAAGCACGCTCCATGAAAAGAAAACAATAAGCAGTGTTACAGAGCTTATTTGCACTATTGCAAAATGAATAGCTTTCGATTTTGGATTAGCGCTTATATTTATACTACTCGCCAGATTGTATATCCTTCCATTCTACCACATGCCGCTTGAAGTAGAACGTGGAAAAGGTATATAGTCTGACCTGCTTTAAAAGTGGGTTTCGTACTGCTCTCAATCAGGAAGGCCTAGGCGTAGTAAGTTGTTGAAAAACTTTTCGCCCAAAACTACTTTTTTGTCATAAGGCCCCATTATATTTTAAATTTCTCTTTAACAAATCTTGAGCTAGAAGTTATAATCCTGAATGACTATAAGACAAGAATACTTGCCCACTCGTTATTATAATCGTTGACCCAGAAAAATCGTTACCTTAATAACGCTCATATAGTATTGTAAGTCCAATTTCACTGTGTAAAATATGATTAAACCTTTGAAAATAATCCTCCGTTCAACTTGCAGAAAATATTTAATCACTACATTGAAGCTGCTGTAGTAATCTGCAGTTAAGGTAAAAGTATTAATTACAATTACCAAACTTATATAACGAAATTTAGTCACGTATAGAATTAATTCCTCTCAATTGCAGTGGCATCAGAAAATCTTCAAGTTCAATTATAAATTTTGTATTATAAAAAAATACGCTTAGAAGGGTGTTCATAAATAAGTGATCTCTCATTGAAGCCAAATGTGCGGAAACAATTACGTTAATCAGTTATTCGAATTTTGAGGTAGCTGATGTCACTTTGTAATTATATCGAGGTATTCGTTAACGCATAATTGTCACGCTAAACATATGCTACGCTATTCGGGAATCAAGTCGTGATCACTAAAGAAATGTAATTCTGAAATATGACACTTCATACCTACAGGGTGTATTTTAAAATCACCGACGAACGAAAACTGGAGATTCTGGGTTCCAAGATAAAACAAAACTTCTTATGAATGCGTTTCCGAAAATGCTTCCTAGCCAAGATTCAGTGTGCAGTTGACTCCATCCAGTGGCGTAGAATGTGTTGAAGTCGCCACTTAATACAAAAGAAAAACGTATGTCTCACTTTTTTTTGGCAAAAAGATTACTATTTCAGACTTGAAACTAATATTATACCTGGTATTTGTTCGAATTAGCGCTTAGTTTTTGAGATATTTTCGTTGGTGTAAAAGAGGACACAATTCAAGAAAACTTAACTGGTAATTGCAGGAAGAAATAACCCATTACTTATTAAACCAAAAAAATACCCTAATTACAGTTATTGCGGTGAATTTCAGTTAGTGCTCCGTTTTTAAGATATTTTGGTCAACACAAACGACGACAAAATTGACCGAAAAGCTAATTAAATAAGGAATTCCATTAAGCGCGCCAGAGATTGCTTTTCATTTGAGATTTATCTTTTAAGTGTCAAATAGTTGTAGAATTTAATTGTCTTATTGTTTTTTTCTAATTATTGTAAAAAAAAAATTATTGTAACCGAGAGCTGGTCGATACACATTTATGTTATGGTGATACTAATTGCAATGCTCGTGCAGCTGCTCGGTTGTATGGACATAGATTTTCGAACAGAAGATCCCGACATCATAATAACTTTAGAACTGTTCATCGAAACTTATTAAAGTATCAAAATTTAAAAGGAAGTAAAAATTCGGGACGGACTACTCGTATACCATTTGAAACTGATGAAAATATTTTAGAGTTTATGAACAGCTCTCAATAAGTACGCGAGTGTTAGGTATAGAATGTGGTGTGTCGCACACCAAGGCGTTTAAAGTTTTACATGAACACAATTTACATCCCTTTCACCTACAAAGAATACAATTTTTGTGAATGGTTTTTGAATAAAAATGGACAAGATACAAGATTTGTTAGAACCTTTTTGACCACGGACGAATGCTTTTTTTGTCGAAATGGCATGATAAACCAGTATAATTCTCACAAGTGGTTGGATGGAAACCAACATCTGACTGTTATTAGATCCCCATCAACACAGATTCAACGAAAATATTTGGCTAGGACCTATCCGTTTTCCTGCAATACTTACTTGTGAAATCTATCTCAATTTTTTAAGACAAGATTTACCGAAACTGTTTAACGTTAGGATGAACATGTTTTTCATGCACGATGGTGCGCCACCATATTCTTTACAAAACGTAACAGAATTTTTAAATGCAAGATTTCCTGGACGTTGGATTGGGTGAAACTGTACCGTGACCGGCACGAACGCGGGATTTAAATCCGTTAGATTTCTTTGTGTGGGGTTCTCTAAAAACCAGTGTTTATGCTGTTGAAATAATATACTCGAGAACAACTTTGGAATCGGATACAGACGGCATGTAATGAGATTAGAACCATGTCAGGAATCTTCCAGAGAATTAGATATAATTTACTAAAAAGAAAGTTTGTATTCAAAAAGAGGAGAGCATTTTGAACTATACCTATACAAAAAATTAGACTTGATCATGTCTTTTTCTTTGATTATTAAGTAATTGTGCTATTTCTTCCTAAAATAAAACAACAATAATTTTTTTTTCAAATTGTATCGTCTTTCATATCAACGCAAATATCTCAAAAACTAAGCGCTAATTCGAAGAAATACCGGATATGATTTTAGTTTCAACATAAAATGGTGAGTCTGAATTAGTAATCTTTTGCCAAAAAGCAGTGAGGCATGGGTTTTTCTTTTGTTTTAAGTGGTGACTTCAACACATTCTACGCCAATGGGTGGAGCCAACTAACTGAAATTCACCGGAACAGTTGCAATTAGTTTCAATTTAACTTTCCTTCAGGTTTTTAAGAAATCTTAAGAAGTCTTCGAAAACTTGTTTTCTTAAACACCCTGTATCTCGGTTAGGAAGCATTTTCGGAAACGCATTCATAAGAATTTTTGTCTTACTTTAGAACCTAGAATCTCCAGTTTTCGTTTGTCGGTGATTTTAAGATACACCCTGTACATAAAAGAAATATAGGCCGTTATGACTTTTTTCACAAGCGTTACCTCTTGAAACAAAATGTAAAGGCACTAGATTAAAAATAAATACAAATAAATAATTGTAATTGAAGACAAATGTACTAGGAAAACAGTTTCGTGATTTGGTATCACGTCATTAAAATGCAGTTTAACAATTCCCAAAATTAGAAAGTGTCTGACTTTTAATTCAAATAGAACACTGTGTACTTTATTAGTTCATACTTACTCTGTAATACACATGCGAGTCAGTTACAGTAATAGTTCTTATTCCATTAAAATGTAAACTTTCGCCATTATTACACATAATTTCATATTTTTCATGTTTGATAAATTTATTCTCACATCTTAAACAATTCTTAAAGAATTACCACTACTGAAGACGGTAACTGTAATTCTTATCGCAACGTATAGATTTATGTAAAATATTAACATCAAATACACCATACAGTTTTTTCTAATAAATATTACTCGTATTTATACTTAGATTTTTATTGTTCGTTAAAGAGGTTACAGCTTGGCTTCTCTTTCCTTTTATGTATAGTTTGTACCTATTTGCATATTGTGTGAAAGTATGTTACACAACATAAGTTCATTTGCGGTCCTGTCATTTATTTACGAGGTCTGCCACACATTAAGTTATATTAATCTGGGCATGCCTCACTAAATAAAGCAATTTCTCTTCATCAAATAATAGGAAATATGCACATACCTTTGTATTTATTATCCCGAAACCGGTCAATGTAGTTTGAAATATTCAATAAAATAAAACGTGTCGGAATTAGCACGTTACACTTTTCGTTTATGAAACCCTTCAGTCTATAAAAGATGATTTTAATTTACTGTAATTATTTTAAACGTCAACTCACATTATTAGGGTGAGACATCTTACACGTTATAACTTTAGCAGGCTTCACAAGTTCTGGAACAGATTAGGATTTGTGGAACATAACATAATATAGTAATATATATTTACGAAGAACAAGAGGAAAGCCATTATGGAGGCATGATATAGGTAAATGTTTGCGAGAGGAAATAACAATATAGAACGAACACAATCATTTTCGTGATCGGTTAATTTACGTAGTACATCGTTAGGTATTAGGTGCTAATGTATGAAAAAGCAGAATTTTATCACATGTAACCGCATCATATATGAACTCACTGGCTATAATAAACATAATTTTGCTCTTCACTGTGATTATTAATTGTATGTACCTACAGCACTTACAAATAATAAAATCTTAATAACCAAGATACATGCAAGGTGTTACAGTGCACATCACAACCGCCAGTGTAGTATGTTGGTTGATGAATATTGTTAAAATTATTGTTAATAAAATCTTAATAAACAAGTTACATGCAAAGTGTTAAAGGAAACATTACAATCTCAGGCGTTGTAAGTTGACGAATATTGTTCACTATGTAATGTTTATGTTTTAATTTTTCAACTTTGACAAAATTGTTTACATCTTTAACAATTCTTAGAAATATTACTACTGACGAAGATAACTGTAAGTGTTATCGAAACGTTTAGATTGTATAATTTAAATACACCATTAAACATCCCAAAAAAGATAAGTATTTTATTATGAGTGTTAATGGTGAAAGTTTACATTTTCATATGTAATACGTTGGTCATGAGTAGTTTTCAAGCAATGTTGCAATTTAGTTTATAAAAGCACTTTGGTGTTGCTAAACATACTAACAGTTTCTCGTTTAATAAATTTTAACGTTTCGATAACAATTACAGTTATTGTCCTCATTAAATGGTAATAGCATTAAGAATTAATTGAGATGTCAAAATAAATTAATTTTTATAAATATTAGGTATTTTTTGTTTGAGTATGCAGAATGGTTAATGCGAATGCCACAGAAGATACTGTTTTATGTTATCAGCGCCCTGTTTTGAGCCGTGTGACAAAATTTGTCGACAAGGTAGTATCTTTTTTTTTGTCTTGAATGCCATCTAACGGTTAGTTTATTTATTACTAAGAAACTACGGCCCTCGCCACATAGAAGTTAGCGGCAAATATTTTTTTACGTCGCATGATTGCCGAGGATAATCCAGAGGTTTAGTGAGTGTGTAGTTATTGCCAGTTATGGGACGTAGTATCAACGTGAAGAATGTAATCATTTCTGACTTGACAATCATGTCACTGGATTAGATTTTTAAGAGTTTCTGTCTATAAAGCATTATATTACACCTGCGTGTTATGAATCTGATTTACATTGTTGATTTGCCCCACTTACTCGCAAGTTCGCCTGCTTTGAGGATATGAAGCTTGTAAATAAAAGGCACTATACCATTCTCAAGTAACAATATCCTTTTAACTTAAACCTATTTCAATAAATGTTTAATCGGCCTTCCATTTTGTGTTTATAATAAACCCATAAAGAAGTTCATGTGGATTTTATAATGTCCGTACGATTTTCATATATCGAAGAGAAATAGTATTGCAGTATTTATCGTTTCAAGAATGCTTTAGCAGTTCGTATACGCGATAACTTGGGAAGGAATTAACCTATGGATTGCCATCCGTTATAGTTAAACTGGGGAAACATTTTGAAGCACTACAGTATTTAACGTACAGTTGTACGTTAAATTAAACCGATTAAAAAATATAAGCTGTAAAAACGAAAAACGAGATGTCTGATACAACAGATAGACGAAGTAAACCTGATGATGCATTTATTAATCGACACTGTCAAACGTATCAATCACTGTCATGATATAAATCTTGCTTACTACGGCTTGGTCATGGTGGACATTCACATATAAATCATAAACAACGTATTTCAGGCTGTTTTTTGTATGGGTTAATGTATTATAAATTGATTGTGAATTTTAATTTATAAAAGAAACAGTTTTATTGAACGTAAAAGTAGATTAGAAAAAGGAAATAAAAAGACACGAATATGAGAAATACAATGAGGCAAATGTAAGGAAGGTTAAATAGCGTTGGTTATTAACGGCCTAAACACCTGGCAATAACGCATCGGGCTGTCAATATATAAAATAAAACAGTTACTAGTTCAACGTTTTAATTAGTACCTATTTGGAATATTGTGTGCAGCGGTATGGGAGAATATTCAATTAATGACGTGCATTGGCTCTAGATTTTAATTATTAATTAACGTACAAATTCCACAAAAACTAGACCACTAGGGTAAATCCATAAAGGTTAACGAATGTGATATAGACAAATTACAAATTAGAAATATCTTAATAAAAGATGATAATATTGACTATTATTAATTTTATTGCAAACTGACATTTAAATTAACTGCAAGAACGAGTAATTGAAAAATTATGATGTGCGAGTAGGGTTGAGAAAATGAACATTTTCTTAGTTTTTCATGTTTAAAATGAGATTTAATATTACAATTAATGTTTGACTTTATGAAGAATCCAAAATCTAGTAGTATTATTGTTGTATAATTTATAGAATTTTGTCAGTCAGATTAAAGAAAAATAATCCGGCTCGAAGGACCATGTATAAATAAGAGTATTACTACTTGTGAATCCACCCTACCAGTAAAAGAAAACTCCTTGTGCCTCCCTTGATAATCAGTCAAAGCACCTGTTACTGTTGGCTCCCATTGGGTCTCTACTCCTTTTCCCTCTTCTACCCTCTCTTCATCTTCCACATCTTCGGCTTTTGCAAGATTCTAAAGAACTTCTTGAATATTTAAACGTTGTTAGGATAGTTCATTTGATGAACTATAAGGTGACCAACCAGGTTGTTGGATGGCATCATCTGAATCAAAGTCAGAATCGAATAAACCCAACTGAATCTTTTCGACAATATCCTCAAGCTAGGCTTGGAATAAGAGCTCAGTACGACGTCTCTTACTCCTACCAAATCACTAAACCTGTAAAGAACGACATTGTTTGATTTTTCCGTGTCATCCACATACGAACGACACGGCCTACCGCATAAGTATTTAACAAAACATTGCAGTACAAGCCACGCCATTCATATTTGAATGACATCAAAAAATATCAAAAGGGCACAAACCAAAAGCTAAAACAAAAAATATACACTATTTGTATGAAATACAATTATTAACAAAGCACCTTATATGCTTTATGCAGGGTGGTCGACGAGGAAATTTACACAAAACCACTTCGGCAGTCAACGTGTTAAATAGACTTAGCCATGATTTTTTAGTGAGAAAACAATCATTCTGCAGATGGGTGCAATTTAGCAGTGTCGTCATACAGTTCGAAAAAACTCCACAGTTGCAAATGAAACAGTTAAGTTTTTCAAACATCTTAACGACTAAAATACTAAAAGCAAATGGTTTGAATAACAAAATAGCGTCTTAAAATTAAAGGTATCACCAAAAATCGCAATGAACCACATTTTACTTTTTCATGAAATTGTACTTCGGCAAAGTTTACATTAGGAAATAAGCTATATCTATTTCCTGGGGTAGTAATTTTATGATCCCGATAACATTCTGTTAGATTGTCGTATGAAAACCAATACTGTGGCTTTCATTTCAAAGCAAAGATAACATTTTAATGCATGAATAGACGTATCCGGTAGTTTCGTATTTTTGCAATGATTGAAACATTATTTTTATTGGTTTTCTAATATGTTTACAAGTTTGGTTAAAAGAATTATTGTTTGTAGAATGTATAACAACATTATGTAAAAGTAGAAAAGCTCTTAAACGGAGCATTAAAGGAAATTCTGAGAATCAATCCAACGAATTCGCATTCAAGTATTTCTTTATAAAATATTACCTTTCTTTGATCTCGTCATCTGTGTAGGCTTCTTTGTGTATTTTATCTCTACTATTTTATTAGACTTTTCTTGCAAATATCAGTTTCAATGCAATTCAGTTCTTTGGCCTATGTACGGATTTGAGTTCTTTGTTTTCAAAAGCAATTACTTGTATTTTTTCTTAGCGGCAGCAAAGACATAAATATAGTATTATTTAACTCAATTATGAGCTTAAACGTTTATTCACTAAAAGAATGATCATAGGGAAATATAAAATGTTAAAATTTGTGTTAAGTGTAATATTAATAATAATAATAACTTGTTCACACGAAAAAACCAAAATTCATTACATTAAGCTGAAAATTTACGTACATAAATATTTGCGCAAAGTTAACAACACCAAAATCTGCAATAACTTATTCACACCTATCAACTAATTATAATGTTTAACATAAAACTTATTGTCTAGGTTAACTACTCATAGCTTGAGATTGTGCTTTAAGAATATCTATGGAAATTCAAGTGTGATTAGAAGTAGCAATATTTACTTGCCTTTTAAAAGACGCTTACTTACGAAGCCTACAGCTGTTTAAGATAAATAGTGTATGCCTAATGGTTTTTATAGGAGTATTAGAATTAACTAGTTGTACCGTACCAAAAAGAAACTACAAAAAAATACAGAACCCAGAAAATGGCGTGTTGCAACAAGAGAGAGTTTATATGGATTGTATATACGTTTGAGATCTTAATATCAATCAACCCTAATATTTGATTTATATGCAAAGTATCGGACGAATTTATTTATTTTTTCAATTACAATATAAGTGAATATGATAATAATAATAATAATGCAGGAAAAAGATCGGTAAGGGATGTATCCTGACTTTACTGACAATAATGCTACTCTTACTCAAATTGTTTGCTTGCTTTACATTTACTTTCCTGCCAATAGTTAAAACATTAGAATTTATTTACAAGACATTGAATGACTCGTAAAACTCAAATCTGATAAAAAGAATTGGCCGTCTAGTGTTATGTGAATGAGGCAGGATTGGATAAGGTTAAATGTTGCATCATAGTGGGACAGATAAACAATGAAACTACTCAAATCACAATTAACGAACTTTGCGCAATGATAGGCCAACCCGTTAATTTACTAAATTGGGAAAGAATCACCAAGAAAACCTACTTTATTAATAAATCAAAGAACAAAAAAAAAACTAAGAAAGAATTCAATATACAAAACATCATTAAATCAGATTAAGGTACATACAAAATTACAAAATTAAGTAACAGAAAAAATAGGAAGACAAAAAAAAATGGTGAAATTACACCTACAATTTTGTAATAAATAAATGAGAATAAAAATTGTAATAACACACATGTGGTCCATATACAACCAATCTTGCCGGTTTTTAAGTTAACACTAACGTAAATAAGAAAATAATAATGTAGGTTTTGGTACATATAAAATATAACAAACAGTAAAATTAAACAGGTAATAATAAGGTAATTGCAATGCAGTTTAACTACACTTAGACAAGGATAAAAAATAGATAAGGAATTTAGACATACACAATTGTATAGTGAATAAAAGCACAAAAATACATACGTACAATTACAATAAATTACATTTATAAAGAAATCAGTTCGTAGACAATCAATTCTAAATAAGCTGGCTGAATCAAAGACACAAACCCCGGTATCGATTATAACAATTAATTGAGGTTTATAGTGTCAAGTATGTCCACGTATTAGATGCTCCACACGAGCGAAAATATTAGTAAACGGTCAACAATATCAACTCATACCAGCAATGAGGAGGGGACACTGTACTGTCTGACGGGGAGTCCTTTTATTTTAACACATTTCAGCTTAACTAGCGTGCTTGCGAGATGGCGTATTGGCAATTAACTTACTAACCTTTATTATCAAATGACAATTTTGTGCGATTTAATATCTACTAGTAATCAAATAGAAGCATTTTGCAACGATAGATTTCTAATAGATTATATAAGCTTGTTGAATTTATTGCTGCGAGCTTTAATCTACATTCAAATACCTACTTACGTTTAAATATAATCCTTTAATTAATCACTTGATCACCAATGCTTAATAGGTTAAGATATGCGGTTTGAACCCAAGACGGTAGCGGTTATTTATAGATATATCGTTTACACACCCGCTTCGCGGATTAAAACCTGAATATTGAGCGATACGTTCAACTAACTATATGACCACCTTAATTTTGAGAAAAAAAAAGAAACGGACAAATTCGCGTTTTTGGTGTTTACTAAAATGGACACGATAGAATTTTTACAGTTACAACGGTTTACAATGATGGTTTGTAGTCAAAAATAATCAGAACGGTAAGACTCAATCGAACCTCTAACTGCAATTAACTATTTTTCTCTAAAATCCATCCCCGTCTTTAAAAGTTAAAGTTAAAAAAATAAACAAGATATTATTATTAACAGAAGTATTGATTTCTAAAATATGCACTCGTCCGTAGCAAACCCTCTATATAGGTCTCGAATTTCAAAGTAACAAAGACGTCTTTTGATTCGCGGTATGTTCCAATGTAGTTAATTAATAACTGGCGACGTTTTTACCCAGAAATATGTGTATAGACATTTACAACGGTTCGCCACGTTCTTTCTGTAAAGACAGTTTCGAAAGAAACCCTTAGACAAATATCATTTACATAAAATACATAAAATACGACTTATTACCAAGATATTAAAACCCAGTAATTATCTTTTCTTTTGTGATGATAATTGCGATTTGATAATTTTTATTACGATAAAAACATTTTCTCGGTTCGCTACCTACACGCTAAGCAGGTTTCTGTCTTTGATCATAAACGATCAGGTCAATCATGCTTTTAGATGTTCTCTTATGTATATATGAACGAACACTTTTATGTTCAAGCCTTGTATTATATATGAAACAAATTCCTTTCTATGCATTTTTTCCATCGGGAGTCACCGTCCTCGTTTACTCTTTAATCAACAAACCTTCCTAGAACGCGTTCCTTATGTTCTCTTAGTATCTCCACCCTTCTATTCAAACCTTCATATAAAATCACTCTTTCACTTGGCTTACATACATTCAATACGATCTCCACATTGTTCTTGAAATTCTCACATTCGAGTTCGTTCCCTCCATTTTCTAATGGGTAACATGCAATAAATTAACTCCTCCTTCTGTTTCATGTTTTTCCGTTTCAACCCCTGAACATAGCACCAGGCCACCATCATCTATTTCTATAACGTGCTTTCCTTTGCGCTTTATCTCCAATACACACAGAATATCGAGCTGTCTTGCATTAAATACCTTCGTCATTTCCACATACCAGCTCGCCATTCCGTATTCATGCGGTCGTTAACAACGGGATCTATCTGTTTCAATCGTGACCGCACCTCAAGCTATAGAAGTCCGAAGCAATCATATTAGTTTTGTTAGTAACTGAATAGTAGGTAGACCGGTTATCTGCCAAAAAGTCATAGCCCGGAAGCATTTAGGCAAAATTTACCATCTATTATATAACATAAATCGTGTATTCTCATTGCATCGCTAATCGCAATTACAGTTTGGCTCTTCATTCGCACGGCTTTCATTGCGGCAGGAGTTGGCTTGTCTCTGTTAATTGGTGGTATATTTTGCCACGGCCAATAGGAACTCACGATTTATGTTATATTGCTAATAGATGGTAGATTTTGCGTAAACGCACGCCGAAAACGCGTTTTCCTTAGTAACGGTATCGTTCTACTTGACTCAAACGTGTTCATCTTTCCAGTTATTCCAAACGTACCCAACGTATTTCTACACAAACTAGGATCCCTATCTACAAGAGACTACCTAGTAAGACAGAAAGTAGGAGGTCTATTCGGTTCTCTGACATATTTCTAACATTGATGACATACGTTGATCAAATGAGCTATACTATATGAGCTACATATTTTATGTAAATCAAAATATTGATAAACTAAAATTAACCGCTCTCGGACTGACTAACGCCACCTTATAACGCGCCCTATAAGTATCGTATAAAAAATCATATTATTTATTATTGTCTCCATGCTGACTTTATAAACGTCCTATTCTGTTCGTTATTATGTTGTGTCGCTTAAATTATTTAATGATTAATATAGAATGTGTTTTAATAAAGAAAAATTAAACATACTCAAATCTCAAAAGTTTTATTCTTATTTCAAACAATATCGCTGTTTAAAGTACTTATCTTTTTGGGCTTTTTTAACGGGTATTTTTGTATTTAAATTATACAACGCTATACGTTTCGACCACACAGTTATCTTCGTCAATAACACTATCTTTCAAAATTGTTTAAGATGTTGAAACAATTGTGTGAAATTTGAAAAATTGAAAACGCAAACGCCTGCTATCTAGTCAATCTAACAAGGAAATAGCTTTGTTAATACATGCAAGTGTTATTTAACAGTGATAACACAATATAGTACGTTTTATGTAATTTTAATTTTAGTTTCAACTACATATATTATAGTGATGCGGTAATTTAACATACACCATAAAAATCACAAAAAATAAGGAATCTAAGTATGTGCAATAATGGTGAAAGTTTACATTTTCATTAAAAAATATTATTAATTTTATTAAATACATAAATAAAAAGTTTACTTCGAGTAGGATTTGAATCTACGACCTGTATTTTGCTAGAGTACCGTGCTACCAACTGCGCTATCGAAGTACAAGCCCCAATCGATGTAAACTTTGTCTGTATGTAGAACTGATAAATAAATTTAATGAGATAACAATCAAATTACTTATATTAATGGAATGCGATCCTGCAATATCGCAAGGATGCACACATACCAAAGCAACTTGACTAATATTAATTTATTATAATTTTTGTTATGAACGAATAAGTTCAAATCCTACTCGAGGTAAACTTTTTATTTATGGATTTAATAAAATTAATAATAATTTTTAATTACATGTTTATCTTTGAACTTATTCGTTCATAACAAAAATTATAATAAATTTACATTTTCATATTTCATTCATCATTCTATTAAACAATTTGAAAAATTAAGGAAACGCAAAGCGCAATTATTATCATCACTTACTTTTTTATTACGATGCCCAGACCAAAAAATTATTCCAAAATTTCTCTATATTAAAAGAAATTTTAATAACAAACAAGCTAATAATATTTATAGAAGAACTGAAAATGTTCTTCTGCGTAATCAAGTATATACATATTACTAAGAAATCATTGGATAAAACCGATAGAGATCTTTTATATTTACATTTAGAAATTCCATCTATATTGAATAGAGAGGATTGGAATAGGATTGATTCATTAACCTTTAAATGTATGGAAATACATTTTGGTATCTCATGTAAGCGTCAACAAAATTTGATAAATTATTCAAGCAGCAATATAATGGGTCATCTTTTGATAAAAAAAATAAGTTATTAACCTGTCTGATCATATTTATTCAGATGATGCTATTGAAGCGCTTTATAATGGCGGAAATCTTAAGAATAACGTCCTTCGAATATTTCCAATATTGAGAATTTCATTAAATCGTCACCTTTTGATGCTGCGAATGAGGCTAACTTAAAACTGCTAAAAAATTACGTAAAGCAAAACCTCGTGCTTTATTTGATATTAAACGTAATGAACTATAATAATATTACAATCAGATAACAGTAATGCTACTGTTATATTAAAGATCCTACAAACCGATTTCTTTTAAAAACTAAAAAGTTTATTAAATTATCATGTATTCCTGAAAAAATAAAACATCAGACGTGGAACACCACGCCGCCTTTCAACCTACAAAATGGAAATTAAAAGAAATGAAAATATAAAAACACATTTTTTGTAGGATAATTACCTATGCAACCTCTTGTCAGATAGAGATTAATTAACATGTTCACCTAAAAAAAATTCCAAAGCCGCCCGCTTCTATAAGATATCAATAATACAGTTTAACCATTTACATTCATATTTAATTACTTTATAAAGAAACTTTATAAAGAAAAGTTATTTGAAATTAAATTTTCTTTAAAAACTATGTCTACACTTTTTCTTATAAAATTTATCGTTATTCAGATGTTGAAAAATTTTGAACTAACACTTAAATTCTACCTTAGGAATTTTTTGCCGCTAAATTACACGCCGTATCAAAAAAATTGCATAGAAGGTGTTTTTATACCTTTGGAATATGCAACTGTTTTGGAAATATTTGATAAAAACCAAAAACTGCCCCTAATAAACCTCCCCTCGCGGCCGCTGGATTTCTTCCCGAATCTAATCAGCTCTAAGCTAAATGAAAACAAGCTTAAATCCCCCCCCCCACACACACACAGACATACAAACACACACGCACGCACGGTCTTACACACGCGAATACCCACCCACACACACACACACATCACGCACGCACACGCGCGCGCGCACACACACACACACATTTTTACATGGAAAAGTTTTTGAAACGTTAGCGTTACAAAATACACCTAAAAAAACTTGAGTTTGGTATAGATATGTAAATGACATTTATTATTTGGAGACATGGAGAAGAAGCACTAATGCATTTTTCATTTTTATAAATGATATACATCCTAACATCCAGTTTACTATCGAAAAGGAAACGAATGGAAGTTTACAATTTCTGGACATACTATCTAAAACCAATAATTCTTTTAAGGTTTACAGAAATCCGACACACACTGATATCTTTATAAATGAGCAAACCACCATCCACGTCAAAATAATGGTGTAATTAAATATTTAGTGGATTGAGCAAAACGAATTGGTGGTCTTGCATTTTTGAAAGATGAATATAAATATTTAACAGAATCTTTGCTGATCCTTAATGGATATTAATAATGTTATTGTACCTGCTAGACATAATCGTGAACAAAAACCAGTTCTTGATGTTGGTACTGCTTTTCTTCCTGATTTATAACTAATGTTTCAGATAGAATTGAAGAAATCCTAAATAATTATCCTGGCATTAGGACTGTTTTAAACCTACAAGAAAAATTGAAGAACATTTAAGGTCACCTAAAGATATTTGAAACATATTATCATCTTCCGGAGTGTATAAGTTATCTTGTTCATGAGGAAAAGTATACATTGGAACCACGAAACTTAGCTTTGATACAAGACGTAAAGATTTTGTAGAATGGGTCAACCAGATAAACCTGCAGTACCTGACCATGCCCTAAATAATTTAAACCATGACATTAAATTTGATAATATGGAAATATTGTCAAGACAAGCCCATTGTTATGTTCGTTTTAACGTGAAGCTATTGAAACATAAAAACTTCCTAATAATTTCACTAAGCAAGGAGAAAGCCTCTTTTTAAATAGGTTTTGGCATGTTATTATTAAAAAAAGGCGCAATGGCACGTCTTAATTTTTATTTTAGCTTTAGTATGTCTAGTGTTTTTCCTAGACCTCGAAGTAAATGCTTTATTACCTATATGTTAAATTACCACAACATTATAATTAAAACGTCTGTTGTTGAAATCAAAACTAAAATTGAAGATGATATAAAACGTACTACATTGTGTTTTCACTGTTAAATAGCACTTACATTTATTAAAAAACCTATTTCTTTGTTAGATTTGACTAGATTATTTTAATGGATATCAAGTTTCTATGTGTAAATGATTTTATCAATTTCACATTAAAATTTTTTACAACTTTACACTTTATAACTTGATTAAATTTTGTTAAATTCGTTCTTTGGTTATGACATTTTTCACCGTTAGCCTTCGACCGTTGGATGGTGTCCTGTTTTGTCATCTTCAAGGCAGTTTAACAATATTTAATGTATTAATCATCCAGTTATCCTTTGCTAAATTTGTATTCCATAGTTAGATTTACATATTTATCAAATTGTTATATTAATATCAGGCTTATGTTTGCATTTTCACTTTTTCAAATTTCACAAAATTGTTTCAACATCTTAAACAATTTTGAAAGATAGTATTACTACTGATGAAAATAACTGTAAGTTATTGATCTGTATGACTGAATTACAAAAATACACCATATAAAATCCCACTATGTGTAGTGTAGTGTGAGTTGAGGCTCTATTAACAACAGCATATATTTCAGTTCCTAATCATGTATGCAAATGCATTGTGATATGCGAAAGAAGTTAGTCCTCCATTGAGCCACACATACAATCTTTATTGACATTGAATATGAGTGAATAGCTAAATCTTGTAATAGCATTGATAAAAGTGACTAACTTCTAAAACGTCATTTGCAAAATTAAATTGGTTGCGGTTGGCCTACGATTAATTCAAGAATTATTGATTGATTTTGACAACGTTCAAATTCTACATAAACGGAGAGTAAATAAATATTATTTTAATAAAAAAGTTAAACTTGAACGGTACACGAATGTGCAGCTACTTTTATTGTTCTGAAACAGGGTACGTAGCATATGAAATTCGAGCGTTAAAAACCTTGCCCTAGAAAAATAATATTTGCAAACTTTATTTTTAAAATAAAATCATTTTGATTGAAAGCAGTTCAAGTATAAATTTTCGTTCTTATTGCAGTTAACGTAGATACTACTGCACAACAAACTTTATTTAAAATTCAACCAAGCTAGTGTAGCAAATAAAGCTAAATCTGTACAATTGAAATCAAATTTAAACTTCGAGGGAGTAGAGCAGTTACAGTTCTAAATACAATTTATATTCTGAATTCGTTCCAAAATGTTCATCATGGAAATGCGCACACAATTTTATTATTAAAGAGAGTCCAGTGTTAATTGTCAATCAATTACTGGAAAATTCTCACTTCATCTACATTAAATTTTTCCCGATTTTGCATTATTCATGATAACAGAATGAGTAACTGAAATTAGTCGACCAATAATTTTTAAATTATAAAAGTTTTCAGCACAGATTTACCTTTTATAAACGTTTTTATTGCTTTAAATTCAATTGTTCGTTTAAAAGCACACATATCCTAGATTTTTATATTGGAGATAAAACTTATTTTCAAACTAAAATTATATGCTGGAATAAATCAATATTTTCACTTGGTGATTCGTGAATTGTAGAACACTTAGGAAGAAGTGGACGAACAAAATAATGTTTGCTTTATAATAAATATAAATCATGCTAAATGGTTATGTAAAATACTAAAAACATCACAATAAGAATAAGAATACCCGTGTGCCACTGTTATAGTTTAAAGAATTTTGCGATGAGTGCGAAAAGGGGTCTTGTAAAATTCAAAATCTTAAGTATGCTTTCGACGACAGTGTGGATGGTATGAACATGTCTATAAAAGGCATGACCTAAAAATTTTTAATTTTCTCTTGTACTTACACCAATCCAAATTGGTTAATTCCTCATTATATCCAAAACGAAACTATGGCCGTAAATCAAAGCTACAATTTATATGTAAATTAATTAAATTAATATTAGTTGTGATATGTCTTTGAGAATGTCCGAAACCATAATAGTATTGCTAATATATACAAAAAAGTCCAATAAGTACGCGTCGGTCAATAGTTAAACCGTTGTACTTATGGAAAAAATTTCTTAATGAAACTTATAATGAGTCATCTTTGCTACAATAGAAAATTATTGTCAAGAACACAGGGTGTACCAAATGTGAGTAATATCAAAATTTTGTCTTAAATGCAATACCCTAGTTTTTTATGTGGCCAATGAAGCTTCTGTATGTTCCATATTCAACAACAATATTCATAAGATTGCCAGCCAAATGCAGTGTTGCCGAGTGAATGAATTTTTCTTTAAAAATTTATTCAAAAACGTATTCTTTTCAAACTGCCACAGTTCGTTAATTTCCCTGTAAAATTTACGTATAACCTAACGACCTAGTTCATCATGTACTATTCTTATTTTAGAATGCTATCATACAGGGTGTCCAAAATTTCTCTTCGACATTTACTTCTATTTTTTCTTAAATGCAACGCCCTGTATATTATTTTGCCGTTGGAAAACTTAAAGTGTGCTAGTTCAGATAATACTAGTTTTCCGTATCTATTTCATCTTACTTTTTTGATATTATGGTTTCTCTGAAAATTTACATAAGAAAACTTTTTTTTATATATATCAAATTAACAATCAGAACAAGATTAAAGGTACTTGTATGACAAGATAGGAACTCTTCCGATAAGGAGTCCTCGTAGATTTCATCTGAGGTCAATCAGCCAATGTCGTTTTAATCTTCTGTTATCGTTATGATGCAGAAGTGGTTGCAGGAGAGGATTGCTGTGTGTTGTGAGTTTTTTGTGGTGTTTGTTTCTTTTGTCTTATATGACTTCTGTGATAAATGGAATACCGAGATCATCGTGTAAGGTTTGATTCAATACATACCAGGCAGCGTCTGTCATTTCACGAAGCATTTTGGATTGTGATCTCTGAAGGATGGCTATGTTAGATTTGTCGACACAACCCCATAACTCAATACCGTAGGTCCAGATGGGTATGATTAGCGTTTTATATAGGAGAAGTTTGTCGTTTAGTGCTAGTCGTGGTCTTCTTCCAAGTAACCAGTATAATTCTCTAAATCTCAGGTCGAGCTGCTTTTTTTTCTTTGAGATGTGTTCCTAGGTATCGCACTGAGGAAGTTTGGGGAATAGTGGAATTGTTCAGGGTAACTGGGGGATACAGTCTTTTCCTCAAAGCGAAGGTTCTTGTGCTGATTTGGATTTATTGATTTTGATTTTCCACTTGTTAGTCCAGATTTGAAGAGCGTTTAGGTGATCTTGGAGATAGAATGATACTAGTATAGGATTTTCATGGCTTGCAAGGATAGCTGTATCATCAGCGTAACTTCAGTTAATGTATTTGGTGTAGTTGGTAGGTCCTCAGTATATAGTGGATAAAGTATAGGCCCAGTGCGGAGCCTTGTGGAACTCCAGACTTTATTGGTAAGAAATCTGATAATACACCATTTACTTTGGTTATGGATTGGCGATCGCTTAGGTAGAATTTGAGCAGCTTGAAATATGATGGAATATAGCGCTTGATTTTCTATAGGAGGCCATCGTACCATATTTTGTCGAAACCTGTACAGTATTTTTTTCCTCTGGAGATTTATTAATTTCATGAACGACTCGGTGGCACTGTTGAATAGTTGAATGTTGATGACGAAATCCGAATTCATGGTCTGGGATTTTATCTAAATAGAAAATGAGTAAAATCACAGGTGGCATGATAATGTAATCTACTATTGGTCTAGTTCATTTAAACTATCTTTACTTTTGAATTCATCATACAGGATATCTAAAATTTCTCTTCGAACATCATTCACTTCTATTTTAATTGAACTTCTTAAGTACAACGCCCTGTATATTATTTTGCCATTGGAAAGCTAAAGTGGCTTTTCTGAAAGTTTAGACAGAAAAGGAGAAAAAACACAGACCGCATGGCATAACGAATCAAAGGAATTGCTTTTCGCATAATAATGTTACTTCTTTTTATATAACACATTTATATCATTATTTATAAAATAATATTAAAATCATTCAGAATAAAAGATTGTTAGACATAATATAAATTAATTAATAAACACAATAAACACTGCATTATATGTTTAAACGCCTTTCCATTTTGTTGTTATTTTATGTTGTTATGTGCATTTCGGAACATCACGGGAGCAATTGAATAATATGCGTCTCTTATTCCTTCCTGCATGTGCTGTTGTGGTTGAAGGTGTTCTGTGTACCAGATCTTTAATGTTATCTCCATAGGAAAAAGTCAAATTTTGTCAAACCTGGTGACATTGCAGGTCATGAAACATAAAACGCCCTGGAAATTTTCGATAGTATTAGGAAACAAATGCTGAAATGAGCGGGCACCCCATTTAAGTGGAACCACATTCTTCTCAATAGTAGTGACGTCATGTTTGCCATTAGATTATCAAAATCTTCGTTTAAAAATTTTTGGAAAATATTACCATTGAGGTGTCCATAAAGAAATGGGGCCCTTTATGTGGTCTCCAATTACTCCTCATACATTTACACTTCACTTATGTTACTGGTTAACAGTTCTCATAAAATGTGGATTGGCATCAGCGTTGAAGTATAAATTATGCCTGTATACATGACCATTGTGGTGGAATGTCGCCTCATCGGTAAACAATAGAATATTCTAAAATCGTTCCTCTTCTCCAATTCGAGCACCCAATTACAGAAATGCATCCTATTTTCGAAGTCTTGTCCGTTAAGCGCTTGATTTAATTTTACACGATATAGACCTATTCCGACTCAACATTCTTTTCACAGAAGTTTGACCTAAGATCAACAAATTACTTATGCCTGCTGTACTCCTATGTGGGATCTGCATTCAGAATAATGTGTACACACGAGCTGAAAGCCTAGGAGTTAATATTGTACTAAAACTGAGTGACGTTTATCAGTCAGCTATTTAATTTATTTTTGTCATAGAAGGCATGATTTACCGAACTTGTTGTAACGCAAAGGCTACTAAAACCTGTGGAAATTTTAATTTATTTCAATAAATGTTTAACTAAAGTAGCAAATATTATATATTGCCAGATTCAGAAAGAAAGATCTGCCTGAATAGAAAAAAATACCTACTCAGTGTCATTTGGAAAAAAAAATTGACAATCGCGCAGACACACGCCCACGCCCACGCATATTGTGTTTGAGATTTCTACGAGTGTACTTTCGCTCCCTTTCGCAGGTTTTTCTGTGGATTCCACAAGAGGTCCATTGTGACGGTTTAATTTTCATGTATTAGATGCATCCTTCTGGTCTTATATTGTGTGATGTGTATTAAACATGTTGTGGTATTTTTTCCTACTGCTAATCGATGTACTTCCAGTCTAGCACTAATTCTTGTGTTTGTTTGACCTATATACGTTCGGTCACAGTCTCCACATGGAATCTCATATATTTCTTGATCTTCCAGATTGACTTTGCTTTTTGGGTTAGGCAATATGGTTCGGATCTTTTCATTATTGGTAAGGGCGGGTGGGGACTGTATGTGGATCCAGCCTACCCAAGATAAAGTTCTATCCCAAAGTGACTCTAAATTGTTGTTGCGCGAAAGGTTTTATAGGAGCTAAATAGGTGGTGGAGATGATAGAGGCTGACTAAGAGTGGAGTATTATAGTAGAAAGTTGTGTAGGAAGGTCAACCTATGCACGAGCGAGGATTTTAAATGGCTGGTTTTTTTCAGGAGTAAGGGAAGCAGATAGGATAATGAAAGAAAAAATCCATGTAATTCCAAGGGCTTAAACGGCCTCTTACACTTTTTGCTTGTATGGAATGGTTCTATGCAATTCTAGCAACGTCAGTAAGCATTTGTTTTTGGTTCTTTATCCTTATGCTTGTGTTATATCTAGGTCAGGTTTAACATACTTCGTGTATATTACTTAGTGTGGCGAATTGGACTGGACTTTTAATAATCTGGCAAATATAGCTAGAGCTGCCATGGCAGTTTTTTGCTTCTGCCGTTGTACGGATTTGTTCCTCCCACTGGTATTAATATTTGCCTCCCAGAAACTGAAGTTTGAATTTACAACGAAAAGCGGTCTAATTGGCGCAGGAAGTATTTTTAGGCGTATCTTAATACGCGGACATTTCAAAAGAATTTGCAGCGCCATCAACGTATTTCACGCAAATAATGCTAAATTTTATAATTACAGCAATAATTGATAGGCATAGTAAGAAAGTTCTAGTGAGTTAACAGGGGCCGCTCTTATAAAACGTGTTTAATGTCTCGTAGAACTGCTTAACCTAACGAGGCTAACGAACCTGATTGGTCTAATGTATTGCCATTATGGATGGCTCGTTCAGAATAACGTCGCTCGTTCAAAATGATGTTCCTATATCGTTAACATCGCCTTTATTAAATGACTCTGATATCCCCAGTTTAAATTTAAGACAGTAACGTGTCTTCACATTGAACAACTTATTATTAAGATTCATTCTAAAGGTTACGGTGCCGATTGAATTAATAGGATAATGCTTAGGTCATGCTATACTGTTATTTTGTCATATTTAACTTATATTATTAATGATAAATGGGTTTCCATATTGTTGGTAACCTAAAACAAAAAATCCTTTGGAATTAAAGGATTAACATTTTACCTTTTAACTTAACCTTCACGCCATTCCCTTGCGGGGTAGGCAAAACAATCCCTGTCTCTCATTTATTTTTCATTCACAATCTTTCTCCATGCTTTCCTATCTCCGCATACCTCACTAGCTTCCGCAAGATTCATATATTGTCTCTTACATGCCCTTTTGGTTTTAAAATTGCTTACCTTTCTTTCCTTTATCATACATTCTACTACATTCAGTCAAGTTTTACGCGGCCCACCAGGCCAGGCCTTTCCTCATACGTCACTCACATATATTTGCTTTTACCTACCCTTTCAAAATTACTTGAAAATATTATTTTTATTCAGTTAAATACCTTTGTACTGGAAAAGAACCTGCTACCCGTGACACAATCAGGTTTTTGATCTGAGCATAGTTGCACCACTACATTGTTAACAGTAACAAATCATATTTAGGCCGCTTTTGATAAAGGACTCATTACCGCTCTGGTGATGGTTGCCTACAGTAAAGCATTTGATACGGTGGATCAGTCAATTCTTCTAAAACACCTGAAACACATGAATTTGAATTTTAATGCAATATTGTTAATCGCCAGTTACTTGTAAAATTTGTCTTAACAAACGAGTAGAAATAAATAGTAACGTTTCGAACCCTGTACCTCTAAAGCGCGGTTTACCACAAGGGTCTGTTCTTGACTGTTACTATATTCGCTATATACATCTAATCTTGAAAAACGTATAAATCTTTGTTCAGTTGACGTATAGGCATATCATATGTAAATCTACTATTCTTTTCATATAGATGATTTACCTACACTCTTCTCAATTCACTTCCAAAAATCTATTACTACAGGTAAATCCTGATAAATCTGTATTTCCTATTGTTTGGCAATAAGAAACTTATTAGGGATGTAACCCCATTAATTAAGTAAAATGGGTGCTACCACTATTCGTCCTTCTATTAAAGTTGAAAGCCTAGGGTTATGGATGGAAAATAGCTTTAGATACACGAATCAAATGAGTAACTATATTTCGCGAGCGTATGCGCATCCGCGTACAATTTACTTCGGTATCCATAAAAGTTAAAAGAAGATTATGTGTAGCACATGTCCCAATTTAATTTTTGTGCACCTGTTTACCATCCTGCCTTAGAGAAAGTTACATCCACATGAATACAGAGAGGGCAAAATTCTTGTTTGCGTCTTATTTATGGCATACGTAAAGATGAGCAAATTAGTCATAAAATACGAGAAACCAACTATCTTTCTATATATAACCGGAGGAAGCTGCAAATGGTCTCTCTTTACCACAAAATTATGAATAATAAAAACTTTCCCTCTCTATATAACACCATAACATTTAAAACCGATGTGCATAATATTGGAACACAATTATGTGGTAAAGTGTCTCCGCCGCACCACGCCACCTCTTTATTTCAAAGATCATTTTCATATTAAATTTATCATTACTACAATAACTTTTCGGAGGAATTAATAAACAGCTATCAGAAATAATAAAATACTTATCTTTTTTTGGATTTTTTAATGGTGTACTTTAAATTATACAATCTAAACGTTTCGATAACACTTACAGTTATCTTCGTCAGTAGTAATGTTTGTTAAAAATTGTTAAAGATGTAGTAAATAATTTTGTCAAATTTGAAAAATTAAAACATAAAAATTTTTCAAATTTGACAAAATTGTCTCAACATCTTTAACAATTTTAATAGATATTACTACTGACGAAGATAACTGTAAGTGTTATCGAAACGTTTAGATTGTATAATTTAAAGTACACCATTAAAAAATCCCAAAAAAGATAAGTATTTTATTATGAGTGTTAATGGTGAAAGTTTACATTTTCAGCTATCAGAAATGTTTAAAACCAAAATGTTTGACTTTTTAATGAACGATCAATTAAACTTTGATTAATTCTATCAATATGTACTAATTAGCCACCACGAATTCCAATTATGTTCAATTTACTCTCTTTGTTTTCGGTTTTCTTTTCTTCTTTTTTTTTTGCTTACTCTTTGTCATCTTATACTATGGTTAGTTAAAATGTCACATATCACAGAACTGTAGATTAAGTTAGTATTTTTAGGCAGGATAATCTTTTTTAGTTACTGTTTTTTTAATACCGGCTTTAGGTGGAAAATCAGCTTTGCTGAACCTCGCCCTGAGATTATGCTTCAGTTTTTTTATTTCTTTTTTTTGTTTTAATTGCCATCTATTCGTTCACGTGGAGTAGCATAATAAAGTTTATTATTACTATTATATTTATTCTATGATGTTCATTTAACCTAAGGTTAATTTGATCGAGCATCAAAATCATTTTGTGCGACAGACTAGTACTACGGTAATAAAGTATCAATAAAAATCTTTGTGTTATTGGATGCCGATACCAGTTTCCATTTAACTCAACAACTAAACCTCGATTGCCTTAAATTATTTACTGCGCTAGTCCAAATAGAAGAGTTTACTATTACCTTAATTTCATCTTTATATCTAAGTTTTTCAGTTTTGGTTTGCTGTTGCGTACCTACTAGATCGTGGTGTAAAATGTATCAATTGTAGTCAATTTATTCTCTAAGGAACTAAATTCGAAATGTTAAATTTGTGTAGCTAATGCCAAAGGTACTGTATAATGTAAATGCACAACTCTAAGAAACGCTTTAAACTATAATGTGCTTAACAATTTTTTCTCAAAATACCCAGTAATTAATCATGACAAATAGTGCTTTTTATTCGGAGAAAATAAAGGAATTATTGTTTAAAAGTTTTTCCAGTATAAAGCAAAGGCGGTTTTACTATTCACAATCGCCTTGTTCCATTACTCAGTTTACATTTATTCCTCCGAACATTCAGCTCCAAAAGAAAGCGTTTTCATTTTATAATTAATTTCTAGATGTTGTAAGGAGATTTAAAAATGATGGCTTTAACATTTCAACCATGAAATTAAATCAAAGCGCGAGTATGCGTTCTCTATGTAGATTAAACGTTTACATTGTATTAAGCTAAATTGCAATAACGTTCGCTTAGGGAATAAATGTTGCTCTTGCTTGATTAACTCATCGGATTGTCATTCTACTGCGTAAAGATTACTTGTGTTGAAATTATCTTACATGTACCCTTAAATATATTCAAAGCCTTAACTATGTTGTTTATACTATAGCTAAACCCCAGTCGATTCACATATTTAAATTGTGACAAAACAATTTTATCTCACTTGACGGGCTCACCCAGAGCTAATAAGATTAAGGTTGTTGTAAATGTAATCTTTTTATAAAAAAATTTGATATACATTGTCTTCGGTACAATCTTTTGCCATTTACTTATACAAATTTTTATATATATATATATATATATATATATATATATATATATATATATATATATATAACAGGGTTTTCCACGGTAGGCGTTCGTTAGAAGTTTACGTGGTTAGAAACAATTTACAAAATCTGAATTTTTGGACTTAAGGGTTATTTAAGATTCTCTTTGATTCTAAAATATTTTCAAGGTCATGTTACTTCCGGTTATACCGGAAGTCGCCACTAACTTCCTTATTTTAAATGGAACACCCTGTATATTATTTTATTTTTGGATTCTTGACAAAATTTTAGGATAAGTCTTATACGGTTTCCTATACCTTTTTCAACTGTTTTTAGATATCTTGATTTTTCAAAAATTTTGAAAGATGTAACCCTATTTTCAACACTGCTTGTCTTACTTATTTTTGACTGATGGAAAGTGCTTCTGGAGTAGACAGAAGCATAAGAACTATACTTTTGAAATACTCATTGACAATTGATTTATTGCATACATGGTGTTCAAAATTGGATGAACTATTAAACAATTTTCAAAGTTGAAAAACTTTGTTAATTCAAATGTGACACCCTGTATATTATTGGATGAATATATGCAGCATTTAGTTATGCATCGTTTGGCTATAACATTACCTATACCTATTATCGACAATTTTCTTGTTAATTAATATTTTCTAATTTAATGTGATTTTTGACAGAAACTGAAATG
Source organism: Vesta saturnalis (assembly GCA_036346205.1). NCBI lineage: Eukaryota > Metazoa > Arthropoda > Insecta > Coleoptera > Lampyridae > Vesta > Vesta saturnalis. The sequence continues at coordinate 1,392,747 of JARFJB010002082.1, forward strand.
TTTTTCAAAAATGAAATGAACTTAATTCAAACTACTCAAACTCTATTTTATTAAAACAATGAAATAAAACAAGAAGATAACAAAATTGAGAGCATAATAACAAATGAAAAACATAAAACAATTATTTGAACATAACTAGAAGAAAAGTGATAAAAAAGATAAAATGAATCATTACAAATGTTCCACATGACCGCCAATTTGATTTAAGCATTTTATAACTCTGTCATATACTTCTTGCGAAATAGATCGCCGAATTTCGTGTGGACACATACTATTGAATGCATTGTGAACACGATTTAGCAATTCCTCTCTAGTTTGAACTGGCCTAGAGTACACTAATTCTTTTATACGACCCCAGAGGCAAAAGTCCAGGGGCGTCAAATCGGGTGATCTCGGTGGCCAGTTCCAAGGTCCTTGTGGGCCAATCCACCGATCTTCAAACATCAATGTCAGCTGTTGGTGTACAGCTATAGTGGAATGTGCGGGAGCACCATCCAACTGATACCCTGTGATATGCAGGTAGAGTATTTAGAAAATCCATAACAAATCCACGGAGAATTTCAAGATATCTCGCCCCATTCAAATTTTCATCGTACACTTGATATGCCACTCTATTATCCATAACTAAACAAAAAACGTTAAAACTAAATTGGAACTGGTGATTACGTTCTCTTGTTACTTGAGGATTATCTTGTGCCCAGTAGTGATTATTTCGGCGATTGAAAATTCCTTCTCTACTGAATTTTGATTCATCGGTCCATATACTGTTGTGAAGAAATCTCGGATATTCGGTCATTTGTACAAGAATAAATTCACAAAAGTTAACTCGTCGTGCCTGATCACCAAGATGTAATCCTTGCACAGTTATTACCGAAAAAGGATGCATTTTATACTTCTTTAATATTCTGTGGATTGATGTTTGTGAAATATCTAAATCCAGTGCAGCTGCTGTAATTGAAGTTCGTGGATAAGCGTGAAAATAAGCTAACACGTTCACCTCGTTAACTTCATTATCTATTACTGGCTTTAAATGCGTTCGAGTTGCCCTTATACTTCCAGTTGCAATAAATCGAGCTTCAATTCTTGCAAATTTTCCAGGTGTCATTAATGGTAGGTCTGGATACCGTTCGTTCAACAACCTGCATGTTCGCCTAACAATTCGTCCACATTCACCATGCGTGTAAAACAAATTTAATAAATCATTGTTAGAATATTCTTGAATACATTCTATTATAAACAGTACTTAAAAAAAATACTTAAAAAATTACAAAATCACATTAAATTGTACTGATTTGACATTAAATCAACAACAATGTTTTAATGCGTGTCAAAATCAAGGCTCACTAGATTGCAGTTTTGAAATTTTATCGGCTTTTATAAAAAATACGGAGTTATATGAGTTATAAAATGCTTAAATCAAATTGGCGGTCATGTGGAACATTTGTAATGATTCATTTTATCTTTTTTATCACTTTTCTTCTAGTTATGTTCAAATAATTGTTTTATGTTTTTCAATTGTTATTATGCTCTCAATTTTGTTATTTTCTTGTTTTATTTCATTGTTTTAATAAAATAGAATTTGTGTAGTTTGAATTAAGTTCATTTTATTTTTGAAAAACATTTCAGTTTCTGTCAAAAATCACATTAAAGTAGAAAATATTAATTAACAAGAAAATTGTCGATAATAGGTATAGGTAATGTTATAGCCAAACGATGCATAACTAAATGCTGCATCTATTCATCCAATAATATACAGGGTGTCACATTTGAATTAACAAAGTTTTTCAACTTTGAAAATTGTTTAATAGTTCATCAAATTTTGAACACCATGTATGCAATAAATCAATTGTCAATGAGTATTTCAAAAGTATAGTTCTTATGCTTCTGTCTACTCCAGAAGCACTTTCCATCAGTCAAAAATAAGTAAGACAAGCAGTGTTGAAAATAGGGTTACATCTTTCAAAATTTTTGAAAAATCAAGATATCTAAGAAACAGTTGAAAAAGGTATAGAAACCCTTATAAGACTTATCCTAAAATTTTGTCAAGAATCCAAAATAAAATAATATATAGGGTGTTCTATTAAAAATAAGGAAGTTAGTGGCGACTTCCGGTATAACCGGAAGTAACATGACCTTGAAAATATTTTAGAATGAAAGAGAATCTTAAATAACCCTTAAGTCCAAAAATTCAGATTTCTAAATTGTTTCTAACCACATAAACTTCTAACGAACGCCTACCGTGGAAAACCCTGCATATATATATATATATATATATATATATATATATATATATATATATATATATATATATATATATATATATATATATATATATATATATATATATATTTGAGTTTCATAAAACTTATGCACCCAATAAACAAAATTGGGACCATTATTATGTTATTCCAAATGAATTAAAATTTGAACCAATTTATCGGAATGGAGAATATGGGGCGTAGCCCATAAAATAAAGAAACAATAATGTTAAAGGTGGTTAATTACTGGTAATTACGGTTACGAGGTCCACAACTGCGCACGTGTTTCTCCTTCAGAGTTTCTCCTTCAGAGAAGTGATTTTATATTTTTGCTGCGTAAGATGCTAATACTGTATTATCCCTGTTAAGATTTATGGTACGCTAGTGATATCTTTTATATATATATATATATATATATATATATATATATATATATATATATATATATATGCGTGTAAGTGTGCATATGCGCGTGCGTGCAGTGTGTGTGTCAGTATGTGCGATCGAGTAAGCCTGCGTTTGTACATATATGTACGCGCGCACATGCGTATGAATGTATGTGGATGTTTGTGGACATTTTTATTTTACATAGTTTTTCTTTATACATTTCCTTAATGCGTAGCCAAATAAGTCTTAATAACTAATTAATTAGATTGCAAATGTTTGTTTTATAGAAGCGAGCAGCGTTGAAATTTTGTTTTTATACGTCCATTAATCTATATCTAACATAAGGGACATAGATTACTGTTTTTTTCACAATATTGCCTATTTTCATTATGAATCCATTTCAAAAGAGGTTTCATAAGTATCTTAAAAAAATTCATTATTCTGTTAGTTTCCACTTTGAAGGTTGGAATGCGTGTATTATTCCAGATGTTTCTTGCCTGTTAAACAGTTAAACAGTTAAGCTGTAAGTAATTCTTTAAGTATTTTTAGTTTCACACATTAGAATTTCATCAAATTTCTGGAAGTAGTATACAACTTCGTGAGATGGATTTTCAACCGTAAATCCAATTTGACGTTCTTATATACTACAAATTGTCATCTGTTTTTCATATTTCTAAGCCTTTCAATCTATTGCAATACTTGCTATTCATTTTCCACCTTGCCTTTGATCCATCTATTCCTACCGTAACTTTATATCTATGTGGCATTACCTTTTCCGAAAAATTGGTTTCTGATATGAAACGCATGCCGCACGTAAAAGTTGGTCCTAACATATTAAAGTCGTGTTTTCAATAATCTAAAAGGTTTTGAGGTTCCACGGGGACAGATCTGCAACATGCGTTTGTAAATGCACACATACATACGTGTAGTGAAACGATTTCAAAGAAAGCGGCGCTATATGAGGGCTTAATAATTTAGAAATTTGTTCTAGTAGCAGTCGACTTTCGAATAAAAAATAATCTTTTCTGGAAGTAATGTTTGTTGAGTTTTGTTTGTTACAGTTCACTAAATGTCGTTCACATGCTAGCGAGAAACAATTAAAGAAAGTAGACATACCAAATTGAATGATTTAGCTTCATATAATTTACGTTTTTTTTTAAATCTTTAATAATGTGACATCCAAGAAATCAACTTGACCTATATACACTTGTTTTTATGTTTATGAGTTGCAATAGTTTTACAAATAGCACTGTTTAGAGTATAATTTGACTTACGTAAATGGTTATACTTTTGGTAACGGAAGTATTCTTGTATGTAATCTTATAGTGCCCTAACGCTTGACTAATTAATCAATTGAATTTATAAACATTAAATTGCAAAGTGTTGTCCTAAATGTATATTTGTTTATAGATTTTGACATTGGTTTTGATAGTTTACCAAAATAAAATTAGGTCATTGATGAAATAGGTGGAAGGAATGTATATCCCATGCCGCCCGATGCAATACCACCTTAATGTTGGTGCTCCAATTTTCTGAATTTGGCAAGGGCTGCCTGTCTCTATCTCCGTTATTCCTTATGTGCTCACCATCACACACTAGCCAAGTGTGGCGTTTAACAGCTAAACCCTTAAAATGACGAGTTCTAAAACACACACTGTACCCCAGGTGAGTAGAGCGAAACGCCTACACTGTGCAACCGGACACTCTGTTTCTGTCATAAACACAAGTCTCCCCTGGAAGCTCTGATTCGCCTGACATGCAATTTTCAAGATACAACCTCCACTCTAACTTAGGTTGTAAGTGGATGTGTACTAATAAATTTAACCCGATTTGGTTCAAACATTCTGGGCTCCAATTTGTGAAACTCTACTGTTGTTTGTATAGGTCTTTTTAATTACCTTAGTCTGAAAATAGACTACCTCTTATCACAGTTTCCATCTTGTGATATCTCAATTCTGGGAGATTTTAATGTCCACGCCTCCAATTGGCTTCAATTTTCATCTACCACTTATCCAGCAGGTCATAGTGCACAAGCATTTGCTGTATCCTACGATCTCACACAAACAATTTCCAAACTAACCAGAATCCCTGATAACCATAACCATATTCCACATCTCCTGAATCTATTCTACAACTAACCCACTTGTCTGTAAAACAATAGTCCTTTCCCCACTTGATCAATCAGACCACTGCCTAATCAAAATAACTTCCTCTGTGACCAATCCCACTGTTGCTCGAAAAACTATGTGGTATTTTAAATCAGCTAACTGAAACGAACTGCGAGACTGCTTGAAACCTTCCCCTGGCGTGAGTACTGCTTTAAACGGTACTCCTTTTCAAACATTGCTCTTTCAATAACTGAAGTTATTTTGGTGGGTATGGAGTTAGTTATACATTCCCAAAAAACATAATCGTGTAGGTAATGCCCGTTACGAACCCTGGTTTAATAGGACTTGCACTGATGCATTATCGCAAAAGCATAAACTTCACCAAGGCCAAAAAGATGTTTGAAGAACGTAAATGCAAAGAATGTCTCATGTCTCATGTCCTTTGGGTAGTCGTAAATTTTGGTTATTAGCTAAAGCCATCAGTAAAGGCTTTAGTACATCTTTCTTTCCTCCCATGACGCCTCGCGACGGAGCAGTAATAGCTGATCCTGCTGAAAAAACCAACCTTTGTCGATTACTTTACATCAAATTCATGTCTAAATGATTTTGGTAAAATTGTGCCTTCGCCCAAATCTACCCCATACGCTATGAAACCAATCCACTTTCGATACAAGCACCTAGGATCAATTATCAATAAACTTGACTAAAACAAGGCGGCTGGATCTGACCGTATTCCAGCTATCGTCCTTAAAAAATGCTACCCCGAGCTAGTATCTGTATTGTCCAAACTCGTTTTGATCTCCAAGTCGTCTGGACAGTGCAAGAAGCCCTAAACGGCCACCAGTATGGGTTCAAATACAGTCGTTCAACGGGCGATCTCTCATATGTCACCTAAGTTTGGCATAACACTTTCGTACATTCGCAGTAGCTTTCGATATTTCAAAGGTTTTTGGCCAGATTTTGTACAAGTGCCTACTTTCCAAGCTCACCACGTTCCGATTATCCGATACTCTCATCAATTGGATCTCCAGCTTTCTTGACGCGTTGTTGTCGAAGGCTTCTTTTCAAACTAAACTACTATAAACGCGGGTGTATCCCAAGAATCAGTGATAACTCCTACACTTTTCCTGATATACATAAATGACCTCATTTCCTCAACAACTAATCCAATCTATTGCTTTGCAGACGACAGCACTCTACATTGTAGTTACTCTGAGTTTTCCCACAATAATAAGTCTAGTCAGGACGTTAAAGTGAAAATGGTAACCTCAATCAACAGTGACTTAGAACGTGTCCTTCAATGGGGAAGGAATAATCTACTCACGTTCAACGCCGACAAAACCCAGTGTTGCCTTGTGTCCGCCAAGAAAGACCGATAATTTCCTACTATAAATATGAATGGCATAGATCCCAAGTTTTCAAACTCTATTTCTATATTAGGGATGTCCGTATTATCGAAATTTTCATGGGTTGACCACCGTTTCTTAGTCAGAAAAACAGCTGCCCGTAAACTGGGCTTTCTTTGCATATCTAAACAGTACTTCACATCGCAACAACTCCTTTTACTGTATAAGGCTCAAATTTGACCTAATCTGGAATACAATTCCCACCTCTGGGTCAGTTCTCCCTAATACGCCCTTGATATGGCAAAGCGCATCCAAGAAAAAAGCTATAAGCCTTATAAATGACCCGTCTCTGACTTCTGACCTACAGTCTTTTGAGCATAGAAGAATAGTTTCGGTTCTTTCCTTGTTCTATCGCTATTACCATGGCAAATTTGCCTCCGAAATACACTCCTTAATACCTTCGCAGGCCATCTTCGCTAAGAACACTCGGTTTTCCCATTCACACCATAAATTACGCACTCAAAATTCCATCTTGTTACACCAAACGGGCGCAATCTACATTTTTCCACACGGCGACCAAATTGTGGAATGCACTACCCAGTTCCTGTTTTCCTCCAAACTTTAACCTAAGCCAATTTAAGGTAGCCATTCATAAACATTTCTCGGTAGCCTAACAATATCCCTAAACTCTCCTAGTGTTCCTGAGTGCTTTAGCACGTCAGGAAAATTTTAGCCTTTTCAGGAATACTATAAGTAAAAAAAACAATAGACCTACCTTTTTTTTTGCTACGAGGATTTCCCCAATGCTACCTGCTACTACTACTGTTACGGTTACCATTACCTTTGTTCTAAGTGTTATCGTTGCTTTCACTACTAATTGATACGATTACTTTTACTGTTATGGTTAGGATTACTGTAACAGTTACGGGTATGGTTACGATTACGAGTACGGTTCCGGTTGTAGTTTTAGTTACGATTACGGTTTTCGCTAACGTTTTCGTTGGAGGTAACGTTACAGTTACAGTGACAGTAATTAATTGTAAATATTATTTAATACTTTTGATATAACTACTAATATCACTCTTTTATTAAAATATGCTTTTATATAGTGCTGCATAATAAAGGTTTTAGCAAAATTGTAAAATTATGTTTTGACTAAACGGCAGAGCACACACTCACGCACGCCTGCACTCGTGTACGCGGGGACGCTCACACGGGCACACGCATACACGCACACACGCACACACGCACACACGCACACGTGCACACACGAACACACTTACATACGCACACACCAGCACACGCAGACACGCACACATGCGCACGCGCACACACGTAGACACACCCTTTTTTAGAAAAAAGCTGTATAATAAATATAATAAGCATGATGAATTGCTGTTTTGTACCTATCTTGCACATGACACATTATTGCAATAAATTTAATAAGGGTCCACTTTAATGCAATAGCCTTGTACTAATTTAACTTGATTTTAAGAATAATTTATTTTCCAATATGAATATAACCATATCTCTGAAAATCATATAAATTAGTATTTTTAGCGTATATGCACTGCAGAATATTTCAGTTTAACTTACCAAATTTACCAATACTTGTGTATTCGCGAATCAGTTTTCCATTCAGATTAGTTTGTGTTTGTACTACTATTTCAAAAATATTAGTCCACGTAAAAATTGAGATAAAAGCTATTTTATTGGTATCTACCTTTCTCATTATTTTGAAATTGTTTAGCAAAGTGTAAAAAATAGAAACTGTAGCATTAGATTGCGTCATCGCAACATGAATTAATTAATTTAGTAAGCGTAAGTTTTAGGAATATAATAGCTCTCCTCAAACTTAAACCATCCAAGCTCAATTATTAGTGGCAGGATTGCATTGGAACTACATGGCCTAACACAGAGATGGTACGAATTTGAAGGAATCTTCTTTGCCGTTCTGTAGACTCATCTTTTAATAGGTTAAAAAGTGTCATGTGTGACATTTGTAAATAATGGAAAAAACTAAATTGAGAACCGTGTTCTTTCATTTGAAAGAATTAACTCTAACCAAAGTTAAAGCCGAGATTTCTTCAGTACTATTGAAACTGCACCTTTTCTTTCAAAGATTAAAAATTGGGTTTCGTAATTTAAGCGTGGTCGTGTGAGCACAAATGGTCTAGTGGACGTACAAAAACTAGTACTGTCCCGGATATGATTGAAAAACTCCAGTGTATTGTATTGGATGTCAATCGAGTAAAACTGCGCTAGATTGCAGGCAAAGTATCTCTAATGGCAGTATACACAGAATTTTGGCACGTTTTCGCCATAATCGAAGGACTTTTTGCGCTATTTCTAACCATCGACGAAAGCTGGGTACTTTATTATACTCCCGAAGCCAAAGAAAGCAAAAACGGTTTTGTTAACAGTAAAGTTATGGCAACAGTTGTTTGCTAAAGAAGATGATGCTTTTCCGTCAAGATAACGTGCCTGCCCACAAGTCCGCGATTGTAATGGCCAAGATTCATGAATGGGGATTTGAACCAGTTGCACATTCGCGCTATTAATCAAATTTGGCTCCCAGCATTATCATCTTTTTGTCACACCTACCAAAGTGGCTAGGAGGTATTGGATTTTCGTCTAATTCCTAGGTAATCTCTGCTATAAATAGCTATTTCAAGGATTTGGACTCAATAATTCCTACAATAAAGGCATTGCAAATTTGGAATATGTTCGGAAAAGGTATGGTGAGCAGGAGACTATATATATATATATATATATATGTGTGTGTGTGTGTGTGTGTGTGTGTGTGTGTGTGTGTGTGTGTATATATTTAAACCTTCGTTTTCTTTGATAGTCCACGTATTTGGTACACACTCTTTTTATTTCATTTTAATGGTATTTTTTAACACACAGTTGGCGAATGGCTTAAGTTTAATTCTATTAGTCGACTAGGTAAACAAACACATTGATTAAAAGTAGTTTATTAACAATAATAATTTAAGGTAATAAAAAATTTACAGCTATTTCATACTAGATGAACTTGGTCTTTACTTTAATGCTTATTCTCGGTACCGGTAATAATCTGAAAAACTCTATGATGAAAAATTTCCAATAATCCAACAAAATGATTTACCAGTTACGAGTGAGTTTTACTCTTTACCGATTTCTTTCTGTCGTTCGAAGTAATGTAGCAACATTTACGTAATCACAAATTGTGGTAAAAACACGTTTCTGTAATAGAAGCGAGCGAATAGATATATAATAAAGAATATTAAAAAATATTTCAACCAATGCTCATTAAAAGCCTAAATAAAATAACGTAAAAATTCACGGTTGTTTGCCCTTGTGTTACATATTTTAAAAGTTGCACCGATCATAAATATACTTTATCTGTAGGTCCGTAATACCATTTTACTTGAACTTATCGACATTCCGCCTTCTTATATACAAAAGTGATTTAACTGATACGTTTCCAACCGAAAACCCAAGTAGATTAATGGACTCAGGTCGCGGTGATACATCGAATTACTTGAAACAAAGCGTGTAACACAAAATCAATGTTTTAAATTTATGGTGAAGTACAATGCGATACACAGTTTAGATGTAAATGTGATTAAAACATTTGTTTTAATGTTTTTATACAAATTGTTACTTATTGTTAGAATGTTGTTACAGTGTGTATAAAGTAATAATAATGAGTAGCTATAGTCAATTATTCCGGAATCTCCAGATTTGTTTTACATTGTGTTTATGACGCTGATACACAATTATAACACGTCATGACTTTGTGTCACTCTCGGTGAATATACGAGAAGAAAAATGCGTGTGTATTGAACAACGTTTACTTAAGATACTTTTAACATAATGCCACAAACTCTTACAACCTACTACTGCTTATTTACAAAGAAAAGGGTTCTGTTACAATAGAAAAGCGGGGATGGCCTTTATGCTTCTTAACACACGCCGCCCTTGAAATTACCAACTTCATAATTTCAAAATCCTAACATAATACATATACATATTGATATTACCAAAGTTCGTCATTCACATAATTTACAATTATAAAATTACACTATTGTTGCACTGGCAAAACACTTACACGTACTACAGGTCTTTGCAATACACCACTTGCAGTTTTTAGAGTGACTGATCTTACTATACCATCAGCCCCAGGATGTACGGCGGTCACCAATGCCATCTTCCACAGTCTCGACGGAACATTATCTTCAGAGATTATAACTACTTCGCCGATTGAAACGACGGGACCCTTCGAAAATTGCCATTTTGGCCTTCTTTGAAGTTCTTGCAAATAGTCCTTGGTCCATCTTGACCAAAATTACGAATGTAAATACTGTGTTAAGGTATTAAGAGGCTCACGAATTAAACTTACTTCGGGTAGAGCCTTCATGTAATCTCCAACTAAGGAATGACCCGGTGTTAAATAGGTCAGATCGTTTCGATCTGAGGAAAGTGGGGTTAAAGGTCGGGAGTTCAGCGTACATTCGACTTCAGTTATGAGAGTGTAAAGTTCTGAATGGGTTAACTGCGCATTACTAACTAATTTAAAAATGTGGCGTTTAAACGATTTAACGGCCGCCTCCCATAAACCTCCTTGGTAGGGTGCTCGTGGAGTAATAAAATTCCATTTAATATTTCGAGTGGCCAGTTCTTTGCACACACCCCTTTGAACATTATCATTTTTTAGAAATTGAGAAATATCATGGATTTCATTTTTTGCGCCTACAAAATTTTTAGCGTTATCACAGAATATTTCCTCAGGCAAACCGCGTCTGGCAATAAACCTTTTAAGGGGAAGCTATAAATGCTTCGGTCGTTAATTGCTCAACTAATTCACAATGAACAGCCTTCACTGCCATACAAATAAATACACAGCCGTAAACCTTTACTATTTTGCGTGATCTACGGGAGCCTTCCTTTATGTTAAATGGACCAAAAAAATCGATACCAACCTTTGAAAAGGGTCGAGAAACACTCGATCTACTGGAAGGTAGATCAGCCATCTTTGGATTGCAAAGTTGCGCGTTGTGTTTGCAACATGTTATACATTTCTTAATTATTTTCTTTACTCGATTTTTGCCAGAAATTGGCCAATATTTCAAACGAACAGCCGCCAATGTACCTTGTGTACCACTATGTAATGATAATTTATGAGCATGTTCGATTAACAAGTTACAAAACGGGCCGTTTGGTAGTAATACGGGATGTTTGCTATTAAAAATTAAATCAGAGTTTTTCAAACGTCCGCCCACGCGTAATATGTTTTCATGGTCTAGAAATGGGCTTAAGCATAAAATTTTTGACTTTGAGTTTAATTGTTTCAGTTTTACTAAATTTTCAATATCATGCATGAAATGAATTCCTTGTTCGAGCCTTATTAACGACTTTTCTGCATCGTTCAATTCCTTAATTGATAATTCACCCAAAGCCCTTTCTGATTTATTTTTACAATTATGATAAAATCTCAAGCAAAGAGCAGTGATTCTAATTAGTTTCGTAAACGAAGAAAATTTTGAAAAATGTGATTTCCGAATTCCTTATTATTTCAGTCGTTCCCGTATTATGTGCAAGTAGAACTTTTACCTCGGGACTTGTTTGACCATCGATGGGTCTAAAAGGTTTTGGTTTGAAATCTGTGTTAAGAAGAAACGATGGTCCTTCCACCACAATTCATTTGAAATAAGTTCAACTGGAGTAGATCCTCTAGAGATTATATCTGCGGGATTTTCATAGCTACTAACGTGATACCACGACGATGGGTTCGATTTGGACTGGATTTCAGCCACCCGGTGGGAAACAAAACTTTTCCATTTACTAGGACACGAATGAATCCAAGACAAAGTAATTGTTGAATCGGAATAGTAACTAACAGATGAAATGTTAAAATCCTTTATAGTTATTGAAACCTTGTGCATTAAATCATTTAACAGTAACGCTGCACACAATTCTAGGCGAGGTAGGCTCAACGTTTTTAAAGGCGCAACTCGCGATTTTGCACAATAAATTCCACAATTTATTCTACCAACTGCTCCTATTTCCTTAAGAACACACATGCTCCGTAAGCTCTCTGCTTGCGTCCGCGAAACCGTGTAACTCTAAACGCGAATTTTTATGAAAAGACAGTTTTCTAGGTACAGAAAAGGTGGATAGCTCATTTAATCCGTTACAAAACTGGGTCCATTTGGTTTGTAGGTCTAACGGTACAAACTCATCCCAACCACTATTTATTTTCCACAAGTCTTGTATTATTAATTTCGCGACAATTACTACTGGTCCCAACAGACCTAGTGGATCAAATATCGAAGAAATTTGACTTAAAACATATCGTTTGCTTATTCTATCACCTTTGTAATCAATTTTCCAACTATATTGAATTTTATCAATTATCGGTGACCAACAAATACCTAAAGTTTTTAATTTTTTTGATTCTTCACTTACAAATGCTATACTTTCTTTATTTGAACATAAGCCATTTAATATTCTTTCGCTATTAGATGCCCATTTACGCAACAAAAACCCGGCGCTATTTAGTAAATTTATTAATTTATCACGAATTGATATAAGTTCCTTTTCATTGTCACAACCTGTGATCAAATCGTCCATATAGAAATCGTGACAAATTATGTTGTAAAGTAAGGAATCATTGTCTTGAACTTCGGAAGCAACTTCCTTTAGACAACGAGTTGCGATAAATGATGCTGGTCGAGTCCCGTACGTTAAAGTTTTAATTCAAATATTTTTATGGGCTTAGTCGTGTCAAATCTATACAATATTTTTGATAATTTCTATCTCTTGGCGAGATTAATATCTGTCTATACATTTTGCTAATGTCTGCGGTTAAAACAAACTTATGCAATCGAAATTTTAATAAAATGCTAAACAAATCGTTTTGTAATACGGGTCCTAACATTAATAAATCGTTCAGCGAATTTCCGCGGTTGTTTTACACGAAGCATCAAAACAACCCGGACCTTGGAAGTAACGCTTTCTTCCTTATATACCGCGTGATGGGGTAAAATATCCGTCGTCACTGCAGTTATCGAGTAAACCTATTTCTTGCATGTGACCGAGGTCTAAATATTCCTTCATAAATAAATTATAATCCCTTTTAGCATCCGAATTTCGCGTCAGCTTACGCTCCAAATTTAAAAAACGTCCTTTAGCAATTTCTAATGAATCTCCGAGTAAACTTGGATCCGCCTTCCACGGTAACGCAACTATAAATCGCCCTGTATTGTCCCGTTGTGTATTATTTACAAAATGTTTCTCACATTCAATTTCTTCACGCGACCGTATTTTATGATTTGGAATTTGTTCGATTGCCCAAAATTTAACAACATTTTTATTTAATTCCTCGAACCTGATTAAATTGCAGGATGCTACAGCATTGGTGAAATAATTGGTACTGGGTATTTCTCCTGATAATAACCAACCGAATACTGATTTTGCAGAATCAACCCGCTGTGATTTGTGCGTACTTGTCCAATGCATAGTAGTTTGAAAAACATTTGAGCGCCAATTAACAAATCTATTTTTCTTGCCTTATAAAACTCAGGATCTGCTAATTGTAAATATTTTGGAATGTTAATTATACCCGGGTTTATAGATTTTGCAGGTATATTACCAGTAATGTGGTTCAAAACAAAAACATTTAGGTTTACAGAAAAATTACAATATTTCGATTTAATTTCGATAATCGTGCTTACGTTTGCGTGTGTTAAATTATTATTAATTCCTGCTATCGGTAAGTTAACCTGATGAGCGGGTAGTTGAAGTAAATCGAGTAAGCCTTTTGATATAATGTTAATTTGAGATCCTGAATCTAATAATGCACGTACTACATGATAGGTGCCGTAAGCATCTCTTACTTCAATTAAACAAGTGGCTAAAATAACATTTGATGGACTCGGGGCCGTAAATAAAGAAGACGCTACTGCTTCCTCTAAATGACTGCTACTTGGTTGCGGTTCCTCTGTTACAATATTTGAAGTTTCATATTCCAGATGTAAAACCGTGTTGTGAGCCTTTTTGCATTTTTGGCAGCGAGATGATTTACAAACGTAAGAGGAATGACCGCGCCTAAGACAATTCAAACACAACCTTTTCGATCGAGCATTATCAATACGCGACTGAACATTCAATTTTAAAAACGAGGTGCATCGACTAATGTAATGATCAGTTTGATTACAATAATTACAAATAACATTATTGTTCGAAACTAAATTGCAAGACACAGTCTTGCTCTTAGAAATATTTTGCAATGTTTCATTCGATTGAATTGCATTTAATGTGTGACATTTATGTATGAGAAAATCTAATAATTCTTTACAAGTGGGCAATTCGGTAGTTGTTAGTTTAGCCTCCCATTCTTTACGCGTTGGAAATGGAAGTTTCGATAAAATTATAAATACAAGAATATCATCCCACTTATCAACTGGACGATCCATTGCGCTTAAGGATCGTGTGTGTTGAGATACTACATCAACAATATTACGAAACCCATGATAAGTCTCTTTTATCAAAGTTTTAATTTCAAAAAGACCGCGAATGTGATTATTGACAATAACTCTTTTATTTTCAAACCGTTGTCGCAATAAATCACGTGCATTTTTATAATTTTGCTCTGTGATATCTAAATATTTTATGACATCTAAAGCTTCACCTTTAATACAAGATACAAGGTACTGTAATTTTGAATATTTGACAAACTATTGTTTGCATCTATTAAAGTGTTAAACGTGTCTTTAAAGGACAGCCACTCTTCATACTTTCCAGTAAAAACAGGTAAATTTACAGATGGCAATTTCAGCCCATTCGGGTTTATGGGTGGCGGTACGCTTTGTGGCTTATCTTTACAATATGCAGTAACATTCAATTTTAGTTTTGAAAACAAAGCGTCTATTTCTGAACGTTCTCGGAAAAATTCCTCAAATTCTTTGTCATAATCCGCTTCATAAACATTTTCAAATACTTCATCGAACGTATTAATAGCCTTTTCACACAATTCATATTGTCTACGGATTTGACTTAAATTTTCGGATGCGTCTATTTTATCTAAATATTGTTGCAAAATGGTACAATTACGTTTCAGAAATGTACGCTTGTTTCTTAAAATTCTTAAATTATCATGCAATTGTGATTCACTCTCATTTGTAGACATGTTACGGGTTTTAAGATTAAATTAAGGATTAAATTAAGGATAATGAATAGGATTATCTGACCTTTATGATTGTCTTCGGTGGCAGCTGGTAGCTAGGAACGTCTTGCTTGCAGCGAAGGTTTGTTTCGAGAATTCTGATACGCGCTTCAGAATTTGAGTTTCACGTGATGCATCGAATAAATTATTAGTTAATTATATCGGGCTCGAAGGACCATGTGTTTATGACGCTGATACACAATTATAACACGTCATGACTTTGTGTCACTCTCGGTGAATATACGAGAAGAAAAAATGCGTGTGTATTGAACAACGTTTACTTAAGATACTTTTAACATAATGCCACAAACTCTTACAACCTACTACTGCTTATTTACAAAGAAAAGGGTTCTGTTACAATAGAAAAGCGGGATGGCCTTTATGCTTCTTAACACATTGGACAAACTATATTTTTTAAACGCTGATGTGATTTTTACTAACTTAAGCTTATTACATGCTTCATCCACACTGGATGTCGCATATACTTATTAAAATAAAGGAATTGAATAAACTCGCCAAAGAACGCTTACTCTTGGTCAAAATCGATAATATAGGTTATAAAGCGCTACTACGATCAACGAAAAACGCGCGCTAAATAAATTTTGTAAACATACAAGTTTAATAATACTATGAAGAAAGAAACTTTTAAAAAGCACGTTGTTGTTTACGCGTAGAAAGTGCACTAAGAAGGAGATAATAACTTTTTTTTTTGCACCAAAATGTGATAAAAAATCTTTACGACTAAAAATAAAAGTGTGGGGCGCTCATATTATAAACATATGATGGAGAGAAATGAATTATGCTGAGTGCCTCACGCTTTTACTTTTAGTCGTAAAGATTTTTGATCACATTTTGTTTCAAAGAAAAAAATTATTTTCTCCTTTCATAATTTTTTTAAAATAATCAGTTATGATTTACTTAATAAAAAAAATTAAAAAAATAGTCACATCGTTAATACAATGAAATGAAAAAAAATATAACGAGACGCTGTGTTCCCAATCGGCCACCCTCCAAGTACTGACCGCGCCCGACGTTACTTAACTTCGGTGATCGGACGAGAACCAGTGCTTTCAACGTGGTATGGCCTTTGTCTTTTAAGATGTTGTTCTTATTATTTTCCCTTATGAAAGATATTTATGTTAATTATAGTTTAATTAAGCATTTTTATGAACCGTAAATGTCAAAAGATTGTATTGTCATCGGGAATACATAATTTTTCAAGTTGATTGAACTTGAAGAATGGTCGAAAAATTGATACAAATGTTGACGCATACAACATACAAGCAGTGTATAAAAATGTTATCTACGCTGCCTAATGGTTACTGTTACCAAAATAAATAATAATAATCAAACAACTTCAAACCAATTTTTGTGAGTGCACTAAAAGTGTTTAAATAAATGCTAATATACGTAACATCAAATTTACAAAATTTGATAAGTGTATTTGGAACAGGATTTGTTTTAATTTCCTTAATAAATTAATTCATCGTACTTATCAACGTAAGGCTTCGTAATTGTTTCAAAACCACTAATTAGTTTATTAAGCTTTTGTATTTTCCCTAAAATTGATTAATATAACAAAATTAATTACCATGGTATTCCAATTATACGCTGTAGTTCTTTATAAGGTAATTTCAATCTTGAAAACTTTATGTCATACGTAAATAAAATATAAAATATTACTTATTAACGTATCTCGAGCTATCGTAGGAATCAAACGCATACAAAAAATAATTTAAATCGTAAATGAGTACTTTTACAATACTAAACAAAAAAAAAATGAACTATAAATTTTAAATATTAATGTTTCCAAATGCAAATTGCTTTGCTATAGGTAATCACTTCAATAAAGAAAGTAATTATAATAAATTTAATACATATCTTATAAAACAATTTGTGATGTGATTCACGTAAACCACAAGGTAATTTCTTATACTTCTACAGGCTACTTATTCTAAATAACAACAATGTAAATAAATTATTGTGGATAAATACGGAACACCGTTTGTAAAGTATATATTACATAACAGTACAATCAGATCAAAATGTCTTATTTTCTTCTCCTTCTATTCTATAAAAAAACTTGATTACTATTCACTATTGATCTTTATTCACTACAGCTTTTGAGGTCATCTGAAGCAACTAAAGCAGCTGGCCGTCGGCTATAACGCGATAGTATTATTTTCGCAGCCGCGCATTCAGCCACCTTCGACTCTCGCTTTATATGCTTAGACGGGACCGAATGTTTCTTACTTGATCGATACTTTGTTTGAGTATCTTCTAATTCTGTCACTCGTAAAAGTTTATTTCGCGAGGTATGTTTACCTTAATTCGCTTAATACGTTTTTTCTACATAAATAGTCATTAAAGTTATAATACAATAATGAGGTCGAAATATAACTTCTTGTTTTTTCTGTAGACCCGTTAACTATTTTTCAATTGCAATTTACTTAGCAACACCTCATAAATTTGATTGCATTAACGAAATTCCCTTAGTCAACTATTTTTAAGCACTTCTGCGCTTAATTTTTATTTATTTCATCCCACACAGGTTACATAGCATTACAATCAAGCTACAGCACGGCACTATTATGGCTGTTCCCGTTAGTTCAAAAAGAACCTTTACACACAGGTTCACGTTGCAATTGTCTGGAGAATTTTCACGACTTAATTTCCTTTTATACCCAAATTTAGCCCTCATGAATTTGCCCAACCATAAAATCGGCAAGACATTACGTCAGACTGTAAGCCGCTTTTTGCTTATGTTAATTTGTTTAATTTATTTACCGCGGTTCTAGCTCAAATCGGTTTTTACCAGAAAAAGGGGGGGGTGGTTCGTTAATTAGGGCTGTCGCTTGTTTCCAGGATTTTCCACACTGATCAATGAACACAAGAGGGTTTTATACATATATTTTACCTATTTAATACACTGGCTAAATATTCACACTTAAACTAACTTATATACTTACAACAAAAAATAAATTCCAGGTAAAACGCGATAAGAACGGGGTGAATGGTTTTAATATACCTGCTTCTAGGTCATTCAGACATTCAATAACTTTAATGGGATTCTACACCGCTTTATAACAATATTTTATAACAGAAACCGTGTTTTATATTATATAAATGCAACTTTTAAACCCAACTTTTACGAAAGAAAATTAAAACGAATCTAAGTAATATTTGCAGAAGTTTATTAACTAACGTAGTCTTCCAAATTAAGGGTTAATGTTCATGAGAGGTAATTAAAACGGGCTAACTTTTTTTTGTCATTAGCAGAGATTCTGATGAATGAAGAATTGCTGGAAATTAAATATAAATATTCTCGTATTGAGCAGTCGTGTGCGGGGAACTCGTAATGCGTTGGCCGCTTGGACGCGCCTTGTGCGTCTAGTTTAGGTAGCGACGATAGTGGCTACCAGGGGGCCTTCAACTTGGGGGCCGCGTAAAGTATTTAAATTTATAGGAACTTTGGGTTTACAAGAGTCGTTTACAAGATAGGCACGATACTGAACTAAACGTTGTACAGGTATTATTAAAGAGGTATTACTTCCTTATTTCTGGGTTATCGCGACTTGCGATTTAGGACAGAATGCGGCTCCAGGATTTCTAATAAAAAATAAGCTTTCTAAAAGCTTATTTTAGACTGGGAATTACGATGAATGAGATCGGAGTTTGATACTAACTCGTTTTACGTAATATTTGCGGATGCCATCGCTCTTTACGGAGCTGGGTGATCGAACTATGGTCTAATTGTGGTTGGCTTATTATTTGCAATTCGTGGACTCCCTGCACGCTGCTTAGGTAGCCTGTGGTGGCGAGTTAGTGTGAGTTTGTGTAATGCATATATTGAATAGCAATTAAAAGATTCTGGGCTACGGACCGCTAAGCTGTTCAATTGAAACCCAGGGATCGGAAAACTTAAGCAGGCAGCCTGTCTGTCCGGCGGTGTAAGTAAAAAGCTACACCTGAAATAAACAACCGCTGTGAAGCCGTTAACTAAGGTATGTGTAATGTAATTAAGCTTGCATGCAGGTGGCCACAGATTTAAGTAGCAGTAGACCCCGCTGTACTCTGACGTAGAAAAAAATCTTAACGCTTCTGAGACAACGTCGGAGGGGATAAACATTCACTATTTGGAATGTCTGCAATTTAATTAAAATGATCTTATTAACAAATAATTAATTAAAAAAAAAAATTTCTAAAGGATTCTGGCTCTTCACAAGACTTAATGTATGATGTAACTGAAGTTCTAACACTGAATGACAGGTTCCGGCAATCTTTTAGCTCTTGCCTTAAAAATTTAACAAAGGGCCACCTTTTCCTTATGTCTGAAAGACATCCCATAATAATCAAAAGTTCGATACTATCGACTAAATGCTTTAACAAGATGAAAGTGTCAACGTACCTACGTTGTAGAACACTAAAGTTGCTATACTGCTTATTCAGAAAAATTAAGAAAATTTTCCTGAAACATCAATTTAGGTCGTGGCGTTAATTCAGTGCTATATGAGATCTCAAATTAATTTCGCAATTCTTGATTTAAACAATTCTTTAAACAGACAAATATTTTCATTCTATGTTTAAATATAGTCGTTTATCAATATCTACAGGGTAGTACATTTTCTGGGGTGGTACACCCTTTATCCCCCTCCCCGAACTTTTTCATGCGACGCCTCTAACTCCAAAAAATTTAGATTGCCCATTTGATTTAGGAACTTTTTTGTCTTCTGCTTTTTTTTCGAAAAATGCATAGTTTTTGAGATAAATTACCTGTAATCCATGAACAGCTTCCAAATGGTAAGTAAAGAACAATAAAAAAAAATCAAATTATGTCAAATCTCATGTTTTATTTTAAATACGACTTGTGCATAAGAAAGAATGTAATTTATTTACATATTTTATTGTGTTTATTTTTATTGCAAAAGTGATCTTTTAAAATGCCATTTTTGTTTTCTAATCAAGAAATCGAGGATATCCATTTTATTTACGGCTTTGTAAATGTAAGTTCAGCAGCAGCCCGTGAATATAGGCGAAGATTTCCTTTTAGAAGAGCTCCGCATCCTTCAGTATTTGTAAGAGTTCACCAACAAATTATAAGTCAGGGGTTAAATAATGTGCATGGTCGTCAAAATAATAATCATAGGTAGCAAAGAAATATTGCACGAGGAATTTTTCGTGAATTCGACAGAGATCCCACAACTAGCATTAGAAGAGTATCCGTAGCTTTAGGAGGAGTCTCAAATACTACTATTCACCGAACATTAAGACGGGATCACCGATATCCTTACCATCTATAACCTGTTCAAGGACTACAACCAGAGGATGCAGAACGTAGAGTTGCGTATTGTCGATGGATTCTTGCTGAAAATAATAACAATCCAGGTTTTTTAAATAATCTTTTATGGACCGATGAATCCTGCTTCCCTCGCCGTGTTGTGGTAAATTTTCACAACCAGAATGTTTGGGCACATGAAAATCCACATGTAGTTCGCCCGAGACATTTCCAACAAGAATTTAATGTGAACGTCTGGATAGGGATTGACAATAATCACCTTGTTGGGCCCTACTTTTTACCACCTCGGATCAATACTGCGGTTTTCTTGGAATTCTTAGAGAATGAACATAGGAATATGTGGGAACATATTCCCTTAAATTTACGAAGAACGGCTTAGTTCCAGCTTGATGGTTGTCCAGCTCATTATAACAGAATCGTTAGAAACTGGCTGGACTGGATGATGAATCGGTCGTGCAAGCCCAGTTCTCTGGCCACCAAGGTCTCCAGACCTAAATCCCTTAGATTTTTTTGTGTGGGGGTATTTAAGAAAAAGGGTGTATGCAACTCCTGCGACAACAAGAGATGAACTCATTAATAGGATTAGGGATGCGTGTAATGAAATAGGACAATTTTTAGTTAATATTTCACGTCGGTGTGAATTATGTATTCAACAAAATGGTTCACATTTTGAACAGTTTCTTTAAATTTATTTATTATTACGATAGCGTTTTTGTTTTGTGGTTACAGGTTAAGTTTATTTGTTTAATTTATTTATTTCGTTTGTTTCGTTCTTGTTAAAATCTTAAATAGAAATTCTTTCCAATTTTTTCCCATAAATACGTATTTTTTTAATATTTATTTTGTTGTTTTACTTTTATTTTCCTTTATTTAATTCAACTAAAAAGTTAGGAAAAAATCAATGGTGTACTACTTTTTATTAAGAGGCAAAAAAAACGTGAGAATTGACATAATTTAATTTTTTTTTTATTGTTCTTTTCATGGCACACTATTTTTGCGGGAGCATCAGACGTTCTTTACTTACCATTAAGAAGCTGATCATGGATTACAGCTAATTTATCTCAAAAACTGCGTTTTTCGAAAAAAAATCAGAAGACAGAAAAGTTCCTAAACCAAATGGACAATCTAAATTTTTTAGAGTTAGAGGCGTCGCATGAAAAAGTTCGGGGGGGATAAAGGGTGTACCACCCCAGAAAATGTACTACGCTGTAGATATTGATAAACGTTAAACTACTCTTAATATTGAGTTTAAGAAGTGTAATATGTATACTAAATTTGGATTTATTATTTTAAATAGTTTTGAAGATAAATTAAAAGAACTAAAAAAAAATTAAAACTTTGAAACCCTGTATCTCCAAAGCTAAGCGTTTGGCAACCTATGTTTATATGAACTTTTTGTCTTAATTTTGAAAGCTCTATCGACTATTAAAGTCCTGCTGCAAAAAACTGGAACACCCTGTATATGTTCTATTAGATCCCATATGTAAGTACCATGCTGCAAGAAATCACTGCAATTGATTTTTCAAATTATTTTGATAGAGTTCTTAAAATTACTCTTAAAAGTGGAGCAAAGTAACCTCAAATTACGGTATAGACCTTAAACATATCGTTTAACTATGTTCTATGCAATTTTTTGATATGACGCGTAATTTAGAGGCAAAAAAATCTTAAAGTAGGATTTAAGTGTTAGTTCAAATTTTATCATTATCTGAATAACGATTAATTTTATCAGAAAAACCGTAGACGTATTTTTTACAGAAAATTTAATTTTACATAACTTTTCTTCATAAAGTTTTTTAATATAACGCACGGTAAGTCAAAAAATTAATTAAATATGAATGAAAATGGTTGTACAGCATTATTGATATCTTATAGAAGCGGGTGGCTTTGGAATTTTTGTTAAGTTAGCATGTATAAGGGTTAGTTAAAAGTATGGAGACGGCGATTTATTGTCGTTAATATTCATTTTAGGAAATTATGTTCAATAGAAAAGTTTGTTATGAAATTATTATCTACATTTGAGAATACTTGAATAATTTTTTTCTTCAATTGTTTTTAAGTTACGACGTCATCGATATTTTTTTGAAATGACAACCTATATTCTCTTTTCAACGGTATACAATTTTCAATATGCTACATTTGAAAAAAATTGAGAAAAAGTGCCTTAATGTTCAAATATTAAAGATCAATTAAATTAGCAGAATTACTCTAGATAGACAAAAGCGAGGCGATAAACAAACTCGAGCGAGGTAACTTTATCAGTGGTTATTGTTTATGTCAAATAGTTGACATATTTCAATTGTGCAATTTGTTGCTGTTAATATTAGCAATCGCGAGTTTAAGTGAACGTGAAAGAATTGAAATACTTATGATGTTGGGTTATGCAAATAGACGCAGAAGTTTACAAGACGCTTGTAATTTATTTAATGACACGCATCCAAACAGAAATCCAATTTCTAAATCCGTTGTTGGTAAAACCTTAAAACGCTTTGAACAAACCGGTAGTGTTAAAGATTTGCCAAGGAGTGGTAGTCCTAGAACAGCGAAAAGCGATGATAAAAAACTGAATGTTCTATTGGCCGTATCTGAAGATTCCCATTTATCAACCAATCAATTAGCGGCCAATCACAATATTTCACAGTCATCGGTCGTTTCAATTTTAAAAAGTGAAAAGTATAAACCTTATACAACCCCTACACGAGTTGACGGAAGATGATTTTGATAGGAGACTACAATTTTGTGAAGAGATGTCAAATATTTGCAATAATAATGCAAATTTCGTCAACAATATTCTTTTCTCTGACGAAGCTACCTTTTATCTTACCGGTGAAGTAAACAGACATAATTGCAGATATTGGTCATCGGAAAATCCTTTTTGGTTTATGGAGCACCATACGCAGTACCCCCAAAAGGTTAATGTTTGGGTTGGCATTCTAGGGGATCATATTATTGGTCCCTTTTTCATCAATGGCAATTTAACTTCGGCTCTGTATTTTGCAGTTATTGCAAAATGAAATTATACCTGGTTGTGCTATGCTGTATCCAGATGAAAACAATGAACACCTTCCCAATAACAGTATCTGGTTTCAGCAAGATGGCGCCCCACCACATTATGGTGTAAATGTTCGTCAATATTTGGATAACGTCTTTCCAAACAGATGGATTGGGAGACGAGGAAGTATTGAATGGCCAGCTCGTTCGCCTGATTTAAGCCCTTTAGATTTAAAAATCCGAATTACCAGAACGATAGAAGAATATTTTTACAAAATTCTATTCAGGGTTTAGTAAATCGATTGTCATTGTCAAATTAGAAATGGAGAACAATTTGAACACTTACTTTAATTTAGTTAGTTATTAATTTGTTTTTAATGATAAGATTGTGACTGATAAGTTTATTGCAAATAAATGAGTCTAGTTACCGTGTTAATTAATTCTGCTAATTTAATGGATCTTTAATATTTGAACATTAAGGCACTTTTTCTCAATTTTTTTCAAATGTAACATATTGAAAATTGTATACCGTTGAAAAGAGAATAGAATGTACCATCGAAATCAATAATCAGAAATATAGGTTGTCATTTCAAAAAAATATCGAGACGTCGTAACTTAAAATCAATTGAAGAAAAAAATAATTCAAGTATTCTCAAATGTAGATAATAATTTCATAACAAACTTTTGTATTGAACATAATTTCCTAAAATGAATATTAACGACAATAAAGCGCCGTCTCCATACTTTTAACTAACCCTGTATATTAATATCTATCCGACATGAAGTTTTAAACGTCATTCTGACAGATAATTTTTTGTTTTTACTGTCGTACAAAAAAAGAGGATGTACCCTACAAAAATTGAAGTTTTAAACGTCTGTTTGACATAGATTATCGTTTCTGTTTTTAAAAGGTTGCATATTTTCGTAACTAACTTATAATCGAGGTTCCATACTTATCCCAAAAAAATGTTTATTAAAATTATATCATTTCTTTTAATTTCCATTTTGTAGGTTCTAAGGGCGTGTGGTGTTCCTCACCAGATATTTTGTTCACGTTATTATCTGAATATAATAGAATATAATGAACACAAATAATAGTTTAGCAAAAGTATGATTACTTTTAAATCAATCACAACCAAATTTAATTATACAGTACATAACTAGCAAGTGAAAACAAAAAGTAATTAAAATTACACAACACAATCAGAACAATCCTTTGTTTATTTATTCCTTTGAAACTCATTGTAGCCACATAATCTTTTCTGCAAAATTCATTTTATATACAAGGGTTACGCACATAAAAACTTACTTTATTATCAAATATGTAAAAGTATGCGAAAGCTCAAACCCTGATATCATTGAAACGAAACAAATTTGCATTGCTTCAACGTTATTATGCTGGATTTTACATAAAGTTCAGCTCCTATGTATAAAAAAAATACGTGATTTAAATCAGAGTTTTATCTGCATGCAGTCCAACCTAGTTTCCCTTGGTTTAATGACTAACAGCCTAAGTGCAGATTTAAAAACAGAGAAACGTGACATTATGAACCATCTTCTTACAATTTAAAATCATAGGGTAAACTAAAAGCATTTTGAAATTTAATTTATCAACGCATCTTAAACTAAAATAAGTTTGGTAGAAAATAGGTGCACATCTAAACATACCAACAGACTCTTCTTCACAGATAGATATAAATACACTGATATTTCTGGACACCCCAGGGGTGTCAACCTAACATAACATTTCGTATGTTGAGTTCAAGTTAATTTTGTACTCAAGGTTACAATTATCACCACTTTGTGGTATAACATCAGCTCACACTTTAGATTAATTCAACAATTCTTCTAATTATATTTTTTTTCATATAACACTTTTTTTTCTATTAATGACACGCATTTGTTGGTGTATGACGATTACAGTCGCAATATAGCAGTTTATTTATGCTCTAAAAATGCTTGTTAAAGTTCAAAGCCGCCTAGTGTTAGGTTTATTTATACCCCACTGTCACGATCATGCACTTGGCCTGGCATCTTTAATAATGTTTCAAAATTCATTTAGCGTACAAAAATTTGATAAGGAAATCAGTGACTCAACATAACAGGATAAAGAAACTATAAATAATAAAATGTGTAAATCCATATTAATCAGTTACATTAGGATTCGCTGGCCGAAGTTTAAGTTTATGCTGGTTGAATTGTTTCGATCCATTTCACATCATAGTTTTTTGAATATAAAATGAAATTATCACATTATTCCATTTCATATATATTTTAATCTCGATCTATACACAGTTCAAATGTATGTTATATAAAACTTTTTATTCACAACTGCTAGTCATTATTTATTATGTATACAGAGACGTCTTTTTGAAATGAAAATTTATGAGCAGTATGAAAAGCAGAATGCAATTTTTCACCTTAACAACAACTTTTGAATGGATTTGTGCTGTATTGTATTCTCTTACGCTTCTTCTAAAATATAACGTTGATTCGTGCTGAAGATTTATTTTTTTTTTTAATTTCACACATTTTTTTATTACATTTATTTTAATACTTGCACAGGATAATGAATTAATTTAAGAGCTTGAATTTGTTAGGCTATAAGTTCTAAACGTCTAAAAGTCTAACTACTGTGAATTACTTCCGAATTTATTCAATAAACTACAACATTTCGAGTCACTCTAAAAACATGTTTCGAAATATATTAAAAATAAATCATCCTGATTGATTTATTGCATTATCTAATTTATCTCTAAATAAATATTCTTGTTTCCGATTTCTCATATATCACTAAATCTCAAAACAGATTTTCACCACCACAGTTATGTTCAAAGTGGTGAGTGATGGAAATTAAACCTTCTCAAGTTTGTGGAAGAGCTCTTTTTTTTTGTCAAAACTATGTACAGAGTGAAACTAAAAACCTTAAAATTAGGTAACGTGACGTTGACACAACTAGTGTTTAGTTTTACTTACAGTGAAAGACATAAACTATCCCTTACTCAATGTGAATAAGTATATTCCACATACCGTCCTCGTCAGGAAAGTTTACCGCTATGTCATTAATTTATGAATTTAGCTATCCAATTTGCTTATACTGCCTTCTCATATAAAACAGTGAATTAAATAAGGATGGTGAACATTCGTAGTGTATTTGACGAAATCGACATACAGTATTGAATAAGCATATGTAGTAGAAAGAGTAAACGTATAAACTCGAAATCAATTTGTGTTATATTTATATGAATTTAATTCTTAATTGACTCCATAACTCCATTTGTTTGTTTATCCTTTGAGTGTTTCCTGATTTCCTACATTTACTTATTTTAATCATCATTTATTACACACTTTAAAGAAAATAGGGGTCCCCTGATATCAGTATCTGCTGTCTAAGAAGTAAGTATGATATTAAGTGTTTATATCTTAATTCAATACAACCATGAAATTTGAGCGCGTGGCAAGCGCCTTGGGTATATCTGAGAAGACGATAAGAAATATAAAGTCTCGAGCTGTTTTAACAAACCGACCACGTCAGAAAACAAAATCTGACGAACTACCCGAAACTTGCAAAATGGGCGTAAGGAATACGTTATACAAGTATGTATGCACAAAGTGAGTAATACTATATCAATATTTTACACATGTTTGACAGACTAATTTATTTATAGTGAAACATGTTACAGTTGCAAGTTTAAATGCAGAAATTCATAACAGCCACATATTAATAAGTGACAGAAGTCTTCATCGTACAATCCAGTCGCTAGGATTCAAATTCAAAAAAGACTCCAACTGTAGAGCTTTATTGGAAAAAAGTTACATTGCAGAAATGCGAATAAAATTTCTTAAACATTAAAGAGATCAATTCACCTAATCGTCGGCAAGTAAACTCTTTTAATTAAAATCATTATTTGCGACATACTAAAGAAACAATAAAGCAATGGTATAAACGGGAAGAAATGTTGAACATCACAGTTGACAAACTGATTATTCACATCGGAAACTATTCTGATAGCTCGGTTATAGATAGTGACTCCGAGTAGAAGTTTAACACTTTGACAACCTACAATTAGTATAATACAAGTGTGTTAGTTCATCTTTAATGCAATAAATTTCTATTAGTAATGTATTTCAATTATGTAAGTACAATATATTTGTAAAATGCTTTTCAAGATGTTAATCACACATTTCCCATAGAATTTATGTTCCACATTAAATGTGGAATTGGTAACAACAATAAAAGATTATGATTATGATACGTACTAGCCTTGCGAGGTGTAAACAGCTTGATAAGTTGTTCCACGCGGTACCTCGTCGAAACAGCCCCGGACAAAACAGCCCCGACAAAATAACCCCCGTTAAAACAGCCCCCGTCTATTTCCAAATTAATTGACCAATTCCGAAACGAACAAGACCGGGTAGAAATAGAGTTGCAACGTTTTCGAGTCGGTATCAGAAATCCGGAAACTTCGAAAAAGAAGTATTTTCGACTTAATCGCGGATTGGAGGCTCTGGTGCGAAATTATAACGCTGATGACCTTATACCGTATCTCCTTGGAATTTCCAACAATCTGACATTATAAATAGATTTTATATTTTATAATCATTATTAATTATTGTGTTAACCTTTGACAAATATAGTTCGTAGAATTTTGTTTGTAGATACACATTTTAATAAAATTTTATACATACATTTATTTTTGTTTTTATTTCGTGTGTAATAAAAAAAATGCAACGGTTTTGTTGAAAACAGAAATAAAAATTAAGCAAAAAATACATAAAATAATAATATAAAGCAATTGAAACAAAAGTGAAAACAAATAGTTAAAAAAGAAATAATCAAAAAATATAATTTTTTAAAGACAAAAAACACATTTAAAAAGAAAAAAAGGAAGATCAAAAAACAAAAAAAGTTTTCAATTATTATCGTCAACTCAGGTAGACATACTGTATACGTATAATAATTATAAATTCTATAAGTATGTATGGTATTTATTTTCACTTGGGCTGTTTTGAGGGGGGCTGTTTTGTCGGTGAGCTGTTTTGTCGGTGCTATTTTGTCGGGGGCTGTTCTGTCGGGTCACTGTTCCATGCTATAAATTTTATTTTCAAATTATTAATTGTTTATCAGCAACTTAAAACACACACCTGTTTTTATAATTTCGCCTCAATTATTAAATGTTTGCATTTTGTTGAAAATTGCATTGTTTGTAATAGGGCAGCAATGTGTTATAACCTACATAACCTACAGGCTGCAAAAATAACGCAACAAAGACCTGCCAGATTTCAAGCATATTGTTTTTCAACCGTTATCATTACGATAATCAACGTTCTCTAATTTTTACAAAATAAATCACAATAAATAATTGTATTTTAGAATTCTGAGGCTTTAAATGCTGCCATCTCCGGGTATATTTTCTAATCAGAATTTATTATAACGAAAATAATCTTGACTTAGGTTTTTCATATTACACCATATGATTGTATATGATGACAAATCGGTAAACTTTCCTGACGAGGATGATATGTAACATTTATATTAAAATATCAGATAAAGTTTAGAAAAGTTAGATTTACTTTTACCCACTATTTGCAGTCTGGGTTAATTCCAAATTATACCAACTCATTCAAAGGATTGCGTTAACCCTTTTGTGCGCAAAAATTTTTGTTGGTTCTTTATATTCTATTGGATATACTTCTCCAAATTTTATTAGTTCTCCTTGGATAGTTAAAAAAAATATATATATATATATATATATATATATATATATATATATATGTTTCCGTTATCTTGGTCTAAAGGACCTACTATTACATTGCCTCAAATGCGCCTTTGACAGTCGCAACACTTATTAAATTTTAAATTATCCCAATAATAATATTTTTTTGTTTGCATACATTCTACTTATTCTTACATGTCCACCTGTCGGTCTTATATGAACATCGTTAACTATTAGTTGTCTGGTTTCTTTGAAATCTATTCGTCTCGCGTTACTTATGACTCACATTTTAATATGAACCAATTTATCAGGATTCTAATGAATTAATTTCATTTTTAATTGGTAATTCGTTACGAAATTATTTGAAAAGTTGTTTCAGAATAGTTTCATTGCTTTTTTTTTAAATGTGCACATTTCTTGCATCCGACCGATAATATTACCTAGATCTTTATCTTGAAAACGAAGTCTTATATAAATTATTGTATCCGTGTGTGATAGGAAACCTTACCTAACTTATTTATATTTTTAGATTTAATTTACCACCGTATATTGCTTATAGGCATCCTGACTGGTATAGAGTTACGTTGGGGATGTTTGGGTAACAGGAAAGGTTGCTTTGGATCTTTCTGGCTACAGGGCGACCTCGTTCAAAACAAACGATCGCGTTGTAGATGACCGTTTGAACATGGAAGGCGAGTTGATACGTGAAATTTTAGACGTATGTATGGAAAAAAGTATGAAATTATGAATATAGTAAGTGAAAGGCAGATTGATACACTCTGTATATTAGAGAAAAAGCGCAAAAGAGACGGGGTGATTTAGTATCCCTTCGTGGATAGCGGATTAGAATGAAAGTAAAATTTTGAAAGATTTATCGCATGTTATGCATCGGCAAATGGATAGAAGGACCAGAATATGAAAATTTCTGGAACGATGCGGAAAACGTAATAAATGTAGGTAAGCCATGTGAAAGAGTAATTTTATTAGGACATTTGAACGGATGGTTATGTGTATAGAGAGAACATACGGAACTCGTTTTAAGAAAGTTTCAGATTCAAGCTGAAATAAAAATGGAGAGAGTCTTCTGGTAGATGTTTGTGTAGAAAGAAATCTGCTTTTATCTAGTACATAGTGTAAACATAAAAGTATGCATATTTATATACGACAAAGGTGAATCTAAGTGTATAATAGACTTGACAGTTTATGATGAAGGATTAGGAAACCTGGTTATGAATACAAAGGTAATGCGTAAATCTGAGGGTAGAACGGATCACCTTTTGGTGTATCTAGAGTGTGCTTAGGACAAATGTGGATATGGGGAAAAAGTTGAACGTAGTGCGAACGTCCAGAATTAAAGTAGAAAAATTAATAGCTGCACGAATACGTAGAAGAGAGACTGTGGGTAAACAAAAAAAGAGCCCATAGTGGACTGGGACTGCATAAACGCAGTATGTAATAAGAAAAGACGCACACAGGGTAATAATTGATGCAACAAATGGGATTGTGGAAAAGTGGTTATACGAAGTGTACAAATTAAGAAAGAAAGAAGCGAACGAGGCGGTAAGAATCAGGGCACTATAAAATGTGAAATTATTTAATACATATACTAAGTGTGGAAAAGTACCGATCTGTTAGAAAAGTGCAATTATTTCTTCGCTGTGTAAAGTCGAAGTCGAAGAACAGTCACTAGCCATAATCAAGCAAGCATTGTTCATCAGGTCCTTCTTCATCCGAAAAGAAGCCTTCGAAGAACTGCATTTAAACTGAATATCAATGAAACAAACATATACAGACTGTTTGCTCATACAGAAATGGACGAGATAATGGTCTCAGTTAGAATTTAGTCTTGAGACAAGACTTCAAAGAGAGCCCAAGTAAAACGCAATATTAACAATAGAATATTTCGTCACACAGATAGTATGTTGTGACCACACAAGGGCTCTTCAGGCTAACAATACTAGCAATATTCAAATACGCATTTTTCATCCGGTAATTCTTCATCTGAAAAGAAGCCTTCGATGAATTGCATTTAAACTAAATGTCAGTAAAACATCCAAATATCAACTGGTCAAATCTATGACATTCAAGTTGAATAAAGACTAAACGCTACAAAAAACGTTTAAGGGGGACGTGGGTTAAGTCTTGCGTACTAAGATCCCGATTTTTTTAAAAACGTGTCGTTTTCGGACGAAAGCCGTCTTTAGTTTGCTGGCGGCACATTTACACTAGCACCTTTATTTAAACTAGCCTTGTTTGCTACTGATTTCTGTTTGCCGCTTCCATGCAAAAAAAAAACACTATTTTACTATTAACATGATTCATTACTCACTGATAATCGGGGACGTACTTTGAGGATCTCAGCTGCGATCCGTATTTTTAATTTCATGTTTCATCTGGATGTTATATTCATACATACATAATTTCTTGCGTGAAAGATTTTGAATTGAAGTTTTGTGTATTCCTGGCTGTAAACTACGCTTTGCTATTGACGTTTTTGGACTACGCAAAACACTGTGACCTATGAGTTCGACGTTTTTATCACTTGCTTTTGGCCGTCCTGGAGACTTTTTAATGTCCACGTTTTCAGTCCCTTGAAACTGCTGGTACCATTGTTTTATGCTATTAACATAAGATGGATCCTTCTGACAAGCACGCCGGAAATGCCGTGGGACACCGATTTGAGCTTAGCTAACTACAACACGTATTGCGGTTTTTCCTGGACAGTCGCCATTGTACTGACTGTTTGCAACGATAAGGGCTCTGTCACTGCGCATAGTTTGGAGGTCACGACAGAGATAGTCACATTTAAAAAACTCGCTCAGTTACCGAGTACATTGTTATTAAAATCGTTCCACTTGCTTCATTACGTTCGTGCGTGCGTGCGTAAGTGAGTGTGTACTTGAGTGTGTTCGTGCGTGCGTATTACCTTTAATTATTCTTTCTAACTAATATTAGCAGGGTAATTGCCAAACAACGGTACCCAATATTCCATAAACAGCGAGATTTTCTTTTGCTGTCTTGATCTTTCTGTAATCAAAAATAGCAGCAAACGTAAAATTCTTCAAATTTTAAACATGGCTCTTAACCTTAGCACTGATATAGTGATAAACGGGAATTATACAGAACTTACTACAAACATTTTTGAAGGTGGAACACTGCCTGACCTTCAGCA
This sequence comes from Vesta saturnalis, assembly GCA_036346205.1. Lineage (NCBI taxonomy): Eukaryota > Metazoa > Arthropoda > Insecta > Coleoptera > Lampyridae > Vesta > Vesta saturnalis. The sequence goes on from JARFJB010002082.1 coordinate 1,425,233, forward strand.
ACCAGCTTCCAAATGAAATCCAAGAAAATTAAATTAATCGCCTTCGTTTACAATTTTCCATACGAAATATTCGGAACTAACAATTTAACAAAGTCACTTTAACGTACACAATATACACTCATGTATTATGTACTCTACAGTTCAGATATTTTGTGAATGGCACATTGTTCGAAGATTTTTTAAATAAAAACAATTGTACGGGGTAAGGGTTTTAAGCAAGTGGTAATGTAAAGAAGGACACAACATTTTTTTATTGATTACAAATCGCATACAGTTAGATATTCGGGAGAAATAGGCACATAAAAAAAAAGTTCTCAAATAAATAAATACCTTTTTATGAAGCACAATTGAGTATCTAAAAGTTCCATAGTTCGAAAAATGATTATGCTGTAACCACCCAATGACACTGCTAAAAATAAATCAAAGGAATAGTAATTGAGTATGCAACAGTGCATGTAAAACGCGTTTCAAAGAAATAATACATAATTAATTGCAAGGTTCAATAGTAATGACATTTTGTGCTACGTAAATATTGCAATTTAACCGAAAGCGTAGGTACAAAATCAGAATCAGACAGTATAAATAACAAAGTTTGCCCATTCACGTCTATTTTAAAGTACAATCCAATACAACCGTAAAATTTTTATTTTTAGTGACAAATGTCTATATATTTGTGCTAGATTCAAAATTCCATTATTAATTGTTATTTAGCAAAAGGGCGACCATAGTGTGCATATTGAAACTAAGGGAAATTCTTACAATGATTGCAAACCCTATAAAGTTTTTTAAAATTCTGTTGTTGTTTAGTAGATTATTGGATTTAATTTTTTTTCCTTTGTAGAATAAAAACGTTTGGCACGTAAGATTACATTACACAATCAAAATTATATCCTGGTCTATAAATAGGTTATGTTCTCTCATATTATTTTTTGTTATTGTTAGGAATACATTAAGACTATTATCTATTTACAACTTATTCTAATTACTGTAAATAACCAATTGGTTTTCACTTGAAAATGAATCTAATGCGAATGTAGTGTTAGTAGCACATGTTTCAATATCAAATCATCTTCAGACACGTACAATAAACCACATATCAATTGTATTTTTAGCAATTCGATAGTTTTTATCTCTCTTTTGTTGGTATCCGACACAATGTAATAATAAAAGTTGGAATGACTGCAACAGTAGTTACACTTATTGGATGCCTTGTTATCCGCTCTTTCAAGTAAAATACAAAATTATTTGTGGTTTTTTTCACTGGAGAAGTTATATTGTTATTATGGACTATCGATCTAACCAACACTGAAACTGCATAGCAGAAATTTTATATTGAACGAAATTAATAACATAGGTGGGAAATGAAAAAAAAAGTAACTTATGATATCTAAACAGAAAAAGTTCTGTTTAATTTCGTTAAGATATGGTATCGTTTCAAAACATGGTAAAAAATCCGATCGAAATTTTGCCGATTCAGATCTGAAGTAAACATTAAGCAAATGTGTAATATTTTGGTCATCCATTCTTCTAATAAAAACAGTTATTACTTTGTTGTATGAGTGATTTTTTGTGTCAGACTATTAATATTTATTATTAAGTAACATAAGAATGCACTAGTCTTCCACTAAATGAGTTATCAAAGAATAGATAATCACCGTTCAAAAAAAAACATTTTATTCCACAAGTGATATCCACAGTATATTTTCGCAAGGACCTACTAGGCTGGTCACACTATCAACGAAACGGTACCAGAAAACATTATTTAAATAGATTTGACAGAGACTTTCAACCAAAATTGGCGTGGAACGATTACCTATTTTATTTAATTGATTTTTATTTTTAATGGAAAGGCGACGTTTTAAAAAAGTGTCAGTATTAAGTACCATTAGAATTTTTGGTATTATCTGTTCGATATTCCCCTTAAGTTCAAGATTTTAAGTTGAACATCGATTACGCATATTTCAGCTTCTCATCTAATGTCTGATGGCATACTTTTTTTGTGAAGCTCACATATCTGGAAGTTATAATAATAGTAACCATTTATTTATACCTGCTAAAACTGGTGACTAATGACTATGAACAGGAACACTATAGAGCTGTTCAATAACAAATCAACTATATTATCAACAATTTTTTTAGTTGTATAGGTATAGTATGCCATCATATCGACACTGTTTGATATGATGGCATAGTATATTAGTATTGGCTATATTTCTAGATAAAATAATAAAATTAGCATTTTTTATGTTACTTTGTAATTATTATTGTGTAAATCAAATGCATGGGTAGTTATTTACAAAATACACAGACAAATGTTTTTATCTTGAAGCGCATTCAATGTGACACCAGTGTTTGCACTTCTGGCACCTTATCAATGTTTCCCTGGATCGAGACATAGAATAAAGTGAGTTGCAATATAGACAAGCGCGATCGTCATCTTCAGATTCCACGTCAAATTCAGGAGTATTAAAATCAACATCATTATCACTGTGTTCTTAAAGTTCAAACCTCTTTTTTTCTTGCTGACTTCCTTTGCTCCTACGCTAATTTTTCAGTTTCCTTCTGTTTCAGATTTTCGATGCAAGGCGTGGTGTTTAAAACTCCTTGCGCACCTTGCCGGGGTCTTCTTCGTTTTGTGAAACTGGAGTCAAGATGAGGAATAGGGGACAGCTCTTGAATTACTTCTTTTAAAGCAGAAGTAGATGCATTTTCTTTGGTTAGTTGGTGCATTTCAGAATTAGAATTAGATGAAGAACCTGGATCAACATTGGTGGTCTCAGTAGCTGTAAACATCCAGTCTGGAAAAATATCGCTGTTCAATGGAAAATCCACTTGTAGCATTACCCCCACTAGCGGCCTTAATATATGCTTTATTAAATCGTTGCGCAACTTGATAATGGGTAACGCCTCGCCAGCTAACCATCTACGTAAATCCTGATTGCAACAAGTTGTTAGTGGACCGAAGACATATAAATAACTGTACCCGATGGGTACAGTGTGGGGAGAAACAGAATATTACAATATTATTTTACTTGGCAAATTCTAGAACATGCAGATCTTTATGGCACTGTGGCCGTCCACCAACAGAAGAACTTTATAATCTTTTGTTGGTTTTGCGTGTTTGACAAAATGTTGTAGCCAACGCAGACAAGTATCTCCTGTCATCCAACCTTTTTCTTCAGCATAGCCACAGATCCAGTAGGTCCTCTGTCCATTAGCTCATTTTTCATATTTATTCTAGGAAATATTATTGCGGGCGGAATAAAATTTCCCACCGCATTCATGCAGCAGATTATGGCGAAATGTTGTCCTTTTTCAGCAGCTCTCAGTCACCCGACTTGTTTCCTTTCCTTTGTCGCTAAAATCTTATCATTTTGAGACTGGACTGTTGACAATCCCGACTTATCCATATTATAAATTTCCTGTGGACTGAAGTTATATTAATTCATTATTATTGTTAACTTTTCAAAGTAGCTCCCCTTATTTGTTGCTGATTGGAGGCTTGGGTTATGGCTAATGTGGTTGCCTCTGGTGTTCTGAAACAAATTGAATGGTTTCGCTTAAGAGAAGCATGAAGCGATTCCCAACCAGCTTTTTCCGCTGTACTGCTGAATTTATGTTTTAATTCTAATTTTTGGGCAAGTTGGTATGCTAATTTCCTTACGTCGCGGCACGTGAGGCCAAAGAATCGAATTTCTAAGGTTTTAATATGTTCAACAAGCGCTTGTTCAATTTCCTTGTTGAAAACATGAACAGGACCACCCAAAAATTCCTTGGCACTGCTTTTTAATATTTTGTTTTTGTCTGCAAACCGTCTATGAAATTGGAAATTTTTGACGGTAAAAGCCATCCCATTTGTTTTATTCTTACAGCCTTTATTGCTTGCAGCATTTTTCCGCTGTCCATTTTTTACGATCTGATGCCGCTTTATTGTTAATTTTTGGCATAATTTTGAAAAAAATTAAATTGCCAAAAAATGACTGAATAGCACCACCTTTTTAAGTATGGGTATGATGGCATACATGTGTGCCATCATACCCGAAGTTGCTTGTTTAAAATAAAACCGTTACGACCTTCAAACAAAACTATTCTATGATGTGCTAAAGATATTAGTGTGAGGTTATAATACTAAAAATTTTTTTTTCATAACAGTAGACTAGTGGCTTTTATTAACAAATCATGTAAAGGGATCTTTTTATGTATTGAATGAAAAACCTGCCCCATGAGACTATAAGGTAAAGACTATAAATTTTTATTATTTTTTACTAATAACTGCAACCGATTTCACTGTAACTTCACATGTGGAGACAATGAGAAACAGTATTGCTGGTTGCCATCCATAAGCAACCGGCAGCACAGTTTAATGAGAAAAGTGTACTATGCCATCATATCCGATGTGCCTTCATACCCTGATTTGCCCTATTGGACGAGGTATATACGATTATAATGTATGTCGAAGTGCGAAACCATCAAATGAAAAAAATTGAAAACCAAGCGATTAAAATAACAGAGAGTATCAGGAATATCTCTAACAGTATCGAATTCGAATTTAATATACATTGGATTTAACTTAAAGTTTCACTTAAACAAAATAACAAATTATTATTTTCTCTTATTGATTATATTTTATTATAGTATAATTAAATTTTGTAATTTCTCGAAGACGGTAGTTGCCTTTATTTGTCGTGTGCTCCTATGGCGACATCCACATTAGCTAATGTTTCATTTACCCCAAATGCTGACAGATTTTAGGAAGTCGGTTTTTTTGCTGGATTCACAACCAAATTAGTATATCCATATTGGTTTTGGCCAAAATACAGCCCAATATCTGTGCGCCACATAATTTTACTTTTGATCATCGAGGAAATTAATTTTGCCACTAAATCGTTGTACAAACATAGATTTTTGAAAATATTCGGCTCAAATATGAAACAACACGGAATTTATTTCTTTACTTAATTTGTCGGTAAATGTAGATTTAAAGCAATATGCGAGTCAAAATAATTACAAACACTCATGAGGCATATAGTTATAGAGGAAATCCATTTTTCCACAACCCTAACAAAATCGGTGTGTAACTATTGATTTTGACCAGTATTCGACCTCAATGCTGATCAACACTGATAGACTACCATATCTTGGTTATCCAGGATTCTGTTTTTCCGCGTTTTCAGCATAAACATAGATTTTGTGCAAGATTCGTATCTTTCACTGTTTCCCTCCTATGTTTTGTGGTCTATGGGCAGGGTCAAAGTGTGCACAAACAGACCTCAGACTGTTGCGCATGCACCACACAGCCTTAGGCTTAAATTGTTTTACTTGTTTTTTACGAAGTGCTTTGGTACAATAACAGGATGAGAAACAAGAAAGGAATATTTTGTTTTGGAAGCGACATAGAATGGGAGCAAAGTTAAGCATTCCCAATTTATCGTAACTTTGCACCGACTTTTTTGCAAGATGCTTATGTACCTAGTTAAGCTATGCACACAAGCTGTACGCAAAGAACGCGAAGATAATGACTTTTAGTTAATTTTCCTTTGCAAAGTTCGCTGGAAACATACGCATGGGCATTTTTTTTAATTATAGAAGAATGATAAATGTTACTAGTCTAATTATTATTCTAAGGAAACGTTGTCAAATCAATGTCAGATAGACTTTAGTTAACATTTGGATACCACTTTTCAAAGCCACCCGAGTGTCATAACTTTAAGTGAAATTTACGCAAATCAGATTTTTTAATTAACAGAATCGTGTTTAAAGAGCGATAGTGAGCATTAATTGATCGCTTCACATTGTAGAACTTATAGTATTTTTTTTGCAATACGTAATAATCCAATGCAGTAATTATAAGTAAGCATGAGTGTAAGAAAAATAAATCTAAATATAAATTATAATGTGATTACAATGTACTGGATAAAGAATCGTTGAAATTAGACGAATCAATGTTTCTTACAGAAAATTGAATAATAAACGCCTCTAATTTCTCTATTAATGAGATTTGAGTGTATGTGTGTTAATCCTGGATTGCTAATCCATATAATTGAGCAATTTAGGTTGAATTTATATTAATTCTAAATTAATCTAGTTGAAAATGCTCCCGCTATTAATTTAACATTTTATAAGTACGCACAATATTTTAATCAAAATTTTTCACATAATATTCAAAAACACATTATATTTATAAATTGAATGGATTATAATTAGGTACCTATCGAATTCTATTTCAAAATTAAAACATATTGGATTTACCATTAAATGGATAATCTAATAGATGTTTGGCATGAAACCTATTTCCTATTAAAGATTTCATTTTCAAAATATAAAAGGTTTTTGAACTCAATCAGTAAGTTAAAAAAAGAACTATGTATGCACGCAAAAAGCAAGAAACTAATATTTTAAATTTGGTTATAGAATAATTTTTTGTAACAACTTGAGCAAGCGTCACTTACACTCTCTGGTTTGAGTTCGGAAAGTTTTTTCTAAATTCAGAAATTCAGTCTTTTGTTTATTATCCACAAATGTCTTCTTGACCTTTTCAGAGAAATTCATTATATATTTTCAAACTATGGGAATAGAATTGTTTATTCATATTATGGTTTTGCTATATTGCTAAGTCTCGTATTTTTAGGATATTTAGCTAAAAAGTGAAATAAAACAGTTTGGTTGGGTTTTAACTAAAAACATGTAGTTGCTAATGTGTACAAATAAATACTATCTTTTTTCGCATCCTAAAATAAAACTGGTTCACTTAATAACTTATGGGATCAGTAAACGCTACCACCAAAAGAAGAGAAGTTTCTACTTTTGTTGAACATTTGAAATTGTGTCGATAAATTTTTCAAAGTTAAGAAATTTGTGCAGTAACTTATTGACCTGGCGTCAAGTTTTGGAAGCACCTGAATTATTTTATTATGTTAATGGGATAATTGACAAACTCATGATAACGAATGACAACTGTGTGGCAGAAATTGTGGCATGGAAGAAGGCGGATGCTAAGGTGAAAAGAACACTTTCAATGGGTTGCATCAAACAACCACTACTGCAGCTTATGAACTGTGAAACGGTAAAAGCGATGTGGACGACGACGTTCAAAAGTACATACCAGCAGGTATCCAAATGTAACATTCTGTTTTTGCAGCAAAAAATTATGGTTATAAAACGGAGCCTGGTGATCACATGTCGAAATTGACGAAAATGAAGGTGATCAGAAAATATGTGATTCAATAATTATTTCAAAGGTTTTAATGATAATGTTTGCTGAGTATAATCATATTTACAGTATATTAACAGCACAGAACGTAAAACTCTGGCAAATTTGTGGGCAATTTGATGGTAGAAGAAAATCGTCTAAAATCATAGGGTTAAGACAGGACATGGAAACACTGATTGTCAGTCAACTCAAAAAAGAAAAAATCATTAAGCAACGGCAATAAAGCGTTGAGGAATACCGATAAATATGCAAGTGTTTTAGATGTGGTCAAATAGGCCACGGGAAACGCAATTGCCCCCAAATCAGAAACAATTCAAACAATAAAGAAGAAAGTGAACCAGTTGATGCGTTTATTTGTTATTCAAGCTTTGGCAATAAAGTCATTTAGATTTAAATACTGATAACATGAATCATCGACGATGTGTCTGAACAACGAATATAGGAAGTGGTGAAAGACTGGGTCATTAAGTGTGACACTTAAAAAAGTTGTTGGCATCCTTAGGTACATAAATGGCTTGAGAAGTTTCGGAAATAGTTTTCAAAGTGAAAACGTTTTAAACTTTTACGGATATAGTGACGAAAACTATGCTAGAAGCACACACGCACACACGCTCACACGCACACACGCACACACGCACATACGCACATACGCACACACACACACTCATACACATACACACGCACGCACGCACCCACCCACACACGCACGCACCCACACACACATACGCACACGCACACACGCACACGCGCACACTCACACACTCGCACACCCGCACACTCGCACACTCGCACACTCGCACACTCGCACACTCGCACCCTCGCACACTCGCACACTCGCACACTTGCACACTCACACACTCGCACACTCGCACACTCGCACACTCGCACTCTCGCACATCCGTACACTCACCTACTCGCCCACTCACGCACTCATGCACTCACGCACTCACGCACTCACACATTCACACATTCACACACTCACACACTCACACACTCACACACTCACACACACACACTCACACATTCACACACTCACACATTCACACACTCACACACTCACACACTCACACACTCACACACTCACACACTCACACACTCACACACTCGCACACTCGCACACACGCACACTCACACACACGATTGACGATCGACGTCAGGATATGAGTGAAATGATATTATCAGTTAAAGCTCGAGAAAAATCTGTTTCATTATCAATCCGAGTACATATCAGCAAAATGTGCCGTGAACGATCTCATTTCATTAGAAAATTACTAGCAATCAGATGGAGTTGGATGATGTCATGTTTTATATGGACATGGAATTTCATAAAAACTAAACATATCGATATGCGATATAATTTCAGCTCTGAGAAATTCAATGAGGGATTACATACGGAATGTATGTATATTCATTTTGATGTACTATACTTATGACTAAAAGTGGAAGTATTGAATTAAGAATACGTTTACAACTAACTTGTCTTTGTTTGAATAAAGATAGAGCTGCTAACGTGTACTAAAAGCTATCGTTGAAGTTAAAGCTTGTTTTTACATTCTAAGATAAAACTCAATATTCAGTATAGATGGGTATTTTGTAAGGGTTTGTTAGAAGTCGTCAGAAAGATTGTGACTGGGAAGTTTTAGCCCAGCAGTATCTAGCAAGGGTAACTCAGCAGCTAACAAATTTAATTAGAGCATATTGGATGCGTGGTGAGCAGAATTATTATTAGCATTGCAGTAGTAGGTATATATTTTGTAAGCATAAGCTTTTTTAGTAGTGTTAGTTGGGGTCATGAACTTTCTAGCATAAAACGGGAGTAGAGAACAAAGAGGAAGCTGAAAGGAAACATTTTAATTAGCATACACAGAAATAATTAATTTATTCAATAAACCAGTAAGGAAAATAAATCAACCCTAAGTCAACACAAACTATTGATTTAACAGTACAGAAAAGATCATGTAAGCAAAAAAAAATACCAACTCAAACAAAACCAAAAATGAGATATCAAAAATAGTTAAATTACAAAAGTTAAGCTGGCAAACATCAAAGTCATTCGTTAATTGTAAACTTCACTTGTTATCCAACGCAATAGCTGTAAGTAAAAATAAGCTAGCATAGCCAGAAGTTTAGTAATCTTGCCTCCCAAAATACAAAACTCAGTGTCAGACCATCTGCATTTAAAGTTAATAATAAAAAAATAAATGCTCGTAAAACAATCTTCTATCTATATGAAGTAAATGAAAATCGCGAACTACAAAGAGATGTGTAACCTTCACTATGAAGAGAATAAAATTTGGATATAATACATTACGGGTGGGTGGATGCGTGCATGCGTGCGTGCGTGCGTGCGTGCGTTCGTGCGTGCGTGCGTGCGTGCGTGCGTGTGTATGATTGCAGTGCAAGAATAACTTGTATAATGTTGATATCATTAATACTACAAAAATTGGTACTGAAAAGTCCAGCACAGAAGTGAATGCATAATAAATAGTAAAAATCACCACGTGTACGAGAGAAGTCGGCTTCCAAAGCTTTTTAACCGAGCTAAGGCTCGTTAGAAAAAAGAATGTGAAAAAACCCTTTATGTAATATATGGTTCTTAAATCTGATAATTGGTCACGTTTATTTACTTAAACGAAGAAGTTTATTTTAGATACCTAATTCGGAAAAGTTCTTGTGTCAAACTCGAGGTTCTCCTTATACGGCTAAAGCATCAATTTTTAGATATAATTTGCATACTTATCATTTTAATGTAGAAACAAGTAAATAAATGTATATAAGCATGAGCTACATAATTGTTTATCCCATTAAATAAGAAAACTATAAATGAAATCAAAATATATAATACAAATAAAGTAATGAACAGTGGCCTAACATTTGATATTAACTAGAATTAAAATATGAGAATCTAGCCTAATTTACCTTAGTCCAAAAGTTGATAGTTTGCCAAATACAGGGTGTCAAAGTTATTATTTTTTAAACTCTTTTTTAAACAGCTATCTTAATAATAACAGGATTTGCATGGCATTTTGTACCTAGAGTTTTTCTATAATGAGAAATCCAGACTTGATCACACTTTTGATCTTCCAGAGGGCGCCACTAGCAGCCATTTCTCTACATTTAAAGCTCCAAACTGCCTCGGTATATCAAATTTGTAGTCAGAAATTCTTATTCCCTGATATGTTTTCATCAAAGATATACCTTGTAGATGTCGTTTCAAGCAGCCGCTATACACACACACACACACACACACACACACACATATATATATATATATATATATATATATATATATATATATATATATATATATATATATATATATATATATATATATATATATATATACTGCAACATTTGGTCTGTCTGAACAAGCTGTGGTCGCCTTATAATGTAGTTTTTCGATGCAAAAACAAATCTAACAAGCTGCAGGCTATCACAATCCACCAAAATAGACACTATTGTTCTTTAATGGAAACGAAAATGTCACTCCGCAACAGATAAACACGTGTCCACGGGATGGTTGAATCCTTTCACACAATGTGAACAGGCAGATTCCCTCACGATAGCTTCAAGTGACCCGGGTGGAACGTAGGTAAATTCTGTGCACCCAAAGTTTACATCACTCGCTCAACGTTCGACCTCCTTCCTGCATAGCCTAACTTTAACTAACTAACTGAAAGACGAAACCTCTTACCCCGCTAAAATCATGTCTTTTAACCGTCACACAAAAAATCTTCCATACTAAAATTGCATAATAGACACTTCCCAGGAAAAAAAACAGGCTTAATGTCTGCAATCGAGATGCACACATCCTGGTTTTCAATAAGAAATCTATTGCTCAAATAAATTTTCTATAACTACCTTTATAACAACTCAATCCATAAATGATGGGCTGGTAAGCTCGAAAGTACGCAGAAATATTTATCCGCGGCTGAACCTCTCGCTATAAACACGATAACACAAACAAATTTGAAGCCACACATATTATGTTTCTTAGAAACTCTCTTCAACCATCATGAAATTCAATTCCTTTTATTGAAACTGCTGGGATCTTTATTGTCTGCGTGAGCTGTATTGTTTTCTTCTACATCTTAACTTGCTTGAACATAGTGATTGGATCCAGAGTGAAACTTGCCATGCTCTCTGTAATGCTGAAAAACTATACCGATGGTTTTGTAGAGGGAAAGTTGACAATATGGTAAGGTTCTTTGATAGTCTTGTACTGTTTGGTGTCTATTTTTGTTACATGTCGACATATTCTTCACCGGATTAAAAAAAAATGCAAACAAATACACTGTTTTCCACTTCTTTGTTTTTATAGGACAGTGAGACATAGAAAGTAATTGAACAGAATCTCGAAAGTTTGTTGCCAAATGCTACACTTTTGGAGAATTGTTTTCTATTATGTCCTTACTCTCTGGTTATAGTTGACTAGATTATTTTTGACTCCTGCATTTAATTTAAACACACGAATAAAACTATGTTAAATACGATTGTCATCACAAACTACAACAAAATATTTCCAGCAATAATCCACTAAATAAACAAATGCAGTTTTTAAAGAAAACACGATTGAATGTAAAATTTTCTGGTTATTTTGAAGCACGAATGCTATTTAGTGGAATATTTCCCGAATAATTTTTAAAATTAACAAAACTAAATAATCTTATCACATTTAAGCAATTATTATAATTTACAGGCAAAAAAGTAGTTGATATTAGATATAAAATCTTCAATTTTTCAACAATGACGTTTACCTGGCACAAGACACAAGACAATCATCGAAATACAATTTTCAATTTGGACAGTGCATTTACCTTTGTAATTTTTCGCTAATGCATTCCTCTTATTGGATTTTTTTTATATGAAGGAAATGTTCGTTGTGATAGACACGTTACTGATTCATTGGCTAAAACGACCTCATGTGTTTAATGAATTATATTCTCAGTGTAATAATGACTTGAATGAATAGAGCCTTTTATTGGTTTTAAAAAATGTCAATAAATAATGATATGGCATAATTTTCAGTTACGTCCTTCTAAAGTATTGTCACAAAAATTAACTTTTAGAAATATTGTAATGTTTGGAGATAGATGTTGATCACTAAACGACAATAGGTATGACCAAAAGGAAATATGACAATAATAATCATATCATCTTCAGTTTTATGTGTTTTTGAAGCACTATGAATGACTTGGGTACTTTATTATTACCTTAAAACTTTACCAAAAATCGATATTTAACCCTTTCTATAATTTAGGAATATCCTTAACGTAACATAAATCCAAATTTTGCTAAATTTTTCACAGTTTAGACTCAACCGATGTGGTACTTATAAGAAACAAAATCATACAGAAACCATAATAAATTTTTACACTCAATGCCAACTGTTATTGATTCTATGCTTATTCAAATGTTACCACATAAAGGACATATTTATGTTTCTTTGACTAAGCAAAGTAATCAACAAGTTAAAATTCACTCATTTGTTTGTGTATACTATAATAAGTACTTAAATAACATATTTTAAAGTGAGGTATTTTTTAGGTACGTATCGATTTGTGTGGCTTCAATCTATCAGCCTAAATTGGTAAGTTTATCCATTTTATAATCATAATCCATATAAAATCCTGCAATCAACAATTAATAAAATTTACTTAACCTTTTTTTATGAACTACATGCTTCTCAAGTATGTAGCGGTTCGTTTTTATGGACACTTCTAAATGTTTCAGGATTGAAAATGTTGAAATATACAACAGGATTGGATTACTTTTTGTCAATACTCTTAAATATTTGTGGTACATTGCTTTGCTTGATTTCACAATTTACAAAAAAACTCTTCACTTAAAAGATTAAGAAAATTAAAGTTAAAAAGATTTTGGGCATAGATTCTGTATGTTCAGAAATATAGTTCAATGACCTGTAACAAAATGTTTAGAATGAAAAGGTGTGTGTGAATTATATATCGAAATTGGATCAACCCATATTTTTCAATAAATACAAATTCCCTCAAAGGTATTGTATTACAACCTCGCGTGTTTTTTAACCATAAAATAAAGTTTAAATGTATATATTTAGGTTTTTAGTGCTTGTCCAATAAAAGGCTTTACTGAGAAAGAAGTAATCTCATTTTATTATTTGTATTACAATCCACTTAAAGAAAATTGGTATTAGAAAGATAAGTTGAAACTAAAAATAAACCAAAGCGATACATTTCATATTGTTCTAAAACGTGCATTTTAATAAATGCAAATATGTTAATGTATATACCAGTAGAAGGAGCCCACTTGAGTCTAATTAAGACGTCATAATTAAAAGTGGTGGGAGAAGACCCCTTGATGCTGTATTTATGGTACTTTCCCCGTAGTTAGGACCCTTTTGACAGTATTAACAGCCTTTTTGGCAGTCCAGCCCCTGGAGGGTAGGCAAATGCGCGCGCATACAGTGAGTCACGTGACCCAGTGGGAGAAGGCGTGGTCAAAGTCCAATTATTTTAATTGTGAGTCATAATTGAATTGTGCCGCCATTTGGTTTTTAATTATGTCGTCATAATTAAATTATGCCGTCATTTTGTTTTTAATTATGCGTCATAATTAAATTGCACCACCACCCGTTTGTTTTTAATTATAAGTCATAATGAAATTTCACGGCCATTTTGTTTTTAATTGCGACGTCTTGGTCCATAGACTCCGTCCAGATCAAACAAATCAATTAATCAAAGCAATTAATTAGTCAATTTAATCAATCAAATCAATTTAACGGCTGCCATTTTTGTTTCGTCTGGCAACCTCGCAATTTCTATTTTTAGTGCCATTTTTGTTCTGTCTGTCAAATTCGCAGCCAATTTAATTATGAATCATAATTAAAAGTAGTGGGTCAAACTAATTCATCAAATCAACTAATCAAACCAATCAAATCAATTAATCAAATCCATCTCAAGCAGATCAACCTCAATCAAATCAATCGAATCAGTCAAGCAGCTGTGCTAACAATTCTTCATAACCTTTAGGTAAGAATTCACCCTACTGTATATACCTAACTCCTATGATCCACCGCTTACTTTGTATATAAGGCTAACCGGCACTCAGACTTAGTACTCTCCCTAAACGTGAGGGCCCCTGAGTGGGTAAACAGTCGATTATCAGCAAATCAATCTCAATCAAATCAATCAATCTCAATCAAATGAATCTCAATCAAATCAATATCAAACAAGTCAATCAAATCATAATTTACAGTTTGCAAAACCCAATGTTCAATTCAAAAATAGCAGTTTGATTTAACTTACAGCTTGAAAAAACCAACTTTCAATTCAAAAATACCGATTTGGTTTAAATATCTTAAATATCTTAGATTTATAAACAAGCTTGAAGTTCGTTATTGAAAATGAACAAACGCGTGGGGGCAAATACATAAGTTGACTTCCATTTCCAATGTTGATTATGCACTTCATCTTTTATACAGAGAGGGCCAAAAGTACCGCATAAATTTAATTAAAAATTAGGAGTTTGTTTTTTGGGAAAACGCTCGGACACGTCGATTTTATTTTTTTGTAGCGATTTTTTGTATGCTAAGTTCATGTATACAGGGTGGCCCAAAAACGATTTATGACTACCAACTTCATTTTTTCAAATGGAAACAACTATTTTTTATACCATTTTTGAATTCTGCTTTAAATTTTAAGTAAGTTTTATGTACCATGTCCTATACCTAAACTTAACAGTTATCGAAAAATACACATAAGAGAGGGTCAAAAGTCCCGCATAAATTTGTTAAAAACTGAACGAAATGTTTTTCATGAAAATGCAGGAACACGTCAAATATTGTTTTTAGTTATCCATTTTTTGACGTAACAGACATGTATACAGGGTGACCCATGTAAAAGATAAATTTACTTTTTCATTTTTTTATGGAACCCCAAGTATATTATGACGTTTTTGAGTTCTCTGAGAAACTCTGAATATATTTCATGTAACATACTCATATCAAAATTCAACAGTGTTCGAAAAAATTACATAAGATAGAAATAAGGATAGAACTATTAATGTAGAAACATATTTTATGTAATATACCCATGTCGATATTCAACTGTTATTGAAACATTTGCGGATGACATTTATGTAATACTTACAAATTGACATTAAATTTGGTTTCAATAGTAACGTTTTGTCATACAGTTAGTATCTGTTTGCTCTATTTTAATTTCTGTTTGTGAAAAAGTGAAAAAAAAATGGCCAAGTTAAGTGAAACTCAAAGACTAGAGATTTTAATCATGATAGGATGCGGCGATCGAACTAGGGCTTAAAAAGAAGTTTGTGAGCTATTCAATGCTAAATATCCTGACTGTCGAATATCACAATCTACTGTAAGCCGAATTGAAAAAAAATTTCGAAAAGTAGGGCATGTAAGAGACCTTCACAGATCTGGTCGATCCTCGATTTCCGAGAATAAGAAATTAGAGGTTCTTTTGTCCATTGAAGAAAATCCTCATAAACCAACTGAAGAAATAGCCCTGGATAGTAACATAGGAAAGTCGTCGGTACGAAGAATTTAAAAAAAAGAAAAATATCACCCGTATAAAGTACAATCAATCCACGAACTTAACGAAGACGATCCAGATCGTCGATTAGAATTCTTCGAAGTTTTTATGAACCACTGCAATGATGACCGGTTTTTTTCTAGAAAAATAATTTTTTCTAATGAATCGATATTCTGCCTAAATGGTATGATGAACAAACAAAATTGCCGCTATTGGTCAGCTACCAATCCGGATTGGGCCATTGAAACTCACACCCAATATCCTCAGAGTGTGAACGTTTGGGCCGGTATTGTAAGAGATAGAGTCATAGATCCGTATTTCTTCGAGGGTACTTTAACAGGCCAACACTATTTGCAATTTTAGAGAAATGGTACCCGAACTTTGTCTTATGTTTCCAAATGCAAATGATCCAAACATTCCAAATGAGTCAATATGGTTTCAACAAGATGGTGCGCCACCACATTTCAGCATAGAGGTACGGCAATATTTAGACGAAACATTTCCTCTTCGATGGGTTGGACGAAGGGGGCCATTAGAGTGACCTGCTAGATCGCCTGACCTCACCCCTATGGACTTTTTTTTATGGGGCTCTCTGAAACATAGGGTGTGTTTAAATAAGCCCAACAATATAGAAGACTTAAAAAATAAAATTATTCAAGAAGGTCAACAAATACCTTCTCGAGTAATAAGTCAAGTTCTTGAGGAATTTGAATTGCGGCTTGCCCACTGTCAAGACGTCAATAGGGCACAGTTCAAATATTTAATACATTAGATTATAGTAGTTTATATTGTTATTTATTAAGTATTAATAGTTCTATGGTTATTCCTATTTTTTATAACTTTTTTCGAGATCTGTTGAATTTAAACATTGTTATTTATTAAGTATTAAAGTTCTGTGGTTATTTCTATTTTATGTAATTTTTTCGAACACTGTTGAGTTTAGATATGAGTATGTTACATGAAATATGTTCAGAGTTTCTCAGAGAACTCAAAAACGTCATAATATACTTGGGGTTCCATAAAAAAAATGAAAAAGTAAATTTATCTTCTACATGGGTCACCCTGTATACATGTGTGTTACGTCAAAAAATGGATAACTAAAAACAATATTTGACGTATTCCAGCATTTTTATGAAAAATATTTCCTTCAGTTTTTAACAAATTTATGCGGGACTTTTAACCCTCTCTTATGTGTATTTCTCGATAACTGTTAAGTTTAGGTATAGGACATGGTACATAAAACTTACTTAAAATTTAAAGCAGAATCCAAAAAGAAATAAAAATAGGTGTTTCCATTTGAAAAAATGAAGTTGGTAGTCATAAGTTGTTTTTGGGCCACCCTGTATACATGAACTTAGCATCAAAAAAATCGCTACAAAAAATTAAAATCGACGTGTCCGAGCGTTTTCCCAAAAAACGAACACCTAATTTTTAATGCGGTACTTTTGGCCCTCTCTGTATAACCCCTGTTTTGAGAATTACTTAGATTTATAGATTTCTAGTTTCTCGAAACTCCTGAATTTGTTTTCCTCGTCATTTAGCAAAATGGATTAGAACCACACGCAGAAAAGGTTTTAGAACTTCTTTCCATGGTTCAAAAAGAAACTGAAAAAGATTTCGGATGCGAAAGTCCGAGGAATCACAAGAACCATAAAACAATGAAATTTCGTTTCTCTGAATCGAAACAATGGTAAGACAATTTTTATAACCAATTTTGTGTATAAATATTTACGGCATCTTTGGTCCTAACCGTAAAACCATCACATTTATTGTTTGATGTTAGCGTTAACGCGTTTAGCCGTTTCCCCAACGAAATTGGTGTGTGCATATATACTTATATACGGTGTGTCACTTTAAAAACTTACAATAGACTATATCTCATGAATAAATGATGATATCCACCTACCCTAGCTAAAAAAATTTAAATAGCGATCCCCTACTTGTAATACATCATTGAATAGCCTATAAAAAATACTATCCAGTGGTATAAATACAAATTATACAAGATGTATTAATGTTAACCCAATTAAATGTTTAAATATTTTAAAAACAAAAACACTCAGTTGTTTACAAAATCCAACCTGGAGTTTCGGGAAAGAATTACTCAAGAATGTCGGGCTATTACCAGAACAACATTTATCAAATATGAAAATGTAAACTTTCACCATTATCACTCGTAATAAAATACCTATCTTTCATGGGTTTTTTTAATGGTTTGTTTTAAATTATACAATCTAAACGTTTCGATAACACTTACAGTTATCTTCGTCAGTAGTAATATTTGTCAAAAATTGTTAAAGATGTTGTAAACAATTTTGTCAAAGTTGAAAAATTAAAACATAAGCATCAGCCTTCTATTAATATTAATAGCAGGCTGATGTTTATGTTTTAATTTTTCAACTTTGACAAAATTGTTTACTGACGAAGATAACTGTAAGTGTTATCGAAACGTTTAGATTGTATAATTTAAAACACACCATTGAAAAAACCCAAAAGGATAAGTATTTTAACATTTATCAAAGTTCGTGAAGAATTTCAAAACAGGCTGTATTAATGTTTACAAAACAACGGAACCCACTTTGAACATTTACTTCATTAATTATTATTTTTACCAAATTTGTAGTTCAACAAAACCTTTTAGTGAATATTGATGTACTTTTTTGAAATAAAACATTATAGTATTATTTCTGAAAAGAGATTTGTGTTCATTTATAAAAATGACTGAAATAATATAATACACCCTGTATAATTTTTATTTATACCACTGGATAGCATTGTTTACAGGCTTTCCAATGATGTATTACAAGTAGGGGTTCGCTATTTAAATTTTTTTAGTTGGGGTAGGTGGGGCGTAGGGGGTTGATTGGGGTGAGTTGTCTCCTATGTCATTTTGGTTCCCCCTTTCTACCCTAGAAACGGTTTAGAGAATTTTTTGATATCATCATTTATTCATGAGACATAGTCTATTGTAAGTTTCTAATATAATATATATATATATATATATATATATATATATATATATATATATATATATATAATATATCAAATAGGAATTGTGGTCAATCAAATATCTATTATTGTTACACTTTATGTATAACCAATTACAACCATACGTTTATCATCGTTTGGAATAGAAAGTGCTCAAAAATTTATTTACTTATATACCAATTTCGCAGAAAAAGGCTATACATATTGCTGAAATGTTATTGTTTTAGGGGCATTAGCCATTATTTGGTACCAAATATGACTACACTACTGGATGTGTAAGAATTAATTTCTGTGGTTCTGCTACGGTGTTGGTCATCATTTGGGACGAAAGATACCTAGTAACTCTACATATACGCCATTTTAGTGGTGAAAACGGCCAAACCCTTGGTCATCATTGACGGTAAATGATACCCAAAAACTTTACTCGCCAATTTCATAGGGAAAATGTCCAAACGCTGAGTCGATGAACAAGACGTACTGTTATGGTTTTATGGGGTACACCTAAAAACTTTATGCACACACCAATCTCGTTGGGGAAACGGTTAAACGCGTTAACTCTAACAGCAGACACTAAATGTGATGGTTTTACGGTTAGGACTAAAGATGCCGTAAATATTTATACACAAAATTGGTTATGAAAATGGTCTAACCATTGCTTCGATTCAGAGAAACGAAATTTCATTGTTTTGTGGTTCTCGTTATTCCTCGGGCTTTCCCACCCGAAATCTTTTTCAGTTCTTTTTGAACCATGAAAAGAAGTTCTAAAACCTTTTCCTCGTGTGGTTCTAATTTATTTTGCTAGGTGACGAGGAAAAGAAATTCGGCTTCGAGAAACTAAAAATCTATAAATCTAAGTAATTCTCAAAACAAGGGTTATATAAAAGATGAAATGCATAATCAACATTAGAAATGGAAGTCATCTTGTGTATTTGCCCCCACGCATTTGTCCATTTTCAATAACGACTTAGTGTGTTCAGGCTTGTTTATAAATGTAAGGCTCTTTTTGACAGAGGTATTTCCGATAAGGCAGTCCTTGTATGTAAAATAATATAGAGGCCTGATTTCAACTTTGGTTATAAATATACGCTGTTTCAAAAATTTCTAGAAGACATTTAAACCAAATCGTTATTTTTGAATTGAAAGTTGGTTTTTGCAAGCTGTAAGTTAAATCAAACTGCTATTTTTGAATTGAAAATTGGTTTTTGCAATCCGTAAGTTATGATTTGATTGAGATTGATTTGTTTGATATTGATTTGATTGAGATTCATTGGATTGAGATTAATTTGGTTGATTGATTTGATTGAGATTGATTTGCTGATAATCGACTATTTCCCCCCACGCCGGGGCCCTCACGTTTAGGGAGAGTACCAAGTCTGGGTAAGCGGTCGCTCATAGGAGTTAGGTATACACAGTAGGGAGAATCCTTACCTGAAGGTTATGAAGAATTGTTAGCTCAGCTACTTGACTGATTTGATTGAGGTTGATTGATTTGAGTGCGCTTGAATGCTTTGATTTGATTGAGGTTGATCTACTTGAGATGTATTTGATTAATTGATTTGATTGGTTTGATTGATTTGATTAGTTGATTTGATTGATTAGTTCGATCCACTACTTTTAATTATGATTCATAATTATAAGGGCTACGAATTTGACAGAAAAAATAAAAATGGCAGCCAAAATAAAAATTGCAAGGTTGCCAGACAAAACAAAAATTGCCGCCGTTTAATTGATTTGATTGATTGATTGATTTGATTGATTAAATTTATTAATTAATTGCTTTGGTTAATTGACTTGTTTGATCTAGACGAAGTCCATGGACCAAGACGTCGCAATTAAAAACAAAATGGCGGCGCAATTTAATTATGACTCATAATTAAAAACAAAAGGGTAGTGGTGCAATTTAATTATGACGCATAATTGAAAACAAAAGGGTAGTGGTGCAATTTAATTATGACGCATAATTGAAAACAAAATGACGGCACAATTTAATTATGACGACATAATTAAAAACAAATCGCGGCATAATTAAATTATGACTCATAATTAAAATAATTGGACTTTGACCTGCCCCACGCCATCTCCCACCGGGTCACCTAACTGACTGTATGCGCGCGAATTTGCCTACCCTCCAGGGGCTGGACTGCCAAAAAGGCTCTTAATACTGCCAAAAGGGTCCTAACTACGGGGAAAGTACTATAAATACAGCATCGAGGGGTTGAAAATGCTATCAACGAGTTATACATAAAGTGTAACAATAATACATATTTGATTTTACATATATATATATATATATATATATATATATATATATAGTCATAAACCTTTTTTCTAGATTTCTTGTGAGAAATAATCAGCGTTATTCATTACTTGAACACAACCATACTTTTGATATATTATGAAAATCATTCATTATTATTTTATGAAGATAACATTTCAACTGAACAGTCACCAACGTTGATGTACGCACTTTAATACGAATTTCAAATTTTATCGTTGTGTACAAAGTTAATTATGTGTGGGGATTTTCATACACGCACACGCTCAAGCATACGCTCGCGGACGTGTACCCCGCACGCGCACACGCCCACGCGTGTGTGTAGGGATGGTGTAACCCACATACAATTAACTTTGTGGACAACGATAAAATTTTAATTTCCAAAAATATGCAATTCGTATCAAAGTAAATAATATTTGGTGCCTACATCTACAATAGTAGTATAGCTACCCCACTTCTGGCTGACATAGAAATTTACATGTGTAAATAGCTACGGAATTTCAATAACTATGAGAGAGAAAGTAGGAGGGGCGTGGTCCCGCCTTCTTTTTCTAGCTCAAAAGGAGAAGGGATGGACCACGCCCTTATTTGAGTATGTAAACTTTTACGATTTTCATTCATGATTCAAATTAAATTAAAATAATATCTTTAGGTTAAAATCATCTGGTAAGAAGAAGTCATGTTGCCATGTTTGTTACAAAATGTGAATTTGGTAGCAAGACTTTTTTTTTGAGTGCACGCAAGCAATTTCTAGTTTCTCGAAAAATACGTCATTTAGCAAAATAGTGCAGAACCACACAAATAAGAGGTGGATATTATAGAACTTCGATTTCTTCCTTGGTTCAGAATTTTTCAAAAATGAACTCAAAACGCTAAACCTGCTTTAAATTCCGCCATACATAAAGATGATACTGGGCAAAACAATCTTGTCAAATGGCTAATTTCCTGTTTACCAGGCGGAACCCAATATGTATTAGGACCTTCTAGTTGAAGAGGTAACTCAAGCAATAGAACAAATACAGATTAAAATCAAATTGAAAATACTATTGCTTTATTATATCCTTCCAGTGATGGTCTTTGTTCCCTTGGAGATTTTAGTGTAAATACACTTAGTCTAAGCAATACCATTACCAAAAAAATGTATGGATATTCTTGCATCCTTTAATCTCAAAGAAATAGTCAACAAACCTAGAAGAATAACCGGTAACTCGGCCACTTTGATAGGATCTGCAACCGTAAATATAAATGCAAAGTAATATTTGCATAAATCATCTGCACTAAACGAAGGGATTAGCAGAATTTAATTAACACCCAATGCCCGGTTTCTTTAAAATACCCGTACTTGTGTTTGCGAATATTCCTTTAAAAATTTTATCTGTAAACATTGAGATCCCTGCTTGTTGTGTAGTGTAGTGTAGTGTAGTGTACGAATGTACACGAATACCCATAGGCGTACATGCGTTGGTAAAATAAATAAGGCATTAAGGGATGACAATGTCATTATTCATAATGTCATTATCAAAATAATTAGATATTAACAAGCAATTACATTTACACCGGGGTTCATTTAGGGTTAAATAGCCTTTACAGAAAAAGAAATTACGCTTTTCTAAACTACCGCTCACATTTTACTTTTTAAAGTAAGCTTGTAATAGCGTATGCTACATATACACCAAACATAGTCGACTTAGAATTGTGTTCTCGGGTTCATTTAAGTTAAAATACCCTATAAAGCAAGTAGCATATACTGTTTCACATTTTCCTTTCTAGAGTAATTCTTTAGTAGCATATACTACATGTACACCAGCCGCCGTCTGTTTATAATGACGTTCTGGTATTCATTTAGAGTAAAACGCTCTTCACAGAAAAAGATTATTGCGCCCTTCTGACCTATCGTTTCACATTTTCCTTCTAGGATAATTCTCCAGTAGCAGTACACGTACACCAGGCGTCGGTCGTCGACTTAAAACTACGTTCCGGGGTTCATTTAGGGTAGAGCACCCTTCACAAAAGAAAATTATTGCGCCCTTCTGACCTACCGTTTCACATTTTCGCGCTATTATTTTTGTTACTATAGTTACTATCGGTACTTGTAACAACCCATTTTGAGTTGTATTAAAATATACCGTAATTTAAGGTCTTTCGTTCATTCAGTTGTAAATATAAGAAAAAATTTTAATTAACTTTGCATTATAGCTATGAGGTAGGCAACTTAATTTGCATTTTGGTGTAACTTAAGTGCATATCTTCTTAAGTGTATATACTTCTTAATGGTTTATACTCCCACTTTAAATTATTTTTCTGCTTAATACGTTCGCGCAACGCGTCATCATTGACTTTGCGCAAATTTTTCACGCACGACTACATCGTCTAATTTCAAACCATCCATTTTTTTCACTTCCTGATGACTGTTGTGTGTGCAGGGTTTTCCACCTAAATTTTAGTGTCAAGTGCCATTGATTTGATGCTAAGATATTTTAACGCATTATATTAAAAATTAAAACATTTGCTCTTTTCAGGCACTTTTTACTTTCTCACTTTTACTTTTACATTTAATTTTACCGCTTTGGATTGCACAATTAATTCTACTGTTACGTACGCTTTCATTTTATGATTGCAATTTTTGCATTCAAAACTTCAAAATAATGCAATAAATATTGGTTTGTTAAATTTCAAGAAGACAAATTTATAAGAAATACAATTCCAGTTTGGGTGTGGCTTACTACGTAAAGCATTATTGCAAGATATTGCGCAATATTAATGCAAAGATGACCTTAGTTGAAATTTCCGTAATCGTTTAGATACCAGAGGTTATTAAAAAATTTGTGTACAAAGATTTTACAAACAGGTATTTATGTAATGATTTTTTAGTTATTTAAGGCTAGTTTTAAGATATATTTTATTTAACCCTATCATCAACTGTTAATAAACATAGTTGTATATTTTTTATTTTTTTACATTTTGATAAAATTTTTAGTGTAAACCTCGGTGTAGTTATTCCGAGCATTATAAAAAATAACTTGGCGTCCGAGATCATTTTTATTAGTGTTACATTGCAATTTTTTTTATTGATGTTCAGTGGAGGTAAGCTAGCAGATTTTGTGGTAATCAAGCTAATCAAAAGACTGGCCCTATATTAATTTACCAACTGAGTCAAATGCATTATTTTTTGGTGAGTGGTTTGTAACTACTGTTAGTTTAACGATTTGTGTCATAGAGAACTTTTTACTCTTATTTCTTTATAATATTACTACATTCATTTATTATTAAATTTATTTTACCATTTACACCACTTATATTATATACTGTCATTATCTTTACGACAGCTACAGAATAGAATTAAAATGGCATTTTAAATCAGTAGCGGAATGAAGAGCATGACAACTTTATAATGCTGACTGTACATATAACATATGCTGTTACCCTTATTTACATGTAGATGTAGTTAAGCTACTACAAAATGTTCGTATAAAGGAAAATGTGAAACGGTAGGTCAGAAAGGCGTAATAGTTTTTTTTTCTGTGAAGGGTGTTGTACCTTAAAGGAACCGCATAATCGCATTCTAAATCGACGGGGTACGGTGTACATGTTTATGCTATTACAAATTTTTTTAAGGAAAATGTGAAATGGTAGATCAGATCTGCGCAATAGTCTTTTTTGTGAAGGGTGTTTTACCCCAAATGAACCCCAGAATGGCATTCTAACTCGACGTAGCCTGGTATACATGTATTATGTGTTACTGGAGAATCACCCTAGAAAAAAAAATGTGAAACGGTAGACCAAAAAGGCGCAATATTTTTTTTTCTGTGAAGGGTGCTTTACCTTAATGATCTACATAACGATATTTTAAGTCGACGGCGCCTGATGTGCATGTAGAATATGCTACTAGAGAACTACCTTCGAAAGGAAAATGTGAGACGGTACGTCAGAAGGGCACGATGATTTTTTGCTTTAAAGGGTGTTTTACCTCAACTGAACTCAAGAACGGTATTTTAGGTCGACTGTGCTCGTTGTACATGTAGCATACGCTATTAGAAACTTACTTTAAAAAGTAAAAGGTGCACGGTACCTTAGAAGGGCGCAATTATTTTCAATTTGTAAAGGGTGTTAACCCTAATGTAAATGTAATTGCTTGAATTGTTTTGAATGATATTACGTGTAATAGCATCGTTATCCCTTAATGTATTATTTATTTTACCAGCGCAGGTATGCCAATGGGTATTCGAGTACATTCGTATTTTTCTGGGGTATTTTTCGTTGCTGTCTTCACAGAAGTTATTTATAGTGCATTTCGAGAACAAAACATGTTTCTGTTTCTCATCGAAGTTATTAATTTCAAAGTGTACTAAAGTAATATCAAATTGCAGAACGCCCTCCTGCAGTGGGCATTCAATTATCAAAACACATTGTATTTGAGTTTAAAGATACTATAGTGATTAGGACAATACTTTTATAAAAGTTAAGGTTTTTTTAAAAGTTAAGGTTATGGCTGTAGGTTAAGGCGCAAACCTGTAATTAGCAACAAATTATAGTATATTATTCTTCCTAATACCATGCTTCGTTATAAGGTATTCCTGCTTTGCATAATGTAACACCCCAATAATTTTGTTTTGGGGTTACAAAAAAGCGCTAAATTATAACATATCAATCATCTTTATGTCATGCTTTATTTGTCGTGACTTCCATAGCCTTTTAGCCAAGAAATTTTATGATAAATACGAGCGACAAATTTTTTCAGGGTAACAAAGCAGCACCAAATTAGCACTAAATTATAACACTTATACCATGCATTGTTTTCGTCATTTCTATAAAGTTTTAATACCATTTTGGAGCTAAAAATTTACACCAAATTTGCACCAACGTTTCGGTGATAACCGTAACATTTCAGCTGGAAAAATACGAGCAACAAATTTCATTTCACGGTAATAAAATAACAAAAAATTATAGTATTCAATCATCCTATTAGGATGCTTCGTTTTAAGGTTTTCGTGGTTTCCTTAACATTTCATCCCAAAAATTTTAGAAAAAATGTGGGCATCAATTTCAATTTTGGAGTTATAAACTAGCACCGAGTTATGTCGATACTGTGCTTTGTTATAAGGATATCGTGATTTCCATGACCTTTCCATGGCCCAAAAATTTTTTAAAATATATGAACAATAAATTTCATTTCAAGATAAAAAAATTGCTCCAGATTAGCAACAAGTTGAAATGTATCATTCTGATACCATTAACCAAAAAATGTATGAAGTACACGAGCAAAAAAAATTAATTTAGCACAAAATTATGGTATATCAGTCATCTTGATACCGTGCTTAGTTATGTGATTTCCATAACATTTTAGCTCGAAAATTTTATGAAGAATACGCGGGCTCCTTAAGCTGAAAGCTGCTGAAATAAAAGACAGTACAGGGCTCCCTCACTCTGGTATTGGTGTGAATTAGCATTATTGTTTGTGGTTTATATTTATATTTGTGTAGAGGTGGGCTGGTGAACGGGTACATGATACCGCTTCGTTATTAATTGTAAAAGGCAATTGCCAAGTGGGTACACACTCTCAGGCCAGATAACAATTAAACACTTAAACACCTCGTATTTTATTCTTATTGTTTTTATTTGTTGTATAGATGAATGTGTAACCTGAGAAAGGGGAGCTGTATTTTTCTAACGCACTCAAACTTATATATCGGTTACGATGTTGTGATCTATTGATAACTTACCCTTGCAAAGGTTTGTTTTCATGAGTTTTTTTGTGGCAGTTGTACGTAGAATTGTTTGCCTGCGAACTAATTTCTCTTTATATGCAATTGGTTGTAATTTTTCATATGTATTTTGTGCTTTAGTGGTCACTAAACAATTGTGTACGTGTAAATTCCTTGTCTATTTTCTTTTGTCCGTGCCTTTAGCTGATTATCACCTGTGCAATTTTACTGTTGTTGTATTTTATATGTACCGTAATTTGCTTTATCGTTTTATGTGCTTATCTAGTTAAAGACCGGCATGATTGGCTTTAAAGGGCAACATGTTTGGTATTATGATTTTTATTTTGATTACTTATGACACAATTGTGGGTGTGACTAGATGGGATTTCTTTTTTTTTTTATTGTGTTTATGTGTAACTAAACTGCTTTTTATTTATTTTCCTCTTAATGATATAATTTTGTACGCACTTTAACCTCATTTAATGGTGTTTTGTTATATATTTAGCCCTTTCTTTGTTTTTTTTTGTTATTTGGTTTATTAATGTACTTGTGCAATTACTTATTTATGAATAAAGTGGGTTTTATTGGTGGTTCTTTCCCACAATAGTATATTAACGGGCTGAACCACCATTGCGCAAAGCTCGTTCATTTTAATGTGTTTTTCTTCTTGCAGAAAATGTAGATAATTTTAGTTCGTTACTGCAGTTATATAAACTTTATAATCATTGAACGTCGATAACATCTGCTCTAAAACAATTAAAATATTTCAACGGACGCATTCAACTTTCCAGTCGATCATTCAAACGTGTAAAATTATCTTATTCGAGTGCTCTTGTCTAAATTATTTAACGTTTCAATTGGAAAATACCGTTGCGCATTTTATAACTGCATTAATTGATTTTTGGATATAACCTTCATTTTCCCTCATAATTAACTTAACCCAATAATGTAATAACGAAGACCGAATGATTTCATTTATATTTCATAAACGTTGTAAAAAGGTATGATAGACCAATATTCTAGTAGTGACCTTTTCTCCTTTCGTACCATTTTTAGTAAGTTACACTTACTTTTTATGGTCAATGATAAAGTAGAATTACCAAATTTATGTTTCAGTATTATTGCTGTTCTATACATAATTCATCCGAATCCAAAATAATAGAATGTCTCCAAAAATAGAGTATTACTCAACTGAATATTTTATGTTAAAATGTAAGTTGTGTCAACCTTTATAGAATATTTTATATTTTTAAGAATAGTCTTGTGTAAGCGCTGGAATAGAGCTATTGTTCATCTTTAACGGTCACAGCGTAAATATACAATGATTCATAAATTAACCGTTAATTGCACAAAGCATTCCACTTGAATTCAAAGGCTTTATGTCTAGTCTAAACTAAGCGGTGTGCGAATTCTTAGGCTTTTCCTTTTATTTTACCTTCTGTCTGCATTACTTGAAAAGAAACCACAAGTATGCGGTTTAGTTTAAGGAGTGGTTGGCGATAGTATGCTGCAGAATTACTGAAGGGTGCCAATGAGTTTAGTGCATGTAAGATCGATGTTCCATATACCAACACTGAAATAATATAAATAAAATGAATGTTTAAAGTGAACTGGAGTACGGAATTTCGTTACATTACACGTTTAATATAACTTATTTTTATTGTTAAATGTAATTTTCTTCTCACATGCACTACTACAATAAGTTATAGTTTTTCGAGAAATTCATGAGCGTTTAGATAATATTACATAACTTTGGCAATTCAGACTTTATATTTATTAAATTGATTGAATGGAATATTTTTAAGCGGTATGCTTTCAGTTATAAATAAAACTTGTTTTAGGGAATTATCTTAAAGAATTTGTAATTATGCTTATAATTGACGAGTATTATTTTTGCTCTCCTTTCACTATGTAAATGTTGTCACTGGTCGAATTTTTGAAAGATTTAGGGGTAGATTTGATGGGCTCTGACCAAAAAACATATTTTTTTGAAAGACAGTAATATATTATACAATTACAATATGTGAACGAAAAAAGATGACTATTTAGCCCACGCTCAATGACTTCCCATGATCTAAGGAAAGTAAACAGTAAAATTACTATGTATATGAGCGCACTGTTGTCAAACTTCTAAAAACTGAATTCGTAAAGTGTATTGCCTTGCAACAGGTATAAAAATCTAAACCTGTTCTAAAATTCCGATGCTAACTTAAGACGTTACAAGATATTTTCGTTCTGAATACTAACATAAATCCACACAGACATACACACAGACACACACACGCACGCACGAACGCACGCACGCACTCACTCACTCACTCACGCACGGACGCACGCACACACGCACGCACGCACCCACCCACTCACCCACCCACACACACACACAACACACACACACACACGCACACGCACACGCACACGCACACGCACGCGCACGCGCACGCTCAAGCTCACCCTCACGCTCACGCTCACGTTTACGCTCACACTGACTCACACACACACTCACACTCACACTCACATTCACACTCACACTCACACTCACACTCACACTCACACTCACACACACTCACACTCACACTCACACTCACACTCACACTCACACTCACACACACCTGATGATTGATCTTGGCGAAACTTGGCCAAAAGTTGTAAATTTAGCTAATAAGTCGACCTTCAATACCTACACACGTACTATTGTACTACTAAGTTGAAAGTTAAAAAGCGGGTTTCATTTGGTGTAGTGACCACACATGGTTTCATGACGTCACACTTTGTTACGTGCAGCAAAGTAAAATTGTGTGTTTACCTAGTTGGAAATCCTAAATCCTGAACTAATTAAGCTTATAGAATAAAATTGTAATTAGGTAATACGTGTGTACGTCGTTTTGATACGAAATTACATGGAGCTAATAGTGGTCCGCATTCGTAGAAAAAATAACAGTTTTAGTTTGAAGATAGTGAGGTGAAACAATTTTTTGGTTACGTTTTTAGTTTCATTTGTATTGAAAATTACTTTATTTATATT
Organism: Vesta saturnalis; assembly: GCA_036346205.1. Taxonomy (NCBI): domain Eukaryota; kingdom Metazoa; phylum Arthropoda; class Insecta; order Coleoptera; family Lampyridae; genus Vesta; species Vesta saturnalis. The sequence goes on from JARFJB010002082.1 coordinate 1,454,970, forward strand.
AAGTATTATGTTTATTTGTAAAAATAATTTTGTGTTTATTATTAAATTAGTTAAATATACGAGTTCAAGAATTAAACTACGCCAATGGAAGGGGTTGAAAATGAATTTCAAATTTGTGTAAATATTACATGCATATTCAAGTCTAAAATAAGTTACGAATTAGCATCCAAAACTATTAAATGGATTTTAAATGAAGTATAATTTAGTATTTACATTAATAATGAGTTTAATATTCAATTCAGAATTTATAAAAGATAACAAACTGTCGCTACTCAAACCTTGGTTTACGTTAGTTTGAAGGTTTCATGTGGAAGCAGCACTTCCACTCGATTCAATCATCAGCTGTATGTACCCTACTAGTTTTGATGTAATGTAATTAATTCAGGCATATTTATGTAATCAGTCTCGCTTGTGGCAAGGTGTCTGTAATTTTGAATTTTTCAAGTATAATACAGACCCACAAGACTGGAATATAGAAAAGAAAACCTGTAAACTAAATGCGACTGAGTGCTAATTAATGACAAAGTCGAGTGGAACTAGCTCCCTCGATAGCTGAGATGATTAAGAGTCCTAATCTAGATAAGTAGTGGTCGTGGGTTCGAGTCCCACTCGAGGCAATATTTTGCTGTGTGTACGTCGGTGGTTTTAATCATTCACAAATAAGGTTATGACATTGTCATTAAATAGGACTCAGTCGCATTTCGTATATAGGTTTTCTTTAATTTTCATTAATTACACTGCCTAAAAAGCAACTTTTCTATATTCCAATCTTGTGCGTCTGTATTATACTTGGAAAATTCAAGATTAAAGACGCCTTGCCACAAAAAAGACTGGTTACATAAATATATATGAATTAATTACATTACAAAAAAACCAGTAGTGTACATACAGTTGAGGATTGAATCGAGTGAAACTAGCTCTCTTGATAGCTCAGATGGTTAACAGCCCTACTCTAGATAAGTAGTGGTCGTGGGTTCGAGTCCCACTCGAGGCAATATTTTGCTGTGTGTACGTTGGTGGTTTTAATAATTCACAATTATAAAGTTATTACTTTGTCATTAATTAGCACTCAGTCGCATTTCGTTTATAGGTTTTCTCAATTTGCATTAATTACACTGCCTAAAAAGCAACTTTTCTATATTCCAATCTTGTGGGTCTGTATTATACTTAGAAAATTCAAGATTACCGACACCTTGCCACAAAAGAGACTTGTTACAAGTAGGTAAGTTTGGAGACTTCTGGAACACACCACATTTCCAAGGTCCCACATTTCCAAGGTTACCACTTTATCAAGGCTACCACCTGACCAAGGTTGCACAATTGCAGTGTCTGACCTACTTACGCAAAGCCCCACACGCCCAAGGTTATACAACAGTGGTCTACTTTACCAAGCTCACAAACCATGAAGGCCACTCGTATGCCCTACTTCCACGAGGTCCCAAATTAACAATCAGTGTACACATACAAGGTCATTAGATGACACACAAACTACTGTGTATTATCTAATAGATGACAAAAAATATATTTATTTCCTGTATAAACAAGGACGTGTACAATTGTATTATTCAGAAATATGATTTTCTTTAGGAATAAAACATTTTGATTTATTACAAGTGCAAAAGGTTCCTTCCACTTCCGTTTCATTACATCTGCGTGGACTTGGTGCAAGTAACTGAGCATGTGCAGCGTGGTGCCATCGGAGATGCCCTAACGATTGTCAAGGTCCATGTTATTCACCCATACCGGTGCTTCATCCGTTTATTCATAATACCTGCCACATACGGATGAAAAGACATTTCAACACGTTAGTAGCGTTACAGATGTACAATTGTATACTGCAGAAATGATGATTTTACTTTAGGAATAAAACATCTATTACTTACATGCAAAATTCTATCCACGTTTCAGTACAGCGTACTTGAGTGCAATAACATGAATACTGAGGTTGCCATAGATGCACCACTAAGTGATTGGATGGTTGCCATCGTTCTACCATACGGTTGTTCAACCGTGTGTAAGATGTGGAAATGAATCGAATGATGAAAATGAATCTAACCATCACAGATAGCATTATGCGAAAAATATTAATACTCGAGCGATAATAAAGTTCGTGGCACTCTACATGTTTAACACTGAGATCATAATCATATACTAAATACCATCTATTAATACATCATGCAAAGAATATGTAATAGTTACATAATTCGTCACACAGGTAACACGAGTCATCGTCATATACATCATATACGTGTTATCCCTCCTTTTTAACTCAAAAAGGACCTTAGTCGTTACGTGGTCGTAATGTCGTACACATTTACATTTACCGGTAAAAAATCTTATCTTGCAAGGCACCTTTAATCCAGCGATTTTTCTTGATAATGAGGCGGAATATATAATGGGGCTGACTAGTTTTGAATCTTTCAATACTATACAAAACGTTACTTCACAGAATAACAAACTTGTATTTGGAAAAGAGAGAATTACAATACCGCCAGGATCATACGAAATTACGGATTTGAATAAATATATTAACGAGACAGTGAAGGAATTAACAGGATATATTACTTTACGAGCGAATAATAGCGAATAATAATAATAATATGAAAGCAAATATGAAAGCAACCCATGACATTAACTTCAATGTAAAAAATTCGATTGGACCTATGCTGGGATTCAACAAGACTGTTTACCAAGATAAAAAAGTGTATAACTCTGATAGTCCTATAAGCGTTATCAAAACTAACTTCTTAATCATCGAGTGTAATATAACAAGTGGCAGTTTTAAAAATGGTAAGTCATCACACATAATTCATCAATTCTTCCCCAGTGTACCAGCTGGATATAAAATAATTGAATCCCCTCAACATGTCATCTATTTACCTATCAATACATCTACTATTTCAACAATAACACTTAAAATAGTAGACCAAGACGGAGATCTCATCAAAGTCATAACGATAGGACTACATTTAAAGAAAATATGGTGACGCGGCATAATACATGTGCATGTAACCAGAGCAAGGTGAACTATAAAAGATTGAAGCGTGGAAACGCAAGAGTCAGTAATCTTTCAGCGATTAAAGCATTGGCAGCGCAGAACAAAGCATTCTTGGAAAGTCTCGGTTTTACAGTACTACAATGAGTATATTAAACGTTAACGAAAAAGCTGTCGTTGATAATGCGATAGTAAATTCCGAACTCCACACCCATCAGCCATACACTACGAGATTTGGAAACAATGACGAAATCAGGATACCCATTCAAGAAGACATGTGCACTTTACCATCAGAAAGCTGTCTACGTAGAGGGAAGATTGTTGAAGCAGGGTGATACTGTGTCTAACACCGCGCGGTTTGTTAATAATGGTATCGCATTCTTATTCAGTTAAATTCGATACGAGATGAATGGTATAGTGGTAGATTCCGTAACTAAAGTAGGAATAACGTCGACAATGAAAGGATTGGTATCATTGATGTCTAATGATCTCGCTCGTTATGAAAGTGCGGGTTGGTTTCCTACCTCAAACAGCACACTAACAAATTCACAAGGGTATTTTAATGTTTGTATACCTTTGCGACTGCTACTCGGCTTTGCTGAAGACTACAGTAATGTGATTTTGAACATTAAACAATAACTGGTTTTAATTCGCAGTAATACTGATAACGACGCAGTAATTACAACTGCTGATAAAGCATTAAAAGTTAACATAGATAAAATATATTGGAAAGTTCCGCATATCATTCCAGTATTAGCGGAGGAATTGGCGTTAACCAAGTACATTGATAAAAAAGTAAATACTCCAGTCGCATTTAGAAGTTGGGAAACTCACATATATCCCGCCGTTCCAGCAACAGATAAGCATACATGGGCAATCAAAACATCTACTAGTATAGAAACACCTAGATACATTATTATAGGATATCAAACTGGGCGAGAGAATAATGTTCTGCGAAATACGAGCACATTTGGTAAATGTGCACTAAATAATATTCGGGTGTTTCTTAACACGGACCGTTGTCCGTATGACAATTTAAACGTTAATTATGATAACAATTGCTTTGCTACGTTGTATGAAATATTCGCTAAATTCCAAATGTCATATTATCAAAGAGATGGTCAACCACTACTTACACCTACTCAATTTACGTCAGCTGAACCATTGATAGTGGTACATTGCTCAAATCAAAAAGAGGCATTACACTCTAACGCTGTAGTTCTTCGTGTAGAATTCAAAACATCAGCCAACATACCCGCCAATACGACCGCGTACTGTGTTATACTCCATGACCGTTTAGTTACGTACAACGCGTTAACCAAAGCAGTGCGACAATTGTAATACAATGCCCTTCATGGTTGATGTACAAGGGTTTAAAGTTTCAAAAGCTTTTATACCGAAAGAACTCGCAATTTTTAATGGAAAATAAATTGCTCACTATATTTTTCACCGTACCCGTGGCATACGTTAGATGCAGAGGGTCGCCGTTCAGCTACTTGGTTAATGCATAACCAGCACTGTATAAAATGGGAAAAGGGGCATACACAGCCACATCACTTTCGAAGAATTCTCAACCGATTGATTCAACCAACAGATTCTGTCTATGTCAAGGGTAGAGAGAAATCAGATTACATCAGAAATTGTTTGTCCCAGTCCGTTATTGAACTTGATGAACATCCCGCTCTTCCTGATTTGCAACCAGTTTGTTTCTATCATTCTCAATCATCATGCAACTGCGCTGTGGCTAATGTATACTATCTGTATGATGCATATGTAATGCAATAAACTCTACGCTTTTTAAAATAAAAAATTGTAAATGTTTATTGTGTTTATTTCTTTATATCACACAATATTTTGTACATTCTGTATATATTCTCTCGATAAGGAATTGTTACATAATAATAATAATATATAGCCCACAAAGAACGGTATTGCAGTGACTACTCAAACTGAGATGTTACCTTGGTTTGCAGATTAGCGTTAACTGATATTACTACTAGTTTCCTTATGGAGAGAACATATCTAAAGCTACCAAGTGTCAGTACCCAAACTATCGTATACCTTCTGGATCATACAAATTCATTTCCCTAGCAACCTCCAGTAAACCGCTCAGCCGATCGACGTTCTCCAATTCGGGAATTCTGCAATGCCCCCACGCCAGTGTTGAACATGTATCACGTAATCGATACCATTTGTCATCCTGGGACCTAAAGGCAATTTTGTTTTAACATTTCTGTATAAATATCATGTAACGTTGATCGAAACACAAGCATTTTACACATTACTATCTCATCAGACGCCTCTGCAACAGCTTTGTAGTCTATATCCGTCAACACTTTTTGAATAACAACTTTCTTAACTCCTTTAGCTTTCTTAACTAGTTCGTTGTCAGCAAGCTTTAAACAATATGATTTTGATCCAGCATCATAAAAATAGTGGATCGCTTTCCCTGCATACTCATCTTTCATTCTTCCGACAACGGATGTATTCGTTGTAATACCATGCAGACTGTTTTGACAGTTGGATGTGTCATATTCATCAACATTATTCCGCATATGGGCATACACATCATCAATTGTTATCTGGACAATTAAAGAATCTGTGTCTGTATAGAGCAATATTACATTATTACCGTAATGACTGCGCAAGATATCGTAAAAAAACGATACATTATAATTTTCGAAAGATCCAAAATACTAAATCGACATATACGGGTTTGTCATACGTAACAACCTGTTTCCACAATTCCACCGCAAATAAGTTGTTCGTGAATTGAATAAAATTTTTAAATTGTGGTATTGCGACGTTCCGTGCTAGACGACGACCGTTATTTTCGCAATGCGTTAATAACTTGATAACTCTTCTTTTGTCCGCATGCTCATTGTTTTACCAAATACACCATTGTTCATACATTTAAAGAAATCTTTTCGAATTTGTTCTTTGCTTGATTTCGGAGAGCTGTGTTAAGGTCTATGTATGGTACTAGCCATGGACTTTGACGAAAGCGTAAAACTCTATGAATATGAGTAACAATCAAACCATGTTCTTTACATTGTTTTAAATATCGGTTATGTATAACATAATTGGTCTTATCACACAGGTTCGGAATTAATTTCTCCTCCTTGGAAGTTGGTGCGCAGGTCGTTTCAGGTCAGAAAGGGTACTCATTGTGTTCATCATGCATGTGGTGTGGATAGTGTATATCTACCTCTAGTACATACCAAATATCAGCATCATCATTAATCTTCAGTACATCAAAGCTTTGAATTTCTTCTTCAGTTAACCACATAAACCCATGATGAGGGAGATATTGCCGCATACTCCATCCGTATAAATTTGTAGCATCTAAATGCTGTAAAAAGACTTTAGGACGATTAGGATCATAACTTGAAACAAACTCGTTGTTAGCAATACTTCTCCGCTTGATACAAGTACCCACTCCACCACGAATACCTTTCTTAAAAAAGTGGTACATACCCATATCAGTTAATAATTCTAGCTCTACTTTAGTACATTTTAACATAGCATCCCACGCTAATCCGGGTAGAGTAACATACTGTGCCGGTTCTAACCCCTTACACGCCCAGACAGAACCGCCTAAAGTTTTCGAACACGTCAGCCAACAACAGCACGTCTGATTTTGAATGTATATCAACATAATTACCGAGTGTATTACACTTAAAGTGATCTTATACCTGTAGGGCGCGACAGTATTCTTCATCGGATATATTTGCATCACGCATTTTATCATAGAATTTGTCATAGGATGGAACCGTATAACATCATCCAATTTAGTAAAACTGTCTACGTACGCATAGGGGAAACTACCTTTCTTTCTAACTAAGTTGAACTCATTATCATCACTAAAATATTTCCTTGCCTCTATACATTGCTCGTCCGAGAAATTTTGAGATAGCGCATCTAACGATGCGACCATAAACCTACCACTATCGACGAATTGCAAATTTATGTACTTCTTTTCCCCATGGCCGCGACTGTTTACAAATTCATCTACAAATATATGCTTAGCGAACGTTATATATTTTTCACTATCAACAGGAAGTACGTTAATTTCTTCAGTTTCACTCGCTAACTGTTTGATAAACAGGTGAACATTATAACCATTGAGATTATGGAAAAAAACTGGGATAAATGTTAGTAACTGATAGTTTTAATTGCAATTTAAATGTGCCGTACCACGATATATACCAGTGACATGACAATGATCTCGTACCTTTGGATTTGTAAGATCGTCCATAAAAATCTTGTCGCATATATAACAATTTAGACTTTGTTCATGTATTACCTGTTGTTCATCAGTTAGTGGTAACATTGGAACAATAGTTTTGAAATGTTCATTATATATCCGTTTTACATCACTTTGTTTTCGTCGTATAAATATCTCCGTCGCATTAACCCCCCTATACAGTTCTAATTTGGACCACAAATCGTTTACACCACACTTAATATAATAACTGAAAGAGTATGGCTCATGTTTACAAGTTTTTATCGTAAACGGTTGTCCAGGATCGGGTTCAGCGGTATTTAACGGTACTAATAGCGCTTCAAAGTCTGCATATATTACGAATGGCAGAAACATCTGCTTTTGATAGTTTCGAAACGCAAGTATGTTTCCGCATAGGACTCTCCGTTCTGTCTTTTCTTTGCATTACGCCAGGTAATTTTGTGTGTACGAAATTAGTCATGAGACACGTGTCGAGTTAATTGCTCCTGCGTTCTAAAATAATAAAGACATGAATCACAAAAATATTTTGCCCCGTTCCACTGGGTTATTTGGCTACTAAACAAACGAGAAAAATTTTGGATCCATACATAATGCTGATTATCCGTTTGGTTACTGACTATTAGTAGTAAACTAACATGAACTGACTGTTTGGATTTAGTATAGTAGAGAGGACCCACTACCTCAGGAATACGATGCCTATCACGATACGTATCCTTCAGTCCATAAACATTGATCGAGATATTATTGTTGGACTCGAACGTTGCAATGTTAGTCAACTTGTAGAAAATTCTACACCATTCCAGTTGAATAGCGTTCTGAAATCAGGGTAAGAAGTTTTCCGCTGTGGTAGACCATTCGGTGTCACTAAAGCTGATACAATGGCCCATACAAAGCAACAATTATAACTATTCTTCACATTCACTATGGCATGTTTCTGCGAAATTCCAGGTGGGACGGGACATTCATATAGGATAAACCCGTAGTGGGAGAAAATTTCAACATATTAAAAATGCACTACCCTACTACTCATGACACACTTACCAGAATCTTTATGCTGAAATTCAGATTATTTGGCATCCAATATTTCCATTATGCTTTGGAAATGATCTTCCACAACCATCCCAACACTTAGAATATCATATTTGGTTTGAAAGGATTTAAGTTCCGTGGTTCCTCTACTGATCAAAAAGTACAAACCAAATAACTCAACATTACATTTTAAGGAGAAGTGTTTCTACAACTGAATTTGTATTAGTTTGCACATCAATGTGACTATTGCTTGGGGATAGTCTATACGAAACAATTCGTTGTTTAAACGCATTCCGAATAACTTCAACCCCAGTAGCAACGGGTAGACATACATTTGATTTATGTCTGTTGCTTCTAAGGTGCCCTTGAAAAGCATACCGCGGTATGTCTATTGAACAATCAGTGCAGTGTACAATATCAACACTTGTGTTACTCTTTTTTTGTACAGTCATTGAGTTGATCTAACTTACGCTTCCTTGAGTTGTTCAAACCTGATGGTCCTGGTTTCGCAAAGGAATATCACTATCACGCTTGTGTTCCAGATTGTTGCGGTTTAACCCTGATGGCCCGGGTTGTGCAAAGGAATCTGCTCTGTTGTTGTCGACAGTACCGGCTTGCACCGTGTTGGTACCTATGGTAGATATTGCGACACAACCTCCTGCGCTCCAAAAGGTGGAGTAGTTACTGGTATCCTTACCCAACATGAAGTTTTTTGGTGTCGAAGTAGAGAATTCTAGAAAATTTCTTCAGACATTCACATTCAAACGCTTTGTTACGGTCTGTAACAAAAAGTATATACATAAGTAAGGGTTGTGTTACGTGTTTTGTTATGATTCCTTTGGTAACACAGTTTTTTACACCTTTGCTTTCTTTACTTTATTCGATTAATTACAACTGTTATCAAAAGAATCATATCCAGCGATGCGAACGAGGACGCAACGTAACATATCGCCAGGAATGGAATTATGGCATATGGATATCTCAGATTGAGGGGTATGGTTGTGTACGATTTGGATAGGAAGGGCAATCGGGATCGAGTGTTGCTGCTCACACATATTCTACCGAGCATTGTAGATCCCCCTACTATGTACTTTGAACTGGAAACAATAGATTATAACCAATTGTTTTCCAGAAACTCCGCGGCGCAAATAGGGCTCAATACACCGCTGGGGAGAAGATACTGCGTTTTCCACTATATCCCTCACCGGTGATGGCGCAGGTAACTGTAGCATCGGCGCTGCAGGATTCTTAGATAATAATAAGTCATTTATGGACCATTCATTATCAAAAAAGTCTGCAGCAGCCGCAGAACTGAGGATACTTTCTGATGATCTTTGCATTTGCTCCAATTGTATCGAACAGTTCATCGGACTACACCCCCGATCAAACTCGTCGATACAAGTGGGGCTCAAGACGCTCTCAGAAATATGTTCCCTGACCACTACTTCTACCGTAGAACTCTGGTACGACCACTCTTCCATAAATTCTGCGGTAGAAGCAGGGCTCAGCAAACCTTCGAATGGATTTCCTACTACCCCGCCCTCTAAACGTGTTGTCGATGTAGACGACTGATCATCAGGTACAACACCCTCAGAGGTCTGAGTAGTCGGAGATACAGCAATCCCCCGCACCGGTTGCATTACACGACTGGTGATCCGCAATTGGAGCCCATTCTTCCTCAAATTCAGCAATGCAACCAGGACTTAATACTTGATGCACTGCTACCTGATCTCTCACGGGTGACGATGTAGTCTCATACGGATCACTTACAGGTTGTAGGGTGAGCACTATTTCGTCCAGGGCTGCCTGCTCATAGTTGCATGACAAAACCACATCCAAGTCGTCCGCTGGAGGTGGTGTATCTAGAAACCGCAAAGCTATTTCACAGTCATCCTGGTCGAAATACTGCTCATTCTCCACCAGGTTGCCCTTAGCACCACCTTCAAGGAGTAGCTCCATCACCTCCTGCACGTGATCCGGATGAGGTCTTGCTGTCAGCAACCCCCGTAGGATGGATAGTAATACGACCACCTAGGAAGTCAAAGAACATAAATTACTTATCTGGTACAATAATAGTTGAAAGCGCTTTCTTACCACTGTTAATTGCAGGTGCAGTATTGCCCTCTATGGCGCTAGCTGCATTTTGGCTTGTAGATTCTAAAAGCAAATATTGTACATATGTAGATACATCAAGTAGTATATAAGATTTTGAAAAGTTTTTAAATCCCAACAAGAATTGTGCACAAAATACTTTTCTGAAAATATTACGTCCAAAAACATTTTTGAAAAATTTTCTAAGTACCAACAAGAACTTATTGAAATTATTCTAAGTGCACAAAATACTTTTATGAAAACATTGTATGTTGAAAATTATTCCAACAAAAATTTAAACCTTGAAAAATGTCTTCTAAAAATGCATGAAAAACGTTGTTGTTAGTAGGGGAAACACCTATATTTAGCGAAACAGTAGAAATCATTCGCACAACTGCTTCTACAGTACCGAATAACCACTATTTAACCATGAACTCTTCTAGATCAACTTCCTCCCATCATCTGGCAACGCTGAATTACCTCAGGTAAAATTTTTTTTTTTAGTATTGATACACTTCTAACACTTTTTTTCAGGTTGATGTGCTTTCTCGCACACCTGAGGCAGCATTTTATGCTGACTCCTCTATCCCCGACCTGCCACCAACTCTAACACCTCAGGTTGATGCGATCCCAGGATCGCCATCGCCTGAGGCATTTATTTATCCCGATTCCTTTATCTCGCTGGCATCATTAACACCTCTCCCCGTCCTCCCACCAACTCCCACCCCTCAGGTTTCTTCCCCTGAAGTCGTCAATATCCCTTCCTCGTATTCCTCACCTATCACCGTGGGTTGCCAAACCAGTGATGACGAAATATATGAGATAACGACCGTAGTCCTGGATTCTGAGCAGGAGCATGACCTAGATGCCGATACCGTAATACTCGACTTGACAAACGCTGAAGTTATCACTATCAGCGACGAACAAACCGCTATACCTTTTCTTAACGACGAGACTGATACTGATAGTGATATCTGCAGCGTAGTATCTTCCTGTGTTGTGGGATTATGTTCCTCCTGTTGTGGCAACGAATACCTCAACACTGGTGACTACGACTCTGGCGTGGTAATGGATACTGCCTACAGCTACGATTCCGACGACTACGGCAATGACGCTCTCCGCCAGCAACGCTTACTTACTCAGACAGACTTCTGCAACGAAATCATCGTGGAAGAGAGCAGCGATGAGGGCGACATACTGAACTCTATAACACGTAACATATACAGACAGATAGACAGATAGACAGATAGACAGATAGACAGATAGACAGATAGACAGATAGACAGATAGACAGATAGACAGATAGACAGATAGACAGATAGACAGATAGACAGATAGACAGATAGACAGATAGACAGATAGACAGATAGACAGATAGACAGATAGACAGATAGACAGATAGACAGATAGACAGATAGACAGATAGACAGATAGACAGATAGACAGATAGACAGATAGACAGATAGACAGATAGACAGATAGACAGATAGACAGATAGACAGATAGACAGATAGACAGATAGACAGATAGACAGATAGACAGATAGACAGATAGACAGATAGACAGATAGACAGATAGACAGATAGACAGATAGACAGATAGACAGATAGACAGATAGACAGATAGACAGATAGACAGATAGACAGATAGACAGATAGACAGATAGACAGATAGACAGATAGACAGATAGACAGATAGACAGATAGACAGATAGACAGATAGACAGATAGACAGATAGACAGATAGACAGATAGACAGATAGACAGATAGACAGATAGACAGATAGACAGATAGACAGATAGACAGATAGACAGATAGACAGATAGACAGATAGACAGATAGACAGATAGACAGATAGACAGATAGACAGATAGACAGATAGACAGATAGACAGATAGACAGATAGACAGATAGACAGATAGACAGATAGACAGATAGACAGATAGACAGATAGACAGATAGACAGATAGACAGATAGACAGATAGACAGATAGACAGATAGACAGATAGACAGATAGACAGATAGACAGATAGACAGATAGACAGATAGACAGATAGACAGATGAGACAGATAGACAGATAGACAGATAGACAGATAGACAGATAGACAGATAGACAGATGACAGATACAGATAGACAGATGAGACAGATAGACAGATGGACAGATAGACAGATAGACAGATAGACAGATAGATGGACAGATGAGACAGATGACAGATGGACAGATGAGACAGATGGACAGATGGACAGATGGACAGATGAGATGGACAGATGAGACAGATGGACAGATGGACAGATGGACAGATGGACAGATGGACAGATGGACAGATGGACAGATGGACAGATGGACAGATGGACAGATGGACAGATGGACAGATGGACAGATGGACAGATGGACAGATGGACAGATGGACAGATGGACAGATGGACAGATGGACAGATGGACAGATGGACAGATGGACAGATGCAGATGACAGAGGACAGATGGACAGATGGACAGATGGACAGATGGACAGATGGACAGATGGACAGATGGACAGATGGACAGATGGACAGATGGACAGATAGACAGATAGACAGGCAGATAGACAGATAGACAGGCAGGCAGACATCACACATTGTATATGCTTCAATAGATCCGCTACAGGAGCATCTCCGATGGGCGCGACACTACACATATGCTCAGTTACTTGCACCATGCCCACGCAGATGTAATGAAACAGAAGCGGAAAGAACCTTTTGCACTTACTAAATCAAAATGTTTTATTCCTAAAGAGAATCATATGTCTGAATAATACAATTGTTTTTGGTTTCTAGACTGTGTATCAGCTAAGCGTAAAGTAAGGTGAATAGATAGGACACAGGAAGCGTTCAGTGCGCGGTTATCATAAATCACCTTGCTAGTGTGTGAGATGACTGACCTTGGTATTGTGTAAGCTTTTGGGACCTCGAGGAAGTAGGTTATATGAGGTGGCCTTCATGGTTTGTAAACTAGACCACTGCTGTACAACCTTGGGCGTGTGAGGCTTTGTGAAAGTAGGTCAGACACTGTAATTATGCGACTTTGGTCAGGTGGTAACCTTGGAAGTGTGGTGTGTTCCAGAAGTCTCCAAACTCGCCTACCGTTACATTAATATTTATGAACTAATTATATTACATAAAAACCAGTAGGGTACATGCAGTTGAGGATTGAATCGAGTGTAACTAGCTCCCTTGATAGCTCAGACGTTTAAGAGTCCTACTCTAGATAAGTAGTGGTCGTGGGTTCGAGTCCCACTCAAGGCAATCTTTTGCTGTGTATACGTTGGTGGTTTTAATAATTCACAATTATTAAATAAAATTAATATAAAATTTTATAAAAATTTTCATGAATTTAAAAAATTAGGTCGTGGTTTAATCAATCAGAATAGCATATTAACTTTACAGGTATCTGTGCTATTTATGCGGGAATATGTTCAATGGAGACTACTATTTAGTGTGAATTTAGTAGAATTTGATACAAAATTAGTTAAAAACTGGTGCTATAATCGATTTTAATCGGGTATAACCCAGTTTGATTTATATCCGGATATCTAAATCATATAAAAATTACTAGATGAGAAATTCACAGTAGCCTTATCAAATTATTGGGAAATTAATGTTGTTTTGCGCATAAAATGAAACCATAAGCATATAAAAATGACCAAAACCATCCATAAAGTTACTTATTTGAATAGTCATTGGTGATTCGAAATATTACTAGACCCGTAAGGATGAGATCTATAAAAGAAATTGGAGGGTAAGAATCATATAGTCTGCATTTCATTTTAACGCGAGAAGGTTGCAAATCCGATCGCGTGTTATTTTGAGTTCTGTGAAATAAATATTTGAAATTATTTAAAATTCCAAATTCGAATTTTTTTCGTTATCATTTAATTTAAATGAGGTCAGTTAAATCTATTACTAGCCATATAGAAAATTTAAAAGGGCCTAAGGATCATAACAAGGTATTTAGCCAAAGTGGTAAATATATAGTGACATACTCATTTTAAAGAAGTAAATATAATATAACATAGTTTATTAATATAAGTAATCGGCTATAGAAGAAAGCATTACAAAGAAAAGAGATGTTGAACTATCGGATATATCTGCTGTTTGGTTTGCGAAACAGTTATTGGTGCATAATTAGTAACCACGGAGCTTACGTCACTTGGACATAAATACTGTATTTATTTAACAATTGAATAAATAACGAATGATTGCACCCTAGTATGAAATGAGTATCACGGTATATGCAGAAAACTGTGTATCTATTGTTGTAATTACATGGTTTGTATTCCAACTTAACCGTTCCGTTTTTTTCTTTTTGTGATGTAATACTTTTGCTATATTACCGATAGACTAAGATAAATAGCTATGGGGCATAGGTAGTTTTAAGTTCTGGATTGTATTCCTAAAATTTATAAATAAGTATGTGACATTTGTTTCTACATTTTATTCCAATAAGAGGGCCCTTGTGCTATCTCATAGCATCTCAGGTATAGGCCTCCGAAACTTGATCTCAGGTCTTCGCCCTGTATAGGACTTCGGCACTTGCTCTCGAGTCTTTGCCCCAGAATTCTACTGGCAATTTGCTTTTAATTGTGAGTCATAATTATATTTTGTCGGCTATCTTTTTTTTTTTTTATTTCTCTGGGAAATTTTGAAATTGTATTCTAGTAAGGAAGCCCTCATACTATCTCATAAGACAGGTATAGGATGTTCTCGGGCCTTCACCTCCTCGCCAAAAGACAGAAATTAATCAAATGAATCAATCGACCAATCAAATCAACCAAAGCTTATCGAACCAAATCTATCGATCTCAATCAAATTAAACAAATCAATTAATCAAATCAAATCAATTAAGCAAATCAATCTCAAACTTAATCACTTAATCTGAGATTTATCAAAGCTTGATTTATTGTTGGATGTTACTTTATCTTTATGGATTTTCTTCTATTGACACCTTTCGACGGATATATTTTTCATTTACGTTGACAAGGCGTTTTATCTAAAAACATTACGAAATTCTGCTCTTTATTTAGCTTAACAATAGTAAAACTATACCTAATAACTATAATTCATTGCAATTGGTAAAGTGGTTTCGAAAAACAATATCTTCGTATTTCATCAATGACGAATACTGATTTCGACACTCTCTTATGCAAATATTAATAAGCAATTTCTACTACACTCTTTTTGTACGGCCTGATTAATTCAGGGTAAATTATGAAAGACAGTCGGTGTTAATTTGATTACTTCAATAATTTCTTTTAGGTAATCCTAGGGGCACATGTTAATCGACTGCTTATTTTCTATTTGTCGCTGCAATAAAGCGATATTCTTCGATTCAGGTTTCTTCTATCTACGTAAGCCATTTAGACTAAGTGTGTTAAAATTACCTTATTTAAATATAATTGAGAACTAAATTATAAAGAGCTCAAGCTGTGCGATCATAAAGTACCTTCAACTACATTGATTTTAATAACCATTTAATAATTAAATTGTTTTTTTGCATCATGTAGCTGCGTTATATTCAAGATTTCAATGTTTCTCATATATTAAGAGTTTAATGAAAATGTTAGCAATAAAAACAAAATGGGTATTGCTCACTGATTTCCCAAGACGAAACATTTTGTTAAATTAAGACATATGTTACTGACAAATGAATCAGCAGCTATGTTTAAACGATTTTGTCCATTTCGTATCGGTAAGGTATATGTCCTACCGTTATTAGGTGAAAGCAGGTATTTCACTGACGTTTCAGTTACAACCTTGTGTTTTATGATTTAATGTCAACAATAAATATACCTTAGCTTAAAAATATTCATATACTTTCCGACCATTTAACTAATAACTAAAGGATTATCTAGTATTTTTTTTCTTCATTTTTCGGACTTTTAATGGAAATAATTATAAGTTAGTCACTGACTGTTAATTTTTATATTTTGTCTATTTGGTCACCTTTTGATTTAGTAAGTATAACTATCTAGTTTGACCAGCATGGCGTTTTACTCAATTATTCTGTATTTTACGTTTCTATTGTGTGCACTCATATGGGTTCTCTTACAACTTCACTTCACCATTTCGTAACTTAGGAGCTGTCTTATCTAAAACTACGTGGCGCCTTGGGTATCTTTATACTGTACACCACGCACGCATCCAGTGCTCTACCGCTTTAGTGTTCGTCAAAAATCAGCTATCTGTACGTACTTTGGTCTGTTCAAAGATCATTTTGAACACGTTACAAAATCAATATCATCAGAGACATCTACAAACAAGTTTCACTTAAAAGGTATGTGAAAATTGCTAGAATCACTTACTATTAAAGGTTTTATAATTATTTTTAAAACTAAACTAATGCAACTCCATGATCACAATAAACGTAAAGACAGCTGAAGGTGCGGGAAACCCTAACATGCACGAACAGAGTGTATAAAAACAATTAAATCTAATATTATACAGTACGACTAAAACTAAAAATCACAAGCAAACTAATGGACCTTTTAAAGATATTTGCAATGTTCGTTATTATTACTAAACGAGTTAAGCACTACCGTAGTCTCTATTTTGTATTTGACCTTGTATTTATCTGCCTCTAGTGCTCCTAGACTTACTTTTTAGTAAACTTAACGTCTCAACAACATTGGTTACCAATTCGATATAATACACGAAATAGCGGAAAATACTGGTTATAATCAACAAACAGTGGAGGACGTTATTAAGATCTTTGACAAGATCCATAAACTGCGACACTACGATTGAAAACCTTCGAAATAAGGATAAACAATATTTTTTCTTTCCCATTATGGCTCCGTGTTCAATGAATACCTATTTATTTACATTCTTTTAGTATTAGAATTACTTTCAAGGTCCCTAACAATGTTATTGCCAACTTGTGCCAGTTTCGTTATAGAACCGAAAAGTTTTACCTGGTATGTACAAATTATGTTGCGAAGACTGCAATTTGGTGTACGTTTAATGCACTCGTCCATTAGAAAACTAGCCCCTGCGCGGTTCGCTTTTAAGCTTGGACTCGTGCAATAAAAATACATCTTATGGAACTAATTTCTTAATGTAGTATAAAATTCTCTTTGGCAAAAATTGGTCAATTTGTAAAACGTCTCGGTTATATTGCAACTTCATATGTGTATTTCAGTACGAACACCGATTAGAATTTTCTGCCGATTGGCTTAAGATGGATTTTTGGCTTCAAGCCGCAATTTGTCAAGCGTTTAAAACTCTTAATTTATTAACAACCTCAAATTGTAAAAAGGAGAGGTTGTACTTATTTTATGTCTTTCACGCCCAGAATATTGCTTTCGAAATGGCAGAAATATGTCTATGGTATAATAATAATAATAATAATAATAATAATAATAATTTATTGCGTGTTAAAGCACTTACATATGTCAATGAACACCAAACAGATATAAAATAAAACAGAACATTTGCATACTTACAAACTATACATTTACTCACAACCATATTAATATACCTAAACATGTTTTATTTATTTTTAGTAAAAGTTATACATGACTAGATTATCCATTCAGACTAGACAGATCGTCACATAAGAATTCATTAACATAGAAATAAGCTCAACTAATTAAGAACACTTTCAATTTTTTCTGCAATTGCCCCCTCTCAAGCTCTGTTATTTGCTTATGTAGTCGGTTAAATAATTTTTGTGACATATACACTGGACCGCTTTGTGATTTAACTAATCTACAATAACTGATTCGTATGTCTCTCTGTCTCGTATAGTGGTCGTGTACATCAGATTGTAGTTTAAAATTATTGAGATTGTCTCACATATATACAAAAGCGTGTCATTATCAACCAGTCTAATATCCGACTAACTTATTTTCATTAGTTTGTATTCTTTCCACTATCTCTTACGATTCTCTATGTATGGCAGCGCTTTTATTTTACGGGCAAATAATGATCGACGCTATTTCGAATCAACGTTTATACAAGTTTTGGGTTCTTGTTATAGTAAGTGACAAAACTGTTGAAGAACTTATTCACAACGATATTGACGATACTAATTACAGATGGATTAGATAAAGCATTAGAGCATATTTCCAATAGAAGTTTTTTTAAAAACCACCCTCCGCACATGTTACTGTTTGCGGTGCGTATTAAATTTTTTAGACCTAATTTACAATGTAACCAATAAAATCGTTATCATACCCTAGACATAGTTTTGTCATCTCCAAATATTTTTTCCACCAGTGAGTATCTTTAGAAATATACTGCCCATGGAATTTTTATCAGAAGTTACTAGTCTTATCACCTTATGAGCCATATATTTTCTTAGCAACAAGACATAAAATGACTCCGACGGCCGTATGAAATTTTGTGATTACTCGATGATTCAACTTGATAACAATCCCAACTGCCCTACTTGCAATGTATTTTCACACAAAATCCCATTCGAATGGTCATGTTAATAAAAAAACTGTACATTTTGGTGTGACACCAATTCTCATTGGTCGTTCAAAGAGTGTACACCCTCAAAAACTGCACGACCGAAAATTTTCATTCGCCCATTTTGGAATTTAAATTTTACACATTGTGAAGATATTATGAGGATCGAAATAGTTTCACCAAGCACAGGGATCTCCGAAGATAGATTGGCACCTACAACCGTACATGGTCCTTAGTAACTGAGTATTTTGGAAATTTCAGTCAACTTCATTTGTACAAAATTTCATTTTTCGCGTGTTGTTTTTCATGTGGGTTTTTGAAACCCAGCGTTGTGAAACTGCAACTGAAATCAGACCCTAAACAGTGTATTAGAACTCGAGTAACAACTTCAAACATAATCTAATACGAATTTCATCTTTATCACTCAACTGCGTCCAATTTACATAATTTACATAATTCATAATTTATGAACACCTCTTTTTCTACGGCATTAGACTCGTGATCAATTGCTCTCTACTATTTTTCAAAACCGACCAGAGTTTAATGTCGCTAAATGTTTTTTCTGTATCATATTCCCGCTAGGGCTCAGAGCGTACTTACAATTATGATGTAAAGACATACATTTAGAAAGAAACGAACTATACCAATCTCGGTATAACGATCGATTCCAATCCAACTTTCAATAATCACTTGTTAAAGTAAAAAAAAAGGCTTATCATAACAGTGAAATTTTTACTGTTAGGGATATTTACGCCAGACAAATATCTTTTACTTTTTTGGCTACACGTGCCAATAATCGCTGCTCCTTATGTGTCTGGTTCCACAGAAAAACTACTATGGTAAGGACTAAGAATATCGATTACAATCAGTATTTGCTAGAATATTGATTTTTTGTGCAATTGAATTTTACATTTACATAACTTTTGGCATCGTGACCGTTTTCTGTCCCTATGGCGTTTTCCATCTGTAATGATCGCACCACAGTCCGCCAGAAAATATCCGGCGGTCGTTGAAAGCAGTATGCTATATAATTTTTCATCCGATAGATGAAAAAATTTTTGCTGCTATTCTGCAATTTCTCCAAATTTCACGCACACCACACGTATACCCACTCACATATCACGCATATCACACGCACACCGCAATGAGCACGCGCGCGCACACACACACACACACACTCAGGCACACAGGCACACACAGACACCACACACACACACACACACGCGCGCGCGCGCGCGCACACACACACACACACGCATACGCACACGCCACGCACGCGCACACGCACACGCACAGCACACGCACACGCACACGCACACGCACACGCACACTCACACGCGCACACACACACACACACACACACACACACACACAGTGTTTTCTGCTTTATCTATTGTTAATTTAATAAGTTCGTTACATCTTATTGCTTTAGAAATTCTATATATTCCCTCTCCCGGAATATAAAGCATACATTATTACGTATTATCAATTTTTTTCCTAAGAAAGGTACCTACTTTCCTTTATGTGTACTGTGCTATTTAACATACAGCAAGTTGATCTCAGTGTTGACGGTTTCAGTATCCCTGATCTCTCTTCTATATTCATCTGGTGAGGTACAAGTAAATCTACTTTCACTATTATCACGTTCCATTTAATAAAAAATTAACAGCGCAAAAGTCTACTAAAAGGCGCCCTCTATCAACCACTATAAGAAGTACAGAAGAATGGTTTATAGCTAAACGTTTCATATACTTATAAACTCTTACAACTTGAACACATAAAAACCAAACAAATTAGGAATGTTTATTTGTGGCTTCTTTATAGCCACATTATTATTCCTTTCTGTATGCCAAACAAATCAGTACTTTTTTAATCATTATTATTAGCATTGTGAAGGAGACATTTTTTGCACATAATTGTAATGTAGGTACATAGAAATGAAATATTTTATGCTCAATCTAATCAACTTCTGAATCAGCAATTGTGACGCGTATACTTGAGAATAAATTAATGATTATATACTTAGTTCTACTTCAAAAATTTATAATTAATTCAATTTGGCCTCCAGTATCGTTATATATTCTTAACTGTATTAAAACCTTACAATAGAGATAAAGCACCTGTCACTTTTTGTCTGTCATAATTCCTTCAGAAATTTTTATTTTGTAGTACCTTTTTTTTCATTTTCAATAATATACTTTATTCATTACAATTCGTTTAATCTTTCAAATAATTAGAATTTATTAAGGTTTGGGCTACGTTTATATGAAATGCAATCTGAAATAATTCTGGATCGGCGTTCGTTATGTGAACAATTAGCTGAAACTTTCTAAACGACATTTCTGCTAAAAAATTTCTAACGGGATTTATAAATTTCAGGAAAGCTGTAGCAAATTCTGTATTTACAAAATAAATTGCAAGCTGATAAAGGTTTTATGTCATTTGCTTTGCTTCTCTAGGTTTTTTAATTATTCATAATTCACTTAAAATTCCTTAAAAATTAAATATTCTGCAAATTATCTCAGGTCGAGTAACAATTGTAAGTGATGCATTTATTATTTGTTAATTTTTTACATTGCTTGGAATAGAAAGAAATTCATTAAGGTTTTCAAAATTATCTAATTTGTGCTTGTTATATATCGAAGAGGTTATTGTATATACTTTCTATCAATATTTTTTTGTTAGGACAATTTTTCTCATCCATTACAAAGAAATGAATTTCTTGGAAGTTCTGTAACAAAACTAGAGCGAAAATAAAATCAATGGAGATACACTATTGATCTTGTGAATTATGAAGCGTAACTAAATTCACAAAATTGGATTAACCTAAATTGATTTCAGATTTGATTGGAAATACGGACATTGATGAATAATGTACAAATATGAAGGTTACTGGTATTCAAATCGTAATGGATTACATTTGCATTTTGAGTATTCTATGTAAAAGGTAAGGTGATTCCAAGTAAATAATTACGAATCTATTTTTAAAATTTTAATCAATTATTGAACTTTTCTAATTTAGCTCTTAAATTCCATATGGAAGAACACAGATAACAATGTTAGATATTTATGAAATTCATTTTAGATAAAAAATCGATGGAAGACAAGGCGAAGGTGTAATACTGGTATAAAAAAGTAAGAATTTTCTGTGCTTATAGCATCTTTAACGTAATTTCATCAAATTAATCCATAATTTAGTTGATTTTAAAGTATCGTAAATATAATAATGAAACTATGAACGATGTGTAGCCTAAGCATTAGATCTTATTGTAATGTTAAACATCAATCTCGACAAAAAACGTTTAATCATTGAGTTGTTTATCAGTATTAGAAAAACCATTAATTGACTCTACATTAAAACATAAGTTTTAAAAATTAAAAAAAAATGATTTTCTATGTGCTGATTCTTGTATACAGATATACAGCAAGCAAACAGCAACTATATTTTAAATATCTACCACGATAATACGATAATACTCAGCTAACATCATAATTGACTGTCTACATTATACTCTGTGTCTCTGTGTCCGTGTCCGTGTCCGTGTCAGTGTCTGTGTATGTCTGTGTCTGTGTCTGTGTCTGTGCCTGTGTCTGTGTCTGTGTCTGTGTCTGTGCCTGTGTCTGTGTCGGTGTCTGTGTCTGTGTCTGTGTCTGTGTCTGTGTCTGTGTCTGTGTGATATGTCGCGTGTCCTTAAGTGTGTGTGCGTGTATGTGTGAGT